>WNWK01000525.1:0-387500 GCA_009830355.1 Cherax destructor | reverse complement strand
CCTGGAGTGGAGCGAGTTTATCAACAACCAACACTGATTTAAAGATGGTGAATTCCGTCTTATAAACGTACTAGAATTCTAGGATTGATCACATATGTATTTTTAGACTGTAAGAAGACTTTTGAGATAATACTGCGTAAGAAACTGAGACAAAGGCTAAAGGAGCAAGTAGAAATAACAAGGAAGACACTACAATGGATCAAGGAATACTTAACAGGAAGGAAGAAACGAGTTTGAGGTTGTCAGAGATGACAGACTGGGCACCTGTGAGTGTGACGAGTGGGACTCTATGTGAACGTAATGACAGAAGAGACAGAGTCGGAGGTATCCCTGTCGCAGATGAAGAGAAACTAATGAGGAAAATACAAACAGGTGAGGACCAGGAAAGACTACAAATGAATTTAAGGAAGTCAAGCTATAGGTCTGGTCTGACAAGTGGCTACTAGAATTTAACTCCAACAAATGCAAAGTTATGAAGACAGGAGGAGGGCAAATAAGGCCACGGAGTACAGGTTTGGGGAACAACGGCTGCAAACCTCTCTCAAGGAGGACCTCGGGGTGAGCACTGTACTGAGCACATCGCATGAGGTCCACATGAACTCAACTTCCGCAGCAAACACGTGTCGCCTGACAAATATAAGATTAGTTGTCAGGAAACTAAGCAAAGAATCATTCAGAACACAATATATAGCATATGTCAGGCCTATATTGGAGTATGCAGAATTATCAAGAAACTGGAGAAAGTGCAGAGAGTTGTAATACAATTAGTCCCAGAGATAAAGGGTATATGCTAACCTGATGACATTACAAGACAAGATCAGAGGTGATACGATAATGATGTACAGAATCCTGAAGGAATTTATAGGGTAGACAGAAACAGAGTGTTCGAGAGGCAGGAAACCCAGTACATGGCGACACATCTAGAAGTTGAAAACACAGATGTTTCACGGGAATGTTAGGAAATATTTCGCCAGCCTCAGGTTCATCAGAAGTGGAACGACCTGGACAGTAAAGTGGTAGAGGCAGGACTCAAACATAGTTCTAATGTTTAAAAGAATTACAATAAGGATCTTGAAGTCAGAAAAGAGTAAACACAGTAGCGGCAGGTGAAGAGGTAGAACCAGGAGCTAAGACTTGACTCCTACAACCACGTACACGTAAGCACACACTCGCACACACACACACACACACACACACACACACACAACACACACACACACACACACACACACACACACACACACACACACACACACACATATATATATATATATATATATATATATATATATATATATATATATATATATATATATATATATAAATACACTATGAAAATATAGAGATATGCAAGCGCTTTCGTGACTACTCACATTATCAAGGAACTATAGTTCCTTGATAATGTGAGTAGTCACAAGCCTTGGAATTCTCATTTTCATAGTGGTTGTCTTGCATATTTTGATATCACCTGATTACTGTGATCTTTTTGCATATATATATATATACATGAACGAATTTGCTTGGACTTCCTCCTCTTTCCTGCAACATTGCAAGCTTCTGATGATGTGTTAATTACAAGTGGAAAGGACTAGAGCTATCAATCAACTCCCCCCGTGAATGTTTTGCATCTTGTATAGCTTGTTCGCGATTATTGCATAAGTGTGTGTGTGTGTGTTTGTGTGTGTACTCACCTATCTATGGTTGCAGGGGTCGACACTCAGCTCCTGGCCCTGCCTCTTCACTGATCACTACTAGGTCCTCTCTCTCCCTGCTCCATGAGTTTTATCATACCCTTCTTAAAGCTATGTATAGATTCTGCCTCCACTACCTCACTTCCCAGACTATTCCACTTCCTGACAACTCTGTGACTGAAGAAATACTTCCTAACGTCCCTGTCATTCATCTGAGTCTTCAACTTCCAATTGTGACCCCTTGTTTCTGTGTCCCATCTCTGGAACATTCTGTCTCTGTCCGCCTTATCTATTCCTCGCAATATTTTGTATGTCGTTATCATGTCTCCCCTAACCCTCCTGTCATCCAGTGTCGTAAGGCCTATTTCCCTTAACCTTTCTTCGAAGAAAATTCCCCTTAGCTCTGGAACTAGCCTTGTCGCAAACCTTTGCACTTTCTCTAATTTCTTGAAGTGCTTGACCAGGTGTGGGTTCCAAACTGGTGCTGCATACTCCAGTATGGCCCTGACGTACACGGTGTACAGTGTATTGAACGATTCCTTACTGAGGTATCGGAACACTATTCTCAGGTTTGCCAGGCGCCCATATGCTGCAGCAGTTATCTGGTTGATGCGTGCTTCCGGAGACGTGCTCGGTATTATACTCACCCCAAGATCTTTCTCCTTGAGTGAGGTTTGCAGTCTTTGGCCACCTAGCCTATACTCTGTCTGCGGTCTTCTTTGCCCTTCCCCGATCTTCATGACTGGGTTAAATTCGAGTAGCCAGTTGCTGGACCACGTGTCCAGCCTTTCCAGGTCTCTTTGGAGTCCTGCCTGATCCTCATCTGATTTAATTCTTCTCATTAACTTCACATCATCTGCAATCAGGGACACTTCGGAGTCTATCCCTTCCGTCTTGTCATTCACATATACCAAAAAACAGCACTGGTCCTAGGACTGACTCCTGTGGAACCCCACTCGTCACATGCGCCCATGTGATACCTCATCTCGTACCATGACTCGTTGTTGCCTTCCTGTCAGGTATTCTCTGATCCATTGCAGTGCCCTTCCTGTTATACGTGCCTGATCCTCTAGCTTCTGCACTAATCTCTAGTGAGGAACTGTGTCGAAGGCCTTCTTGCAGTCCAAGAAAATGCAGTCAACCCACCTCTCTCTCTCTCGTGTCTTACTTCTGTTACCTTGTCATAAAACTCCTGAAAGTTTGTGATATAGGATTTGCCTTCCATGAATCCGTGCTGGTTGTCATTTATAATCTTGTTCCCTTCCAGATGCTCCACCACTCCATGACTTTGCATACTATACACGTCAGAGACGTGTGTGTGTGTGTTTAAAAAATTTATCACCGCCTACCACATGCAGTGAACTTCGAAAGAGATTTCGAAACGAGAAAGAGATTATGAATGCAAGTTGAAGTATGTATGTGATAATGTTTACAGTTATGTTGAAGTGTTGTGTGAGAAAGTTGAGGTGAGGCTGGCCCCACCTACTCCCAACATCTGCCAGTAACATGTGAGGCCCGCTACAGGTGTTTTGTGGTGCCAGTGTTCCTACCTGTTAATTGGGACTCACCCTTGTTCTCGTTCGCCGAAAATTGGAGCATAGCCTTGAAGTTACATAAAGTACGCTGACACTAACTATCCTGGAGTTGCTGGAACCTTCAAGACAGGTACCTGGAGCTCCTGGATCCTTCAAGACAGGTACCTGCAACTCCTGGATCCTTCAAGACGGGTACCTGTTGCTGCTGGATCCTTCAAGACAAGTACCTGGAGCCGCTAGAACCTTCAAGACATAAAGTACCTGGAGCTCCTAGATTCTTCATGACAGGTGCCTGGAGCTCCTAGATCCCCCAAGACAGGTATCTGGATCATTTAAGACAGGTACCTGGAGCTCCTAGATCATCCAAGACAGGTCTTTGGAGCACCTGAATCCTTCAAGACAGGTACTTAGAGCTCCTGGATCCTTCAAGACAGGTACCTGGAGCACCTGGATCATTCAAGACGGGTACTTGGAGCTTCTGGATCCTTTAAGACAGGTACCTGGAGCTCCTAGATCCTTTAAGACAGTTAACTGGAGCTCCTGAATCCTCCAAAACAGGTACCTGGAGCTACTGGACCCTTCAAGACAGGAACCTGAGGCTCCTGGATCTTTCAAGACAGGTCCTGGAGCTCCTGAATCCTTCAAGATAGGTCCTGGAGCTCCTGGATCCTTCAAAATAGGTACCTGGAGTTCCTTTATCCTCCAAGACAGGTACCTCGATGCAATGCTTAATGGCCTCCAATTAACGGGGATCTCACCTCCCATTCCTCTGATCAAAACGTATTTATGACCCTTATAGGTTTATTGCTTCTCTGTGAACATTACTCAGCTGGGTCTGTCAGAGACATTATCTACCTACCTGGAGTCTACCTGGAGGGCGTTCAGGGGGTCAACGCCCCCGCGGCCTCACCCTTGACAAGGCCTTCCTGTAGATCAGGGCCTGATCAGCCAAGTGGAAGATGGGCATAAATAAGGGAGATATATATCAGGTTCTGAGAACATCTCTTCAGGAAAGATCTCGAAAAAAAATTCAAATTGAATTAATTTAGATTTAGAAAGGATATAGGAAAGTACCGTCTTAGAAATAGATGGGTCGATGAGTGGAACAGTCTAGCTAGTAGAGTCACTGAAGGTAAAAGTTTGGGTAGCTTCAAATATAGATTACATAAATATATGAGCGAGAAGGGTTGGATTTGAGTGGGACTTGACATGAGTTAATAGGGTTGGGCGAATATTTTCTAGTGGGTTTGGATTTGACAAAGACCTGCCAAGTATAGGTCAGAAGGCCTGCTGCAGTGTTCCTCCCCTCTTATGTTCTTCAATTGGAAAAAAAATCACATTTTAAGAGAAAAAAAGGTAAGATTTGTTGAGTCATATGTACAATGAGATGAGCTGTAGTCTCTAACAACCTCAAGCTAAATGACTATAAATAACCCCTCATTAAACCTCCCCCACCTCTCCCCCTACCCCCTCAAGAGGTAATTTTTCATAAGAGTTTAAAATGATGCCCCGAGGTGGGTAGCGATGGGGGGTGACAGCGAGAAGGAGGAGGAGGAGGCTGTGCCCGCCCCTTTGTTCTCTCAGTCTGCCCCTGCCCCGGATGGTGCCCGGGTATGCGACGTAATAACACCCACCCCCAGGAATGTCCAGGCGTAATAATAGGCACGAATGCCCAGACAAAGATACGGTTGCAAAAACGGGGATGAGAAGAGTGAGGAAATGATGTTAGTGGGGATAATTTAGAGAGAGGGAGAAGGGAAGGCACGGCAGTACTGACGACCTGCAACACAACCATCACAGAGAGAGGGAGAAGGGAAGGCATGGCAGTACTGACGACCTGCAACACAACCATCACAGAAAGAGGGAGAAGGGAAGGCATGGCAGTACTGACGACCTGCAACACAACCATCACAGAGAGAGGGAGAAGGGAAGGCATGGCAGTACTGACGACCTGCAACACAACCATCACAGAGAGAGGGAGAAGGAAGGCATGGCAGTACTGACGACCTGCAACACAACCATCACAGAGAGAGGAGAAGGGAAGGCATGGCAGTACTGACGACCTGCAACACAACCATCACAGAGAGAGGAGAAGGGAAGGCACGGCAGTACTGACGACCTGCAACACAACCATCACAGAGAGAGGGAGAAGGGAAGGCATGGCAGTACTGACGACCTGCAACACAACCATCACAGAGAGAGGGAGAAGGGAAGGCATGGCAGTACTGACGACCTGCAACACAACCATCACAGAGAGAGGGAGAAGGGAAGGCATGGCAGTACTGACGACCTGCAACACAACCATCACAGAGAGAGAGGGAGAAGGGAAGGCATGGCAGTACTGACGACCTGCAACACAACCATCACAGAGAGAGGGAGAAGGGAAGGCAAGGCAGTACTGACGACCTGCAACACAACCATCACAGAGAGATGGAGAAGGGAAGGCATGGCAGTACTGACGACCTGCAACACAACCATCACAGAGAGAGGGAGAAGGGAAGGCATGGCAGTACTGACGACCTGCAACACAACCATCACAGAAGAGGGAGAAGGAAGGCATGGCAGTACTGACGACCTGCAACACAACCATCACAGAGAAGAGGAGAAGGGAAGGCAGGCAGTACTGACGACCTGCAACACAACCATCACAGAGAGAGGAGAAGGAAGGCATGGCAGTACTGACGACCTGCAACACAACCATCACAGAGAGAGGAGAAGGGAAGGCATGGCAGTACTGACGACCTGCAACACAACCATCACAGAGAGATGGAGAAGGGAAGGCATGGCAGTACTGACGACCTGCAACACAACCATCACAGAGAGATGGAGAAGGGAAGGCATGGCAGTACTGACGACCTGCAACACAACCATCACAGAGAGATGGAGAAGGAAGGCATGGCAGTACTGACGACCTGCAACACAACCATCACAGAGAGATGGAGAAGGGAAGGCAAGGCAGTACTGACGACCTGCAACACAACCATCACAGAGAGATGGAGAAGGGAAGGCATGGCAGTACTGACGACCTGCAACACAACCATCACAGAAAGAGGGAGAAGGGAAGGCATGGCAGTACTGACGACCTGCAACACAACCATCACAGAAGAGGGAGAAGGGAAGGCATGGCAGTACTGACGACCTGCAACACAACCATCACAGAAGAGGAGAAGGGAAGGCATGGCAGTACTGACGACCTGCAACACAACCATCACAGAAGAGGGAGAAGGGAAGGCATGGCAGTACTGACGACCTGCAACACAACCATCACAGAGAGATGGAGAAGGGAAGGCATGGCAGTACTGACGACCTGCAACACAACCATCACAGAAAGAGGGAGAAGGGAAGGCATGGCAGTACTGACGACCTGCAACACAACCATCACAGAAAGAGGGAGAAGGGAAGGCATGGCAGTACTGACGACCTGCAACACAACCATCACAGAAAGAGGGAGAAGGGAAGGCATGGCAGTACTGACGACCTGCAACACAACCATCACAGAAAGAGGGAGAAGGGAAGGCATGGCAGTACTGACGACCTGCAACACAACCATCACAGAAAGAGGGAGAAGGGAAGGCATGGCAGTACTGACGACCTGCAACACAACCATCACAGAAAGAGGGAGAAGGGAAGGCATGGCAGTACTGACGACCTGCAACACAACCATCACAGAAAGAGGAGAAGGGAAGGCATGGCAGTACTGACGACCTGCAACACAACCATCACAGAAAGAGGGAGAAGGAAGGCATGGCAGTACTGACGACCTGCAACACAACCATCACAGAAAGAGGGAGAAGGGAAGGCATGGCAGTACTGACGACCTGCAACACAACCATCACAGAAGAGGGAGAAGGGAAGGCATGGCAGTACTGACGACCTGCAACACAACCATCACAGAAGAGGGAGAAGGGAAGGCATGGCAGTACTGACGACCTGCAACACAACCATCACAGAAAGAGGGAGAAGGGAAGGCATGGCAGTACTGACGACCTGCAACACAACCATCACAGAAGAGGAGAAGGGAAGGCATGGCAGTACTGACGACCTGCAACACAACCATCACAGAAGAGGGAGAAGGGAAGGCATGGCAGTACTGACGACCTGCAACACAACCATCACAGAGAGAGGGAGAAGGGAAGGCATGGCAGTACTGACGACCTGCAACACAACCATCACAGAAAGAGGGAGAAGGGAAGGCATGGCAGTACTGACGACCTGCAACACAACCATCACAGAAAGAGGGAGAAGGGAAGGCATGGCAGTACTGACGACCTGCAACACAACCATCACACACACACACAAAAATAAAGATGAAAATAGCGTAGATGTGGGTTGAGGGTTCCTGGTACCTTCATATTCCTGGTATTACTAAACTAGCAGCAACGTTTTATACCTGGGAGAATCATTTATTGTTAGATGAGACAAAAAGAGGTTTCAAACTGTTTTAATTGGTGTAGATTGTATCAAGGGGCAGGTAAGAGGATTATGTTAAGTAAAAGAACACATACGCAACTAATGCGACAATTTATTGTGGCAACGTTTCGCTCTCCAGGAGATTTGTCAAGCTCTTATAAACAACACAGGGACACAAGAGGATATGTATTAGAGTGAGATGCAAAGCTTTGCATCTCACTCCAATACCTAAATAGTATACCTTCTGTGTCCTTGTATTATTTGTAACTGACTGACAAAGTTCCTGGAGAGAGAAATGTTGTAACAATAAAATGTTATCGGAAATTCTACCAACATTATTACAAGAGGAGTTATAATGTGTACAGCAGTATATTATTTTGAGAGAGACTGTGTGTGTGTGTGCGTGTGTTTTCTCACAGAGTTGTGCCGTAGGGGTCGAGTTAGCTCCTGACCTCGCCTCCTGACCTTCATCTAAGTGATTCCTAGCATCTTCACCTACATCATCTCCTTCAAAAGCCGTCTAGGGATTTTTTTCTGGCGCCCCCACTACCTCTCTCTCTCTCTCTTCGTGGAGATTATTCAACTTTTTTCACAACTCGTAAACAAAAGAAGGAAAGAAATGTGGGATTGACAGAGATCCGGGAGCCAGTGGTCATACAGTGGTCATACAGTAGTCATACAGTAGTCAAACAGTGGTCATCCAGTGGTCATACAGTAGTTATACAGTGGTCATCTAGTGATCATACAGTGGTTATACAGTGACCATACAGTAGTTATACAGTGGTCATACAGTGGTCATATAGTAGTCATACAGTGGTCATACAGTAGTCATACAGTGGTCATCCAGTGGTCATACAGTAGTTATATAGTAGTCATCCAGTGGTCATCCAGTGGTCATCCAGTGGTCATATAGTAGTCATACAGTGGTCATACAGTAGTCATACAGTGGTCATCCAGTGGTCATACAGTAGTCATCCAGTGGTCATACAGTAGTCATCCAGTGGTCATACAGTGGTCATACAGTAGTCATACAGTAGTCATCCAGTGGTAATACAGTAGTCATACAGTAGTCATCCAGTGGTCATACAGTAGTCATCCAGTGGTCATCCAGTGGTCATCCAGTGGTCATCCAGTGGTCATTCAGTAGCCATCCAGTGGTCATCCAGTGGTCATCCAGTGGTCATCCAGTGGTTATACAGTGGTCATACAGTAGTCATCCAGTGGTCAAACAGTGGTCATACAGTAGTCATCCAGTAGTCATCCAGTGGTCATACAGTGGTCATCCTGTGGTCATCCAGTGGTTATACAGTGGTCATACAGTAGTCATCCAGTGGTCATCCAGTAGTCATACAGTGGTCATACAGTAGTTATACAGTGGTCATACAGTAGTCATCCAGTGGTCAAACAGTGGTCATACAGTAGTCATCCAGTAGTCATCCAGTGGTCATCCAGTGGTCATCCAGTGGTCATCCAGTGGTTATACAGTGGTCATACAGTAGTCATCCAGTGGTCATCCAGTAGTCATACAGTGGTCATACAGTAGTTATACAGTGGTTATACAGGGGTCATACAGTAGTCATCCAGTGGTCATACAGTGGTCATCCAGTGGTCATCCAGTAGTTATACAGTGGTCATACAGTAGTCATCCAGTGGTCAAACAGTGGTCATACAGTAGTCATCCAGTGGTCATACAGTGGTCATCCAGTGGTCATCCAGTGGTCATCCAGTGGTTATACAGTGGTCATACAGTAGTCATCCAGTGGTCATCCAGTAGTCATACAGTGGTCATACAGTAGTTATACAGTGGTTATACAGTGGTCATACAGTAGTCATCCAGTGGTCATACAGTGGTCATCCAGTGGTCATCCAGTAGTTATACAGTGGTCATACAGTAGTCATGCAGTGGTCATACAGTGGTCATACAGTGGTCATCCAGTGGTCATACAGTGGTCATACAGTAGTTATACAGTGGTCATACAGTGGTCATACAGTAGTTATACAGTGGTTATACAGTGGTCATACAGTAGTTATACAGTGGTTATACAGTGGTCATACAGTGGTCATACAGTAGTTATACAGTGGTCATACAGTGGTCATACAGTAGTTATACAGTGGTCATGCAGTGGTTATACAGTGGTCATACAGTGGTCATACAGTAGTTATACAGTGGTCATACAGTGGTCATACAGTGGAGAGTGACGCTTCAATGCAATATTTCACACACTCAGATTAAATACCTATTATTAATAACATTAACTATAAGCCATATCATTAAAAAAGTAATGTCGTTAAGGATTAAGTATCTGTGTATATATTAAAACGTTCTTCAGCGAACCCAAATTATAAATTTCACCCAAGTGTTCAATGAGGTCTCCGCAGACACCTCGGTAATTGAAAAAGTCTATGTTTGGATCGAAACGTGCAGAGGCAAGGGCACACTTGAAGCACAACGTACTGTCAGCAGCACAGGACAAGATGTACAGGATTCTTGGTGAGAATTTAATTATGGGTGGGTCAAGCCAGCTCAAAAGGTAATCAACAAGGAGGTGTCTTGAACTGATGATCCTTGGAAACACACACTCAAATACAGTGTAATAAGATCCTTGACAACGTTTCGCCCACACATTTCTGTGTCTATTTTCACCATGTCGATATTTTCTATCATTTCTCTCCTGACGATCCTTGTGGAAAGAAGCCTAAACACACATGTTATGCTGTTAATAACCTTGATGCTTGTCACCTGCCACGTTCCTTGTACATACTGTACCTGACAAAGAAGTAAAAATATCCTATATCGGGCACTTGGTACAATGTTCTTTCCATTAGCATCCGCCATATCACTACCCGGGGCCCCAACATGCCCTGGACACCAGGAAATCTCCATATCCTCGTTCCCTTATATTGAAGAAACATTTGCTAGCCTTCCTGTGATTCATCTGGGTGTTCAGCTTCTATGCGTGCCTTTTGCTCTGCTCCCTGGGTTCAAACTCCATCCGTTCAGTGGTTTATATTAAACTCTCTGACTCACCAGTCTTTTATGCGCTAAAGTATCTTTTTTTCTTATTAATACATCGGCCGTTTCCACCAAGGTGGCCCGAAAAAAGAAAACCTTTCACCATCATTCACTCCATCTTGCCAGAGGCGCGCTTACACTACAGTTATAAAACTGCAACATTAACACCCGTCCTTCAGAGTGCCGGCACTGTACTTCCCATCTCCAGGACTCAAGTCCGGCCTACCTGGAGGCTACCTGGAGGGCATTCCGGGGATCGACGTCCCCGCGGCCCGGTCTATGACCAGGCCTCCCTGTGGATCAGGGCCTGATCAACGAGGCTGTTACTGCTGGCTGCACGTAGTCCAACGTACGAGCCACAGCTCGGTTGATCTGTCACTGACTTTAAGTATCTGTCCAGCTCCCTCTTGAAGACAACCGGAGGTCTACTGGTAATGCCCCTTATGACTGGTGGGAGGCTGTTGAACAGTCTTGGGCCCCGGGGTACTTTGCACCGTCTGCCAAGTCTTTTGCTTTCGTAGGGAGTGATTTGTGTGTGCATATTAGGGACCAGTCCCTCCAGAATCTTCCAGGTGTAGATTATGATATAACTCTCGCCTGCGCTCCAGTGAATATAAGTCTAGTGCTTCCAGGCGTTCCCAGTAGTTAAGGTGTTTGATGGAACTTATACGTGCAGTAAAGGTTCTCTAGATCTGCAATCACCTGCCTTGAATGGGGATGTTAATGTACAGCAGTATTCCAGCCTAGAGAGAACAAGTGATTTAAAAAGGATCATCATTGGCTTGGCATCTCTTGTCTTGAATGTTCTCATTATCCATCCTATCAGTTTCCTCGCAGATGTGATAGTGGCATTGTTGTGGTCCTTGAAGGTGAGGTCTTCGGACATTACCACTCCCAGGTCCTTCACATTACTTTTCCGCTCTATTGTGTGATTAGAGTTTGTAATATACTCAGTCTTAGCTATTATTTCCTCCAGTTTTCCATAACGGAGTAGTTGGAATTTGTCTTCATTGAACATCATATTGTTCTCTGTTGCCCATTGGAAAACTTGGTTTATATCTTCTTGGAGATTTGCCGTGTCCTCAATGGATGACACTCTCATGCTGATCCTAGTATCGTCTGCAAAGGATGATACAGGCCTGCCGGTTATTATTATATCTTAACTGTCTCTTTAGTCTTCCAATGACCTGACGTTGAGTTCTCTCTTCTTCTTCTTCTTCTTCTTTTTTTTTCTCTCTCTCTCTCTCGTCTTTCCTCGTAGTTCTGAGAGCAGTCTGCTTGCAAACTTCTGGATTTACTCCAACTTGTGTAAGTACTTGATTAGGCAAGGGTTCCACACTGGTGCTACATACCCTGGGACTGACCTAATATATCTACTGTAGGCTGCAATGTATAATTATCTAGTTGAGTCTAGGGGTATTGAGCTGAAGCTCTTGGGCTAGCCTTGTGTTGGCTGACGTGATCTGCAACAGTCGTACCTGACGTGTAACACACAAGGTATATAATACCGACAGATGTGTAAATTACATACATGTACAACATTTGCATAATTTTATAAATGTTTCGCTTACCAGGAGGTTTGTCAATCCAATACAGAGAAAAAACATGGATATATACAGCAGATATGACGTAAATATATTAATGATATACAGTACCGACAAGCAAGGAAGTAAGACACACATGCAACAGTTGAGCATCTTTATTCGACTGAAAAAGTCGGCAGGGTGAGTGGGGAGCTTCAAGCTAGAGGAGCGTGACAACAGGTTACCCTTCTTAGATGTACGTCTGCAACTACAGTGACAGTCTAACGTTCAAAGTACATGGAAAGCCTACCAACAAGAATGATTTGAAGTATTGATACTCAGACCACGACAACTTAATCAAACGGGAGGTGGTGATTGGAAATTTTCTTACGACTTTACGAGATCCTGAGCCTCGAATTCCTAAAAAAGGAATGTAACACCATCGACCAGATCTCAAAACTACACTCTCAAGACCGATAAATCCCCCCAGACAGTGTTGTAGTCATACATTGTCCGTGTGATACATCATCATCCATGTGATACATCATCATCCATGTAATACATAAGCCATATGACACATCAAACATGTGATTCATATTGTGCCATCTCTTCTCCTCTTATTTCATTACATTTACTGGAGATCATTCCAGCAAGACCTTCTACTTTTATCTTCCATGCGTTGTGTCCAGATCATCCTCCCTTGATAGTCTCATTAGCTTTGTGATTTATGTTGTAGTGGTATGACTCAATTTCGACCAACACGTAAATAACGATTTCCGACAAACGCTTTATTGCATTTAGTTATCTGGGTGGATATCAACTGGCTATGATGCAGGTCTTGAGTACGGTGCACGGCAGTAGTGTGGTGCACGGCAGTAGTGTGGTGCACGGCAGTAGTGTGTGGTGCACGGCAGTAGTGTGGTGCACGGCAGTAGTGTGTGGTGCACGGCAGTAGTGTGGTGCACGGCAGTAGTGTGGTGCACGGCAGTAGTGTGTGGTGCACGGCAGTAGTGTGGTGCACGGCAGTAGTGTGTGGTGCACTACACGTCCTTGAAGGACTCACTGTTTAACTGTACTAATTATGATACTTTATCTCTCTCCATGGCTGCATTTTCCTTCAGCTTTTTATTTATTGACTGTAATAGTTTCTATGTTACTCCCCCCCCCACTTGTACAAAATGGTCATAACTTTGACCATAATTTTAAAAAGGGTGAACTGGTAAGCCAGCGGAAGGCCTCGGTCAGATGGCCATAAGCTCCAACGGTGGGTCATCATCTGACTAAGACCCGCGTCAGGAAATACTTGTCCTGTTTCCTGAAAAACCAAACCTAACCTAACCTGTTACCCCCAGCCTGCCTGCTTATCTAATTTTTTTACCAGTCTTCTGTGAGCTACTAACTTTCTTGTAGTCAGAGGGCAGGGGTTGAGTCACAGAGGGCAGGGGTTGAGTCACAGAGGGCAGGGTAGCTCCAGGTTCGTGGGGTAGAGGGAACTTCATCAGCATCAAGGTACTCACCCTTCATTAAAAGAACGTGCTTTAAAAATGATTACTAAGCTGGTCGTTGACATTGACTGTGCCTCGTGACCCTGGCAGTGACTCTGCCTCCTCTCGTTGCAGTGACTCTGCCTCCTCTCGTTGCAGTGACTCTGCCTCCTCTCGTCGGCAGTGACTCTGCCTCCTGTCGTTGACAGTGACTGTCTAAACTGTCATTGACAGTGACTGTCTACCCTGTCGTTGACAGTGACTGTCTACCCTGTCGTTGACAGTGTCTCGTGTCGTTGGCGGTGACTGTGCCTCCTGTCACTGAGGTACTCTCTCATACCCAGAATTACCGTGCCCATCACCTTGGGCAGGTTGTTGAGGCAGCTACATTTTGTGTATCACTCTGCTGTAGGGCAGCCATGCCTCCTGGCACTTCAGTAATATGCAGTCTGCTCACCCTTCTCTGTCCTGCCTGAGTGCTCTCAGCCTCTCATTAAACGCTGTGTGTGTGTACTCACCTATTTGTGGTTGCAGGGGTCGATTCATAGCTCTTGGCCCCGCCTCTTCACTGATTGCTACTAGATCCTCTCTCTCCCTGCTCCATGAGCTTTATCAAACCTCGTCTAAAAACTATGTATGGTTCCTGTGTGTGTGTGTGTGTGTGTGTGTGTGTGTGTGTGTGTGTGTGTGTGTGTTAGTTAGGTGTGTGTATCCTCAAACAACGAGGATATATACACAAAAAGAAGTATTTAAGTGTATATACGCCAAAATACATACCAATTTTAGCACTCTTGCCTGTTGGTAAACATGTGGCAAATATACATAGGTGATATATACACAAAAATGAGATATATACACAAAAGAGGTGATACATACACAGAAAGATGTTATATACACAAAAATGAGATATATACACAAAAGAGGTGATACATACACAGAAAGATGTTATATACACAAAAAGGTGTATGTATTTCGGCGCATATACCTATTTTAGCATTCTTGTCTGATAGTGAACAGGTGACATTGCAGCCTTTAATAACCCTCGTGTAGTCGACAGGACTTAAACCTCCTTAACCAATTTTCAATATGGTTTTCAATGTTAAGTTGCTTTGTATATAATATAAGTACAACATATCTTGCCTCTTACTCCTCATGCATTCTTGTGGAAGCAATTATTACCCTAATGTACGTGATGTGTAATACATGATGTACGTGATGTGTAATACATTATGTATGTGATGTTACATGCATGGTGTAAGTGATATGTAATGCCTGAGAGTACTTGGTTCTTGCGTCAACCATCAGATCACCTTCGTGTACACTGACACATTAGGTGAGGCTAAATGGTTGGCGTTACCTCCTGTTAACGGTCAGGTAGACAAGAAACCTAACGAAATACAGGAGACATTCTGAACAAAAGCAAAGAAAAAAAATTGGAGTACTTTACGATACCTTGCTAATGAATTTATATAATTTAAACTTTTTTAATTAACTCGTAATCAAAATTAAAATAAATTATGCAGAAAATTATCAAAAAGAGATAAGTTAATCATATATGTTGTTCTGCTAGTTCACGAGCGATGGTACTGACACGTGCGTAGTTGTTTCAGGCACCAAAGGTCATCCATGTTTGTAGCTGGACACACCGTCAGCAGATGACAGGACTTTCCCACAGGGATCACAACAACATTGGTATGCGCCGTGTGAATCAGGCAGGTTGACAAGCTACACTTCAATTCATCTCACAGGTGACTCGAAACTCTGGCGTATGCATCCCCGTCATTGCTCTGACTGTTTCCTCTGGAGACCACTCCTTGGCCAGAGGTGATGATAAACTTTTTTTTTTCAGGCTGGTAGTTCATGCTTGCAATCTTGCTGGAGAGGAATTCAAAGAGTTCCTTCAAGATCCGGAGTATTTTGCTCTGGTCAGTTACCTTGATCTGAGTCCCTTGACCCCATCTCTTTTGCTGACACTTAATCCCACTGGTAAGTTGGCTCACACCACATCTACCCTGGTATAAACAGACAGACCGGCTGCGAGAGTAGTCCATCTTCAACACTGTGATCAGCTCGGCATGTCTGGTCTGGATGTTTCCTTGGGATCTCAACAGTCGCATAGAGCTTTTTTTGACTGTCTCGTGAACAGAAGAGGAGCGATCTAACAGCACTGAGTTGCAGTGCTTGTTGTACTGATCTTGCTTAGGTTTATACTGTGTGGACAGTAGTGACTACAAATAAAGTGCATGTTCCTCCGATTTTTTAAGGGACAGGTGGGCATAAACGTTTTTGGTTCATTATGATGCCCCAGAACGACTGGATCACAGGTCTTGGTTCATTATGATGCCCCAGAATGACTGGATCATAGGTCTTGGTTCATTATGATGCCCCAGAATGACTGGATCACAGGTCTTGGTTCATTATGATGCCCCATAATGATTGGATCACAGATCTTGGTTCATTATGATGCCCCAGAATGACTGGATCACAGGTCTTGGTTCATTATGATGCCCCAGAATGACTGGATCACAGGTCTTGGTTCATTATGATGCCCCAGAATGACTGGATCACAGGTCTTGGTTCATTATGATGCCCCATAATGATTGGATCACAGATCTTGGTTCATTATGATGCCCCAGAATGACTGGATCACAGGTCTTGGTTCATTATGATGCCCCAGAATGACTGGATCACAGGTCTTGGTTCATTATGATGCCCCAGAATGACTGGATCACAGGTCTTGGTTCATTATGATGCCCCAGAATGACTGGATCACAGGTCTCCGGCAGAAAACTCTTGTATAGACCTTAAATAACGTAAGAACAAAATTTGATGTTTTCGTCCAGTTGATCCGTGTTCTGAAAAATGTGGCTCCAAGCTGCCTGGCTATGTTGCTTACTGCTACCCTTCATGATTGCTATTACCCCTTAATGCTTACTACTACCTTGATGTGTGCTACTACCCTTCGCGCGCACTACTATCCTGATGCGCGCTGGTGCCCTTATTACGCATCAAACTGGATATCGATATGTTAAAAAAAAACTTGACAGTGACTGGATTAACATACATGAAACTCTGACCAGAATGACGTGTTTAGCTGTACAGGTGATGAAGTGAGAGCTCAGGTGTTACGTGGCGGGACAAAACATCTGTCAGGGGATGTATTTATCATTTCAGGTGGTGGTGGTTAGAGGGGTAAAACATGTGCGTCCGGTCATGTTCACAAACACTGTATAACATCACCACGTTCAAAATATACTTCCTGTATCATACAAACCACAAATACACACATCTTAGTCTTCCCTTCGGATAAAAATTTCAACAAATATCTTACTAATTGCATCACTTGTTGCTCTGTCTATTTCAAAGAAAGCCACGAGATATATGTACATATGATCTGTATTCTGTGAATCTAATTCTAATTTATACAGGTGGGGGGACACATTCATTGATGCGTGAAGAAGAGTTAGAATAAGAAAATAATTAAGTGAGCCAGAGTGAGAAAAAGTTTTCTTTCATACTGGTTATAAGTTACTGATCTTCACTATGTTACCCATAGTGAAGGTACTATGGTGGGGAGTCCCATGGTAGGAGTTCCATGGTGGGGGTCCCATGGTGGGAGTACCATGGTGGGAGTACTATGGTGGGAGTACTATGTACTCACTGGAGCGGAGAGAGAGATACATGATAATATATACCTGGAAAGCACTCGAGGGTCTAGTCCAAAATCTGCTCACTGCCATAGCAACATACTGGAGCGAGAGTTATGGGAGGAAGTGTAAAATCCCATTGAAAAGCAGGGGTGCAGTGGACACAATAAGGGAACACTTTATCAACATCCAGGTAATCCAACTGAAGAAGGAGAGCAACTGGATCAGGACCATAGAGCTATGCAAGATGATATACCAACAGGTACTAGATACCATATATACAACAGGAAAAAAAGTGAAAATACTGTTGAAAGAGCTGGATACAGCAAAGGCAATAGTACCTGACAATGTGTCACCGACGATTCTGAGAGCTGGAGCGGCACTGTGTGAACCACTGGCTATGATCTACAACAAATTACTGGATACTGGGCAGCAGCCAGACATCTAGAAGGCAGCAAATGTAGTCGAAATATTTAAGAAAGGAAAGAGACATGAAGTGATGAACTACAGATATACATACCATGTAAGGTAATAGGGAAGATAATCAACAGGAAAGTGGCCGAGCACCTACAGAGGTGATAACATAAACAATAGCTAGCATAGGATTAAAGATGGCAAATCTTGTCTTTACGATCCTGTTGGAGACGAATTCAACTTCATGGAGCTGAACTCGTCTCCAGACTAAGGGACTGACTACCTCCAATACTATTTATCCAAGGTTGATGGACTGATTACATCATCTTCAATTTCACTACTACACCTACTGCCTCTGTATCTGACTGAAGAAGTCTACTGTGTAGGGGAAACTTTCCAAAAATATAGATACGCAACTGTTGAAAATGTGTCTTAATCTGCAAAATAATTATTTGATACTGTACCTGACAAGAGACAGAAGCATACATTTGAGATGCAGGCTGGAATAACAGGGACTGTCACCCTATCTCGGTGGCAGACGGCCGGTACCTTGAAAAACAAAATATTAGATTTCAGAATGGGGAAGTGTAACAAGTGGGGTTCTTCAAGGATTGGTATTAGATCCAGAATTATTTCTAGTATATGCAACTGACATCCCAGAAGGGATTGAGCCAGATGTATCCCTGTTTGCTGATGATGTAAAACTAATAAGAATAATAAAAACGAATAAGGACGAGGAAAGGCTGCACATGGACTTGAAAAAATTGTAAGATTAGTCAGATATGTGGTTAACTAAATTTAGCCTCAGCAAATGCAAAGTTATGAAGATTATGTGAATAATTAGACGTATCTGCAACATCTGGGTATCTTTATTTGTAGACGTTTCGCCAACCAGTATATTTATCAATACAATACAAGGACAAATGTGAAGAATGTACAAGAGCACCGTAGTGCTCTTCACCAACTCCAAGGCTGAGGGACTCATTACTTCATCTTTTGTAAATAATTCTACATTCTTCACATTATGTCCTTGCATTGTATTGATAAAGTCACTGGTTAGCGAAACGTCTACAAATAAAGATACCCAGACGTTGCACATGCGTCTAATTCTTCCTCTTGCACAATTTATGAAGATTAGGTTAGGTTCAAGAAGGCAAGAAACTGAGTATGGTGAGGGGGAGGGGGAAGACAGTGACTGCAGATCTCACTGAAACAGAAAGTATAGTGTCACTGAAACAGAGTGAGTATAGTGTCAAAACATATCACCGAAGTCGCACACCAACCGGATAACTGCAGTCAGTGTGTGTTACCTCAGCGTCAGTGTGTGTTACCTCAGCGTCAGTGTGTGTTACCTCAGCGTCAGTGTGTGTTACCTCAGCGTCAGTGTGTGTTACCTCAGCGTCAGTGTGTGTTACCTCAGCGTCTGTGTGTGTTACCTCAGCGTCAGTGTGTGTTACCTCAGCGTCTGTGTGTGTTACCTCAGCGTCTGTGTGTTACCTCAGCGTCTGTGTGTTACCTCAGCGTCTGTGTGTTACCTCAGCGTCAGTGTGTGTTACCTGAGCGTCTGTGTGTGTTACCTCAGCGTGTGTGTGTGTTACCTCAGCGTCTGTGTGTGTTACCTCAGCGTCAGTGTGTGTTATCTCAGCGTCAGTGTGTGTTACCTGAGCGTCTGTGTGTGTTACCTCAGCGTGTGTGTGTTACCTCAGCGTCAGTGTGTGTTACCTGAGCGTCTGTGTGTGTTACCTCAGCGTCTGTGTGTGTTACCTCAGCGTGTGTGTGTTACCTGAGCGTCAGTGTGTGTTACCTGAGCGTCTGTGTGTGTTACCTCAGCGTCAGTGTGTGTTACCTGAGCGTCTGTGTGTGTTACCTCAGCGTGTGTGTGTTACCTCAGCGTCAGTGTGTGTTACCTGAGCGTCTGTGTGTGTTACCTCAGCGTCTGTGTGTGTTACCTGAGCGTCAGTGTGTGTTACCTGAGCGTCTGTGTGTGTTACCTCAGCGTCAGTGTGTGTTACCTGAGCGTCTGTGTGTGTTACCTCAGCGTGTGTGTGTTACCTCAGCGTCAGTGTGTGTTACCTGAGCGTCTGTGTGTGTTACCTCAGCGTCTGTGTGTGTTACCTCAGCGTCAGTGTGTGTTACCTCAGCGTGTGTGTGTGTTACTTCAGCGTCTGTGTGTGTTACCTCAGCGTCTGTGTGTGTTACCTCAGCGTCAGTGTGTGTTACCTCAGCGTCAGTGTGTGTTACCTCAGCGTCAGTGTGTGTTACCTCAGCGTCAGTGTGTGTTACCTGAGCGTCAGTGTGTGTTACCTCAGCGTCTGTGTGTGTTACCTCAGCGTCAGGTGTGTGTACCTCAGCGTCAGTGTGTGTTACCTCAGCGTCGTGTGTGTTACCTCAGCGTCAGTGTGTGTTACCTCAGCGTCAGTGTGTGTTACCTCAGCGTCAGTGTGTGTTACCTCAGCGTCAGTGTGTGTTACCTCAGCGTGTGTGTGTTACCTCAGCGTCGTGTGTGTTACCTCAGCGTCAGTGTGTGTTACCTCAGCGTCAGTGTGTGTTACCTCAGCGTCTGTGTGTGTTACCTCAGCGTCAGTGTGTGTTACCTCAGCGTCAGTGTGTGTTACCTCAGCGTGTGTGTGTTACCTCAGCGTCAGTGTGTGTTACCTCAGCGTCGTGTGTGTTACCTCAGCGTCGTGTGTGTTACCTCAGCGTCAGTGTGTGTTACCTCAGCGTGTGTGTGTTACCTCAGCGTCGTGTGTGTTACCTCAGCGTCAGTGTGTGTTACCTCAGCGTCATGTGTGTTACCTCAGCGTCAGTGTGTGTTACCTCAGCGTCGTGTGTGTTACCTCAGCGTCTGTGTGTGTTACCTCAGCGTCAGTGTGTGTTACCTCAGCGTGTGTGTGTGTTACCTCAGCGTCTGTGTGTGTTACCTCAGCGTCAGTGTGTGTTACCTCAGCGTCAGTGTGTGTTACCTCAGCGTGTGTGTGTGTTACCTCAGCGTCAGTGTGTGTTACCTCAGCGTCTGTGTGTGTTACCTCAGCGTCTGTGTGTGTTACCTCAGCGTCAGTGGTTACAAAATTTCACACGCTGGAAAATATCGAAGGTCTATTATGTATATCTAACTATTCATTTATGTTCCATTAATCTAAGTGTCAGACTACGGCAAGTCTAAAATAACGGAACACAAATGGCCAATTAGATATGCACAGGAGAGCTCTGCTATTTTTTAAAACATAAAATTTATAAGCCCTTGGAAGCAGCAGTTTTGAACCAAACCTTCAATCACCCAATTTAAAAAAAAAAAAAACGACAGCAACGAATGGAGTACATATCAGCGTATAATTCACTTAGTAATCACTTCCCTCGGCCTCAGCTCCACACCCACACCTACGTCTACACCCACACTAACACCCACGATCACACCCACACCCACACCTAGGACTGACATTCACCTCTCCACCAATCCAGTCGCAACTATATAAGATGAAATTGTCTCAATCTTTGCTCTTCTGCTGAAGAGCATCTCAAACAGAGATTGCAATATACCGATCAATTGTTCTCTTTGTCTACATGAGTTTCCTTCTCTACCAGACAAGTGTTCACCTTGGCATGTGGTGTCCAGAGTTTAGCTAGCTTCCTGGGAGGCTGCCTACACTACCCGGGTTCAAATCCCGGCAAGTCGCGGCATGTTCTCTGCTTTAAACCGCTTGCTTCCGTGAATGCATTTATATGTGTATGTGTGTATACTCAACTAATTGTGGTTGCAGGGGTGGAGACTCAGCTCCTGGCCCCGCCTCTTCACTGATCGCTACTGGGTCCTCTCTCTCCCCGCTCCATGAGCTTTATCATACCTCGTCTTAAAGCTATGTATGGTTCCTGCCTCCACTATATCACTTGCTAGACTATTCCACTTCCTGACAACTATATGGCTGAAAAAATACTTCCTAACATCCCTTTGACTCATCTGAGACTTCAACTACCAATTGTGACTCCTTGTTTCTGTGTCCCATCTCTGGAACATCCTGTCTCTATCCACCTTGTCTATTCCACGCAGTATTTTGTATGTCGTTATCATGTCTCCCCTAACCCTCCTGTCCTCCAGTGTTGTCAGGCTGATTTCCCTTAACCTTTCTTCGTAGGACATTCCCCTTAGCTCTGGAACTAACCTTGTCGCAAACCTTTGCACTTTCTCTAATTTCTTGACGTGCTTGACCAGGTGTGGGTTATAAACTGGTGCTGCATACTCTAGTATGGGCCCTGACGTACACGGTGTACAGTGTCTTGAACGATTCCTTACTAAGGTATCGGAACGCTATTCTCAGGTTTGCCAGGCGCCCATATGCTGCAGCATTTATATATTTCATGTGTGCTTCCGGAGACGTGCTCGGTGTTATACTCACCCCAAGATCTTTCTCCTTGAGCGTGTGTGTGTGTCTATATATATATATATATATATATATATATATATATATATATATATACATTTTTTGTCACACTGTTATAAGGCAGGAAATATAATTACGTACTTACTGGCTCACTGTCCCCGCCTCCTTCCAATACTCTCTCTCTCTCTCTCTCTCCCACATCTTCCATGCATTCTTTCCCTCTACGCTCTCTTCTTCCGACAACCCCGTCCTCTGTACCCCAAAATGTCCCCATACCCCTTTCAACAACTCCTCTCCGGCACCCCTACCTTCAGCACCCCAGCCTCCAATACCCCAGCCTCCAGTACCCTAACCACCAGCACCCCAGTCTCCAGTACCCCCGCCCCCAGTACCCCAGCCTCCAGTACCCCAGCTTCCAGCACCCCAGCCTTCAGTACCCAGCCTCCAGTACCCTAACCACCAGCACCCCAGCCTCCAGTACCCGAGCTTCCAGTACCCCAGCCTCAGGTACCCTAACCACCAGCATCCCAGCCTCCAGTACCCTAACCACCAGCACCCCAGCCTCTAGCACCCCAGCCTCCAGTACCCTAACCACCAGCACCCCAGCCTTAAGTACCCCAGCTTCCCGCACCCCAGCCTTCAGTACCCCAGCCTCCAGTATCCTAACCACCAGCACCTAAGCCTCCGACACAGCCTCCAGTACCCCAGCCTCCAGTACCCCAGCTTCCAGCACCCTAGCCTCCAGTACCCGAACCACCAGCAATCCAGCCTCCAGTACCCCAGCTTCCAGTACACCAGCCTCCAGAACCGCAGCTTCCAGCAACCCAGCCTTCAGTGCCCTCGCCTCCAACACCCCAGCCTACAGCACCCCAACCTCCAGTATCCCAGCCTCCAGTACCCCAGGCTCCAGCACCCTAGTCTCCGGTACCCCAGCCTCCAGTACCCTAACCTCCAGCATCCCAGCCTCCAGTACCACAGCCTCCAGTACTCCAGCCTCTAGTACCTCAGACTCCAGTACCCCAGCCTCCAGTACCCCAGCTTCCAGTATCCCAGTTTCCAGCCTCCAGTACCCCAGCCTCCAGCACCCAGTCTCCAGTACCCCAGCTTCCAGTTCCCCAGTATCCAGCACCCCAGCCTCCAGTACCACAGCTTTCAGCACCCCAGCCTCTAGCACCCCAGCCTCCAGCACCCCAGCACTCCAGTACTTCAGCCTCCAGTACCCCATCTTCCAGCCATCACCTCTAACTCCCCAGTCTCCAGTACCCCAGCCTCCAGCACCCCAGCCTCTAACACCCCAGCCTCCAGCACCCCAGCCTCCAGCACTCCCGACTCTAGCACCCAGGCCTCTAGCACCCCAGCCTCCAGTATTCCAGCCTCCAGCACCCCAACCTCCAGTACCCCAGCCTCCAGCACCCCCGCCTCTAGCACCCAAGCCTCTAGCACTCCAGCCTCTAGCATCCCAGCCTCCAGCACCCCAGCCTCCAGTGCCCCAGCCTCCAGCACCCCAGTCTCCAGTATCCCAGCCTCTACAACCCCAGGGTCCACCACCAAAGGGTCTACCACCCCAGCCTCGACCACCCCAGGGTCCACCATCCCAGCCTCCACCACCCCAGGATTCACCACCCCAGCCTCCAGTACACCAGCCTCCAGTACTCCAGCCTCCCCCACCAACGCGCCTCCCCCAGCAACGCGCCTTCCCCAGCCTCACGACAAAGCACACCTCCACAACTCCTCACGCAACATTCCTTAACAGTAATTATCCTACTGGTTGGTGTCTGTGATAGCAGGTTGACCGTGCAAGCTCCTGCAAGTGCCCGCCCGGGGCACTTCTAAGTGCCCGCCTGGGGCACCTCTAAGTGCCCGCCTGGGGCACCTGCAAGTGCCCGCCTGGGGCACCTCTCTGGTTATCCCCCCTTCCCCCTCCTGTCTTTAGTTGCCTGGGGGCCTGGCTAGGGAATGTGGGGTACCTTCTGGGTATGTGGGAAGCCCTACTGGGCATTTGGGGGAAGCAAGGTGGGCATGTTGGGGGTTCTGGTGGGTATGTTGACATCCCGGTGTGAATGCTGGGGTCATAGTGGCTATGGATGGGTCCTAGTGGGTAAGTGTGGGTCCTAGTGGGTAAGTGTGGGTCCTAGTGACTATGTGTGGGCCCTAGTGGGTAAGTCTGGGTCCTAGTGGGTAAGTGTAGGTCGTAGTGGGTAAATGTGGGTACTATTGGGTAAGTGTGGGTCCTAGTGGCTATGTGTGGGTCCTATTGGGTAAGTGTGGGTCCTAGTGGCTATGTGTGGGTCCTATTGGGTAAGTGTGGGTCATAGTGGGTAAGTGGGTCCAAGTAACTATGTGTGGGTCTTAGTGGGTAAGTGTGGGTCCTAGTGGGTAAGTGTGGATCCTAGTGGGTAAGTGTGGGTTCTAGTGGCCATGTGTGGGTCCTAGTGGGTAAGTGTGGGTCCTTGTGTGGGTCCTAGTGGGTAAGTGTGGGTCCTTGTGTGGGTCCTAGTTGGTAAGTGTGGGTCCTAGTGGGTAAGTGTGGGTCCTAGTGGGTAAGTGTGGGTCCTTGTGGGTAAGTGTGGTACTAGTGGGTAAGTGTGGGTCCTAGTGGCCATGTGTGGGTCCTAGTGGGTAAGTGTGGGTCCTTGTGTGGGTCCTAGTGGGTATGTGTGGGTCCTTGTGTGGGTCCTAGTGGGTATGTGTGGGTCCTAGTGGGTAAGTGTGGATCCTAGTGGGTAAGTGTGGGTTCTAGTGGCTATGTGTGGGTCCTATTGGGTAAGTGTGGGTCCTAGTGGGTATGTGTTGGTCCTAGTGGGTAAGTGTGGGTCATAGTGGGTAAGTGGGTCCAAGTAACTATGTGTGGGTCTTAGTGGGTAAGTGTGGGTCCTAGTGGGTAAGTGTGGGTCCTAGTGGGTAAGTGTGGGTCCTAGTGGGTAAGTGTGGGTCATAGTGGCCATGTGTGGGTTCTAGTGGGTAAGTGTGGGTACTTGTGTGGGTCCTAGTGGGTAAGCGTGGGTCCTTGTGTGGGTCCTAGTGGGTATGTGTGGGTCCTAGTGGGTAAGTGTGGGTCCTAGTGAGTAAGTGTGGGTCCTTGTGGGTAAGTGTGGTACTAGTGGGTAAGTGTGGGCCCTAGTGGCCATGTGTGGGTCCTAGTGGGTAAGTGTGGGTCCTTGTGTGGGTCCTAGTGGGTAAGTGTGGGTCCTAGTGGGTAAGTGTGGGTCCTAGTGTGGGTCCTAGTGGGTATGTGTGGGTCCTAGTGGGTAAGTGTGGGTCCTAGTGAGTAAGTGTGGGTCCTTGTTGGTAAGTGTGGTACTAGTGGGTAAGTGTGGGTCCTAGTGGCCATGTGTGGGTCCTAGTGGGTAAGTGTGAGTCCTTGTGTGGGTCCTAGTGGGTAAGTGTGGGTCCTAGTGGGTAAGTGTGGGTCCTTGTGTGGGTCCTAGTGGGTATGTGTGGGTCCTTGTGTGGGTCCTAGTGGGTATGTGTGGGTCCTAGTGGGTAAGTGTGGGTCCTAGTTTGTAAGTGTGGGTCCTAGTGGCTATGTGTGGGTTCTAGTGGCTATGTGTGGGTCCTAGTGGCTATGTGTGGGTCCTAGTGGCTATGTGTGGGTCCTAGTGGCTATGTGTGGGTTCTAGTGGCTATGTGTGGGTCCTAGTGGCTATGTGTGGGTCCTAGTGGCTATGTGTGGGTCCTAGTGGCTATGTGTGGGTTCTAGTGGCTATGTGTGGGTCCTAGAGGCTATGTGTGGGTTCTAGTTGCTATGTGTGGGTCCTAGTGGCTATGTGTGGGTCCTAGTGGCTATGTGTGGGTCCTAGTGGCTATGTGTGGGTTCTAGTGGCTATGTGTGGGTCCTAGTGGCTATGTGTGGGTAGGAAAAGGGACTCATACAATTACCAAAACAGACTATGAGTTGAAATATTTTGGTAAGAATTATAAGGAGATTGTTTAAGAAATATAAAAGTTAAAATCGTGTGATAAGGTGTAGTTGGTATCACGACCAATAACTTAGTCGTTGTTATGACGCGACAGTCCATCCTGCACCAGCCATGACAAAACCATCAACATGTATGTCCAGGTACTTGTGGAAAGAACAGAGGCAAGTTCGTTGATAGCTATCAGGGAGATTTTACTTAAAGGAATATACAAATTCGATGTTTCTTCATCTCCGCTAATGGAGGGAGAGAGCCAGATATCGGGATAGAGAGAGGGGGCGCAGCCCCCTTAAAACTTGCCCCCTGTTCGAGAAAATTTTCTCCACAGTAGTACTGGACGCAGACTTACCCTCTGACACTGCCTTCAGTGTCAGAGGGTAAGGCTGTTGTTTTACTCTAATACCGAAGTGCCTCTCTGATGGAAAATCTTTGAGGAAACAGAGTAATTTGCCACGTAGGCAAGATAAATTGGACAAAAAGTTATAATGCCTGGAAATGTTGTAAGCTCTAAGTCTTAAAAAGACAACAATAACTGAATGGTTGTCCCTGAAGGTGTTCCGAAAGTATATTAAAGCGGAGTAATGGGTAGACGATGGAATGACCCCTTCTAAAACTAAACTGAGGGGGGGGGGGAAGAATTTCAGGTTCCTAAGTACCACTTGAGTCATGGTAGCCAAGCATTTTAGCAACTTATAAATAACACTAGTAAGAGCAACGGGTCTATAATGAGACATATCTTGGTCCGAGCTTCTTGGCTTTCTAAAATGGAGCAGTACTGTTTTTTTTTTCATGAAGGGGTATAACACCTTTAGAGCAAATCCAACTGAAAGGGTGTAAGAGGAAAACTAGTGGTGAAGGGTGTAAGAGTTGAAGCACAGTGACATGGATGCCTTCTGGCCCAGCTTGTTGGGTGGCACTCAGGCACCATCGATGAGAGTTTGCTGAGCATGTAGTGAACGTTGTATGGGACGTAAAATTGTGTGCGACAAACTTGCTCAGGTTTGGGTTGAAGAAGCGGCATAAATGTATCCCTTAAAAAACACGAACGAGGTAATCCCTTTATACTTTGGCAACGTTAACAAGATCTGTTACACTTTTACCGACGATGGTAATAATGGAGGTCAGGGTTTGGTGAGTACTTGCCTGCTCACTTTAGTATTTTTTCTACACTGTTCACACAGAGGTAGTGACGTTTACAGTGCACACTTAAACACGTTAACAATTTCTAGTCATTAGTGTAACTCGATGTGCATGCGATCCCACTTATTTGTTAGGTAGACAATGGCTTACAGTACAGTCGATGATAGCGGCCCACACAGATTGTTTCAGATGAAATGCGCAAGTGACGTCAGTAGACACCAGGACACACATTTTATAAAACTTACCTAAGATCCAGAGAATGGCAAACATACACAATTGTATAGAGACTTGAGGTGTTGAAGATTTGTAAGTTTGTCTGTAGATAAGGAATCAAGATACACAGGAAGTTTATCTTGCATAATGTGTGCAATCTGTACATTTAAATTATCACCAGGATGAGTGAAGATGTCTGGCATCAGAGCGGAAGTGGTGAGAATGGGGATACTGACTTGGAGATCGATTATTACTGTTCACTCGGACTCCTAACACTATGAACAAGGAACAGATAGAGATATATAATACTACTGTGGATGCGTTGGAATATCTCCAAGAAAAAATTCTGACTAGTCTCTGTGAGAATCACAATGTATCCTTCCCCAGATGAGTGGGGTATGTAGGGACATAATTCAGTCCTGCAGGTCAGTTAAAAACAAGGGACGTGAGGGAGAGTTGCAGCAGCAGGTCGTGTACCACTTGTCTATGTTACAGAATTTAAGTTTTTGTAAATAAATATACAGGGAAAACTGAGATATCAACATGTAAAATTCTCCTCAATTCCCTCTTTGTTTTCTAATATTCAAGTGTCATACTAACGTTACTGCTAACCAGTAATACAACGTTAATAAAGTGGTACGTGGTTGCTGTGGTTTGTAATAGTCGGTACAGTCGATATGTAGTGGTAGAGGAATGGTAAGAAGGAATCTGTGCCGGTGGATTTTTTTTCAATAGCGTTAAAAGTAAAGTGTGTAGTGAAGATTAAGACACATGTGTAACAGTTGGGTATCTTTATTGTTGAAAAGTTTCACCTACACAGTAGCCTTCTTCAGTCAAATACAGAGGCAGCAGTGTAGTAGTGACATGAAGATGATGTAATCAATCCATCAACCTTATAGAAATAGTAATTGAAGTGGTCAGTCCCTCAGCCTGGAGAAGAGTTCAGCTCCACGAAGAAGTCTACTGTGTAGGTGAAACGCTTCAACAGTAAAGATACCCAACTGTGGCACATGTGTCTTAATCATCAGCTTGTCTGTATTTTACATTGAGAGCAGAGAGGTTGTGAAGCAGAGGCGCGAGTATCAAAATTATGACATTTGGATGTTGATACAGGTAACGCATTGTCCAAGATGGAGTCAAAGTCAAGTGGTATGTTTGTGCACTTTGGTTTGGTTGAAGGTCCTGTGGATTTTCCTCATTTAAGATTAGATTTGTCACGGTTCATTTCTGGACTGGACTTGTCTCTTTGACAAATGCCGATACGGCCTCAAGTGTCTCTGGAAGTAAGTGGATCGGTGGTAGTGTGGTGTAAGAAATGACATAAATGAATACAGGCAAAGAGGGAGTAGATATAATGAAAGTTGCCAAAAGGGGAAAAGTTAAAACTGAAAGGATGAGGGTGGAAACGAAGTGTTGAGGTGGGAGGTTTTTAGATCTTCAGGGTTGTAGTGCCGGAGAAGACTGTGTAGGCTGGGAGACAGTAAAGGTAACAACTGGTGAAGAAGTATGAATGTCAGAGGTGAGAACAAGGTAAGTATTGGACACTGAAGTAGCTGTGATAGATGTCAACATCAGGTGCTGAGGTTGTCGTCCCCTGTGTTGATATGTTTTGCCAGATAGCTTGAAGTCACTCTGTCCGTTGAGTACGATAATGTCTCATAACTCTCATTCATCACAAAGTAAAAAAAAAATGAGAGCCAGTTCTACAAATAGGCGAATAACATAAAACCACGTACCCATCAATAACATAAAACCACGTACCCATCAATAACATAAAACCACGTACCCATCAATAACATAAAACCACGTACCCACCAATAACATAAAACCACGTACCCATCAATAATATAAAACCACGTACCCACCAATAACAAAATCACGTACCCACCAATAACATAAAACCACGTACCCATCAATAATATAAAACCACGTACCCACCAATAACATAAAACCACGTACCCATCAATAATATAAAACCACGTACCCACCAATAACATAAAACCACGTACCCATCAATAATATAAAACCACGTACCCACCAATAACATAAAACCACGTACCCATCAATAATATAAAACCACGTACCCATCAATAATATAAAACCACGTACCCACCAATAACATAAAACCACGTACCCACCAATAACAAAATCACGTACCCATCAATAATATAAAACCACGTACCCATCAATAATATAAAACCACGTACCCACCAATAACATAAAACCACGTACCCATCAATAATATAAAACCACGTACCCACCATGAACCAGGGTCACCTCCACTGCGCTAGGTAGTTCTGCTGTTACTGGAAACTACGTCTTATCTTACCTGGTACACAATACCTGGGTGGCACCAAATGAGTGGTGGTGCCACAGCCTTGCTGTGGTTCCGCACAGCAAGACTGTGCGAAACCACTCGATTAAACAAGAGCATGAACTGTGCATTCAACTTTCAGCCAATAATGATGGTAGATGAACCGACATGAATGCCAGGAGTCATCTACCATCAGAGAGGTCCCACCAGATGACCACCTGATCTCCCACAAGAGGGTCACCTAACACGTCCTAAGGTGATCCAGTTTCCATCAGGTGAAGCGACCCGCCCACCACAACAACACCAACGGAAGCTACGGTGGAAGAGAGCTGATAATAATTCCTTTACCTTCAGCTTAACAGCTGGATTTCACAAAAGGGAAAATATCCCCACTATTGAGGTGAAAATGAGAGGAAGAGTTCAGAGGTCGAGGGAGTGTTTAAATTCAATCTGTGTAAATGGGATCAAGAGCCCCTTCAGTGCGGCAAAACGCTTATTCAGAATAAATAACGTTTTTCTCGCCCTGCTACCCAAGCAGGGCGAAACGTACGAGCAAGTCTCCTTACACCTTACACCTGCTACTGTTGTTGACTGAGTCGACTGTCGACTTGGAGGAGGGCGAGAAAGGGGAATGGGTGATATATCATTGACAGGATAAAGCTTTCTTATGATGTACGATAACAAATTTGCCGGTAAAGATGAGTTGTAATATTTTGATTACATTCTACATCTGCGTTGATGTTTCCGTTATATTCTCACTTGCCATTAATTTTACAGTTCTTTCCTCTAAAGTTATTTTACATAAGAATCTCGTAAATCTAATGTCAGACTAATGCATCATTAATTTAATGTTCATTTATGTTTACTTTCTTGAATGATCCTGAAAAAAATTGGCAATTTCCGATCACTTGATTATTTACTTTTATTAATATTACTAATGATGGAAATATTCTTTGCTACTCTGTTTAAAAATTGACAGTTAAATTTATCAAGAGAAAGTGAGTTTACTTATAAAACGGAAGAGTCGTCCATAGCCCTGAATCACCAACTTGCGGCTTATCTGCCTTGAGTTAGCGATAACAGGTTACATTTCATGCTGAGAAAACCCACAAGATGATGGCCCTTGACGACATGAGGTTACTACTGGAACTGGCGAGAGACTAAATGCAAGAGACAATTTACTCAGTGATAAAGTTAATATTCTGACTGTTAAGAGCCATGTGACGAGTCCTGTAAGCTGCTAATTACTTTAGTATTTGAAGCACCTTAAACAGAAGACGAAGACGACCCTTGCAAGGCAGGCAAGAAACTTGTCTCGAAATTACTCGACAAAAGTAACTGGAAAAGCCTATACAAGGCACTTCTTTACTCTCACTGTGAACATACACCATTCTCTTGGATAAGCAGCCACCATTCAGCTTTCGACTTTCTCTGGACAAGGTAGAAAACAGTGGAAGATGACTCATGTCCAGCATTAACCATGACTAGATGGGCCTGCAATTTCAGCAGCAGAGTCTTCAGCATTGGAGAGATGTGGGTAACTATGCAGTTATGGACAAGGCCGATGTGTTCACGATTGACAAAATGACCAATCATCTACCAACAGCCAGAAGACAGTTAGTTCTCAGTCGCTTCACTCAGGCTGTACCTTTCTCTGGGACATCACTCAACTGGTGATCATTCAGTCCTCGGCTGACTCTCATTGAAAAGAGGTTCTCACAACAATATATATTCGATAAATCAAGTCAACTGACTAAATAAAAGTTGTGCCTCACGGGTGGCTCCAATTTTACGCTGTACTTATATCTTGCTTAATATTAAATATAGTATGCAACTACTCTCTATTTGTAAAATGTATGTAGGCGCTCTTAACCTAACTCTTGTACGAACCCTTAGGCGTTAAAAAAAATAGGGGTGCCCTGTAGCTGACAGCTTCTCCAATACTTTGGTCCAGTCAAGGAACGAATCCAAGATCAACTGCGTAGTTACGATCAACTCTTTTGCCTCTTCTGACGAGAATTTGACTTCGCAGTCTTTGATTAAAATACAGAGAAACATGTTGCTCCATTCCACAGTTTTCAGCGAATACCTTCAAGATCAATCTATTAAGACAGTCCTTGATTTCGTCGAAGTGTTAACACCTTAATCTGTGGCAGCGCAGCACAACATAGTGGGCTTGGTTCCTTGTCGCGGAATGTCTGCTTCAATAACCTATCTAACCTAATCCCCGACTCTCACACCTATGCAGATTACAGCACTCTAACACTTACCTGCAGCCCTCAGGCACACCAATCACCCACTTATGGCTAAACTAGCTGGGGCAAGCCATGGCAGCTTACATTAGCTAGTGATAATACTCAAGAGGAGGATGGTTTCTAAATAGCATATTACTAGCGGAGCAGGAGTGAGAAGGAATGCAAGAGACTTAGCACTCAGTGATGAAGTTGAAGCTAAGAACAATGTGAAGCTTGCAAGCAAACCAGCCAAGAACTCTCTTTCTTGACAGCAGCAACTGAAGTACTCCATACGAGACACAAGCTTACACTTGCTTAAACTATGCACCACCCTCTTGGATGACATGCCCCTCATCCCATCTCAGGCTTGGCTCACCTCCAGCCTTAACCTGCTCTCGTTGAACTTTTCCTTTCAGCAAAACAATGTTTTCATAATTCCCCCCTCCCCATCACACCTGGCCCAACTCCGTGTACAGACAGCAGACAGAAACTAGACCTCAAAACGGGTAGCAATCAGCAGTCTCACTCTGGCTGTATCTTTCATTTCAAACATATTCTCACAACATATAGAAATTCAAGACACTGAGACACTTGACCACATGAACGCTCTCCTGCTTAGTAGTAAATAAAGTGTACACATAATCGAGGTATTTATAACGACAGGCTAAGTGAGCTATATCATTACAGTTGTGGACTTGTAAAATACATGCAACAGCTCTTTTTTTTCATTACTGCAAACCTCTTGAGAGAAAAGGAGAGAGAGAGAGAGAGAGAGAGAGAGAGAGAGAGAGAGAGAGAGAGAGAGAGAGAGAGAGAGAGAGAGAGAGAGAGAGAGATGCAAGATGGCCACAACAAAAACAGGTAGAGGAGAGATGCGTGTGGCCTGCTGACTCCCACAAGGCAAGGTCAAGGCTCTCTGGGCCCTCCCTGCAGCCTCTCTCTCTCCCACCTCTGTCTCCAGGGCTCACTGTCTCTGTCTGGCTGTATCCGTCTGTCTGGCTGATGGGTGTTCATCTGTCTAGTTGGTGGGGTGTCTGGCCGGATAGGTGTCTGTCTGGACAGGTGTCTGTGTGAATGGAAGTGTGTGTGTGTGTGAATGGAAGACTGTGTACTCACCTAATTGTACTCACCTAATTGTGGTTGCAGGGGTCGATACTCCGCTCCTGGCCCCGCCTTTTCGCTGTCCGCTACTGGGTTTCTGCTCTCCCTGCTCCATGAGCTTTATCATACCTTGTCTTAAAACTATGTATGGTTCCTGCCTCCACTATATCGTTCTCTAGACTATTCCACTTCCTGACTACTCTGTGGCTGAAGAAATGCTTCCTAACATCCCTTTGACTCATCTGAGTCTTCAGCTTCCAGTTGTGTCCCCTTGTTTCTGTGTTCCCTCTCTGGAACATCCTGTCACTGTCTACCTTGTCGATTCCCCGCAGTATTTTGTATGTCGTTATCATGTCTCCTCTGACCCTTCTTTCCTCCAGTGTTGTTAGTCCTATTTCCCTCAACCTTTCTTCATAGGCCAGACCCCTGAGTTGTAGAACTAACCTTGTCGCAAACCTTTGCACTTTCTCTAGTTTCTTTACGTGCTTGACCAGGTGTGGGTTCCAGACTGGTGCTGCATATTCTAGTATAGGCCTGACGTACACGGTGTACAGTGTCTTCAACGATTCCTTGTTAAGGTAATGGAACGCTAATCTTAGGTTTGCCAGTCGCCCATATGCTGCCGCAGTTATCTGGTTGATGTGTGCCTCCGGAGACGTGATTGGTGTTATACTCACCCCAAGGTCTTTCTCCTTTGCCGAGGTTTGTAGCCTTTGTCCGCCTAGCCTGTACTCTGTCAGCGGTCTTCTTTGCCCTTCTCCGATCTTCATGACTTTGCATTTGGTGGGATTGAATTCGAGAAGCCAGTTGCTAGATCAGATGTCAAGGTTGTCCAGGTCTTTTTGAGTCCTGCTTGGTCCTCTTCCGATGTGATTCTCCTCATTAATTTCACATCATCTGCGAACAGACACTTCTGAGTCTATCCCGTCCGTCATGTCATTTACATATACCAAGAATAACACTGGTCCTAGGACTGACCCCTGCGGTACACCGCTCGTCACAGGCGCCCACTGTGATACCTCATCACGCACCATGACCCGGTGTTGCCTCCCTGTGTGTATTAGTTAGCTACCATTTTGTCCTAGGCACATGTCGATTTGACACTAGGCCTGTTGTATGTATGTGTGTGTGTGTGTGTGTGTAAGGAAACACTTCGAAATGTTTCCGCCCCGTCGGGAATAGAACCCGGGCCCTCCGTGCGTGAAGCGAGAGCTTTACCACTAGGCCACCGAGGTGTGTGTGTGTGTGAATGGAAGACTGTGTGTGTATACTCACCTAATTGTGGTTGCAGGGGTAGATACATAGCTCCTGGCCCGGCCTCTTCATTGGTCGCTACTAGGTTCACTCTCTACCTGCTCCATGAGCTTTATCCTACCTCTTCTTTAAGCTATGTATGGATCCTGCCTCCACTACATCACTCTCCAAACTATTCCACTTCCTGACAACTCTGTGACTGAAGAAATACTTCCTGACAACTCTGTGACTGAAGAAATATTTCCTGACATTCCTGTAGCTCATCTGAGTCTTCAACTTTCAGTTGTAACCCTTTGTTGCTGTGTCCCATCTCTGGAACATCCTGTCTCTGTCCACCTTGTCAATTCCTCTCAGTATTTTATATGTCGTTATCGTGTCCCCCCTCTCTCTCCTGTCCTCCAGTGTCGTCAGGTCGATTTTCCTTAACCTCTTCTCGTAGGATATACCCATTAGCTCCGGGAGTAGTCTCGTTGCAAACCTTTGCATTTTCTCTAATTTCTTAACGCTCTTGACCAGGTGTGGGTTCCACACTGGTGCTGTATACTCCAATATGGGCCTGACGTACACTGTGTACAGAGTCCTGAACGATTCCTTACTGAGGTGTCGGAATGATATTCTTAGGTTTGCTAGCCGCCCATATGCTGCAGCAGTTATTTGGTTGATGTGCGCCTCAGATGTGCTCGGTATTATCCTCACCCCAAGATCCTTTTCCTTGAGTGAGGTTTGCAGCCCCCAAGATGTACTCTGTCTGTGGTCTTTTTTGCCCTTCCCCGATCTTCATGACTTTGCGCTTGGTGGGGTTAAACTCTAGGAGCCAGTTGCTTGCAGCCTCTCCAGATCCATTTGTAGTCTTGCCTGATCCTCGTCCGATTGAATTCTCCTCATTAGTTTCACATCGTCTGCAAACAGAGACACTTCTGAGTCTATCCCTACCGTCATGTAATTCATATACACCAGAAACAGCACCGGTCCTAGGACCGACCCCTGTGGAACCCCGTTCGTCACAGGCGCCCACTCTGACACCTCGTCGAGTACCATGACTCGCTGTTGCCTTCCTGTCGGGTATTCTTTGATCCATTGCAGTGCCTTTCCTGTTATATCTGCTTGGTCCTCCAACTTCTGTACTAATCTCTTGTGTGGAACTGTGTCAAAAGCCTTCTTACAGTCCAAGAGAATGCAATCTACCCACCCTTCTCTCTCTTGCCTTACTGTTATCACCTTGTCACAGAACTCCAGTAGGTTTGTGACACAGGATTTTCCTTCCCTGAAACTGTGCTGGTTGTCGTGAATATGCTCATTCCTTTCTAGGTGCTCCATCACTCTTCTCCTGATAACCTTCTTCATGACTTTGCATACTATAAATGTCAGTGACACTGGTCTGTAGTTTAGTGCTACGTCTCTCTCCTTTTTAAATTTTTTTACTACATTTGCTGTCTTCCATACCTCAGGTAGTCGCCCTGTTTCGATAGATGTGTTGAAGATTGTTGTTAGTGGTACACAGAGTGCCTTTGCTCCCTCTTTCAGAACCCACAGAGAGATGTTGTCTGGCCCCATCGCCTTTGAGGTATCTAGTTCACTTAGCAGCCTCTTCACCTCCTCCTCGGTTGTATGCATTGTGTCCAATACTTGGTGTACCCCACCACTCCGGCTTTCTGGGGTTCTTCTTTAAATCTCCTATTGAGCTCTTCACATACTTCTCGGTCGTTTCTCTGCCAGTTCTCTTTCCTACTGAACCTCGTGCAAGAAGTTCCTCATGCCTGTGTAGTCGCCTCTTTTGTAGTTTGGCTTCATTCGACCTGCCTTTCCTGCTTCCCTCTCCACTTGTAACTTTACTATGTATTCGAAGCTCAGGACCATGTGATCACTAGCTCCGAGGGGCCTTTCATATGTAATGTCCTCAATATCTGAAGTACTCAGGGTGAATACAAGGTCCAGTCTTGCTGGATCGTCCTTTCCTCTTTCTTTGGTAGTGTCCCTAACGTGTTGATGCATGAGGGTTTCCAGCACCACCTCCTTCATCTTAGTCCTCCACGTTTCTGGGCCCCCGTGTGGCTCCAGGTTTTCCCAGTCACTTTCCTTGTGATTGAAGTCACCCACAACCAGTAGCCTTGCCCTGCCCACTTGGGCCCTTCTTGCCACTTCAGCCAGTGTATCGACCATGTCTCTGTTATTCTCATCATCTTCTTGTCTTGGCCTTCTGTTGTTCTGTGGTGGGTTATACATCACTGCAATCACTACGAAATACTAATTTAAGCGAGGAACACACGCATATTACAGTATTACATATTTAAAACAGCAGGTTATGGTGAGCAGTCTTGCTTTACGTATGATCTATTAATGCACGTACATATTTATGACGCCTGCTGTATACAAACAATGAACAGAGGCTCGTGTCAAGTAATGAATAGTGAGTACACTCATAAAGAAATACTAATCTGTAATACAATGTGAGCCAGCTGCCAGCTTGAGAGGGTCTACCTGGGAAGAACATTCCTCAAACTTGTTAACTTTCCACCAGTTAATCCTTACCTGAGAAGTTAACCACAACATTCAACCAACTAGTAGATGGAATATAATCTTCTCAACCATGCTTACAACTGACTGAGATGACTTGCAGGATGTGATTTTTGTGTTATATGCGTTTAATACAGAGGACAATACACCATTACAGGAACTGCAGGTAGACAGGCGTGTTCGAAACGATAAAAAATAACACGTTCATGATTAAGAAACATGTGCAATTGTTGTCTGTATTTTATACCATTTTCAACATACCTGTCAGACACAGCAGCACAACGGTATCTTGGTACAGAGGACATATTTCACACCTTTATCATTTACTACCAGTTGTGATGAGTGAGAAGGGTTAGATTCCAGAGGGACTTGCCTAGCATGGGTCAACAGGCTTGCTGCAGGGCTTCTTAATTCTTGCTTTCTTGCTATTGGACCCGGTCTCCTGTAACGTCTTCCAGATCTTCCACCTCACCTTCGACAGTATTTAAGACTCCGTTCTCAGGCTTCAGCTTCATATTGTTCCAGACCATGGAGCTGAACTCTTCTCCAGGCTGAGGGACTCACCACTTCAAACTATTTCTCTAAGGTTGATGGACTAATTACATCATCTTTACCTCGTCACTTCTTCTGTCTACAATCAATTTCCTGTATTTAACTGAAGAAGGTTAGCGCGTAGGTGAAACTTTTCAACAGTAAAGATACCCAACTGTTGACGATGTATCTTACTTATGTAGCAGGGGGTCTGGGTTGTGTAGTGTGGGTAAAGGGGGTAGTGGTGTGAGTAATGAGGTAGTGGTGTGGGTAAGGGGGTAGTGATGTGGGTAATGAGGTAGTGGTGTTGGTAAGTGGGTAGTGGTGTGGGTAATGGGGTAGTGGTGTGGGTAAGGGGGTAGTGGTGTGGGTAATGGGGTACTGGTGTGGGTAAAGGGGGAGTGGTGTGGGTAATGGGGTAGTGGTGTGGGTAAGGGGGGGCAGTGGTTTAGGCAAAATGGGTAGTGGTGTGGGGGAAGGTTGGTAACGGAGTGGGGATGGTGGGTAGCTGTGTAGGGATGGTGGGTAGTGGAGTGGGGAGGGGGAGGGTGGGGGTCCTGGAGGGGGGTCACAACATTCCTCCTCATGTTTTCCATTACTCTTTACAAGTGTTTCTTTATAAGCTAATTTCCAGTCCATGTTGCTAATGTTGTTACCACTGTGACTCTTATGTTGTTACTGTTACGTTGTTATGCTGGTATGTTACGTTGTTACTGTTATACTGTTATATTGTTACTGTTACGTTGTTATGCTGGTATGTTACGTTGTTACTGTTATACTGTTATATTGTTACTGTTACGTTGTTATGCTGGTATGTTACGTTGTTACTGTTATACTGTTATATTGTTACTGTTACGTTGTTATGCTGGTATGTTATGTTGTTACTGTTATACTGTTATATTGTTACTGTTACGTTGTTATGCTGGTATGTTACGTTGTTACTGTTATACTGTTATATTGTTACTGTTACGTTGTTATGCTGGTATGTTATGTTGTTACTGTTATACTGTTATATTGTTACTGTTACGTTGTTATGCTGGTATGTTATGTTGTTACTGTTATACTGTTATATTGTTACTGTTACGTTGTTATGCTGGTATGTTATGTTGTTACTGTTATACTGTTACTGTTATATTGTTATGCTGTTACTGCTATATTATACTGTTATGTTATTATGTTGTTACTGTTACTGTTACGTTGTTACTGTTATACTGTTATATTGTTACTGTTACTTTGTTATGCTGGTATGTTATGTTGTTACTGTTATATTGTTACTGTTACGTTGTTATGCTGGTATGTTATGTTGTTACTGTTATACTGTTATATTGTTACTGTTACGTTGTTATGCTGGTATGTTATGTTGTTACTGTTATACTGTTACTGTTATATTGTTATGCTGTTACTGCTATAATATACTGTTATGTTATTATGTTGTTACTGTTATGTTGTTACTGTTACGTTGTTATTGTTATGCCGTTATTGTTATTTTGTTGTTATGCTGTTACTGTTATATTGTTATGTTATTATGTTGTTAATGTTATGTTGTTATTGTTATGTTACTGTCATGTTATGTTGTTACTGTTGTTATTGCTATGCTGTTATGTTATTGTTATGATGTTACTGTTATGTTGTTATTATGTTATTATGCTGTTACTGTTATGTTGTTATTTTTATGTTGAAATTGTTATGTTTTACTGTTATGCTGTTATGTTAATGTTATGCTGTTATTGTTATATTGTTATTATGATGTTATTGTTATGCTCTCACTCATTCCCTCTCTCTCCCACCCATCCTTCCACTCCCTCTCACTCCCACTCACCTTCCCTCAGCTGGTCAGCGTCACAGTAACATCGTTGATGACTTGGAGTTTCGCAAATTTTTTCCTTGTCTTCCCCAACACATTCTCAGGACCCCATCGTCGTGCAGGAGGGTTGGAGGGGGTGTGGGAGTAGGAAGGGGGACGGGGAATGAGATCAGGTGGAGGGAGGGGAGAAAGGGAATATGTGAAGGGGGGAGCAGGTGGACGGGGAGCATGTGGAGGGGAGCAGATTGAGGGGGTAGCTGGTTGAGGGGGAGCAGGTGGAGGGGGAAGCAGGCAATGAATGGAGTGCATTCTCATGATCAGCAGCTGCCTGTGGGCGACCCAGCCAAGGGCGGCCCTAACCCTGTCTGGAGCTCTCGACTGGACAGGCTGGATAAGGAATATGTAGATAGGGTGGCTAAGGGATAGGTAGATAGGGTGGCTAAGGGATAGTTAGCTATGGGGATACAGAAGGATAAGGGAGCTAGGAAGTCTAGGCGATGAGGAGAGATATGGAAGCACGAATCTAGGAAGAGATAGGAGATAATAATCAGGTCTCAGACCAGGCCTCAGGCCCGACCTCAGACCCGGTCTCTAGGTTAATGACCTAGTCAGTCAGGTTGTTGGTGCTCCCAGCACCAATACAGGAGCAAATAATGTACCAGATTTCCTGATAGGAAACATACGCGATCTTAAATCGAGAAAAACAACGAAATTCTATTTATTAGCGGACTTAAGAGTCAAATGCAATGTTCGTAGCTTTTACGTAGACCTTTGAAATATGGATCTACTAAGAGGCGACCGAAGAAGCACACAAGGGGAAGAGGGGGTTGGTCTGTATGACAAAGAATCGTCCATATACACTGACTTACTTTACAACACAAACGATGTAGTTGAAGTTCTGGTAGTTAAAATTGAAAAACAAAAATCAGAATCTCGCTGTTTCAATCGTATATAAACCGCCAGGTGCAACTTCCCAACAGTTTAAAGGTCAGCTGTTGTAAATCGAATATTGTCTTGAAAGTTTCTGAACCTCGGCTCTTAGTATTCCATTGCTTGATAACTTCAGTGTAAGACAACTAAAACGGAAGAATGTAGCAAAGACTGTAAGAACGGAGAAAATCCCATGAGCCAGTCTGCATGAACAGTCTCACTCAACTCAACTACGAAGAGTAAGCAATAAATTCATCTTGTATTCATTAACAAGGAAAACGTGGTATGGATCATAATAGTGTGGAAGACAGTACACTCAGACCACGACCTAGTACATGTTCACACCTGTATACTCGCTGGTCCTAATTAGTAAAATATACTCAGTCATAAGGATATGTTCAAAAAAATTAATTTTAAGAACTAGAACAATGACTGGGAGCAAATAAATCGCAATCTTACTGAAATAAGCTGGGAAGAACATACGATTAACGTGGACCTGACCCAGAACTTTGAGTGGATGAGCTCAGTGCTCATTGACACTAGAGGTGTGCTCCAGACACAGACCATTATGAAGATGGAAGAGAAGGTGCACGTTGGAAAGGGAGAGGCGCGCCCCTTATAAGCGGAGACGACGGATCACAGAAATTCTCAAATGCGGCAGATTTTCCAAACAGCGAAAAAGATATATTGATCAGAGAAATGGATAACGCTGAGCACAAAGTGAATGCATCCAACAGAATCCAGGAGTGACAGAGAGAAGCAAAAAGCAATAAATGAAACTCAAAAACAAACCTAAAATACTTTTTTGTAATACGCAAAATCCAAGCCAAAAATAAAATCTAGTATCTGGCTCTTGATTAAAGATGAAACAAACACTGACGACAACAAATAAATGAATGAACTACTAAAGTCACAACATGACTTGGTGTTCAGTGAGCCATTAATTACCCTAAAAATTGACGACCCAAATGAGTTCTTCATGAACGAGATGCAAAACGATGCAGAGTAATCCCAAAATTACCAAAAACCCTTGATGTTTCCCCGCTCCACAAAGGTGGCGGTAAAGCAACTGCAAAAAAACTATAGACCAATAGCACTGACATACCAAATTATCAAAATTTTGAAAGGGTTTTAAGATTGTCAACCACATGTAAATGAAGTAAGAGCACAATCTAGGTCAACATGGGGTCAAAACAGGTCACTCCTATCTATCACATCTACCGGACCATTCCGAGATGGTCTTGGATACACTGGAAGACAAACATAATGCGGATGTAATATACACTGTCTTTGAGAAAGCTTTTGGCAAGTGTGACCATGGTGTAACTGCGCACAGAATGGCTGCTGCAATAAGAATAACTGGAAAAATGAGCGGGTGGATATTTAACTTCCTATTAAATAGAACCCACAGAACAATACTAAATAGAGTGACGTCAGAGGCTGCCACAGTAACAAGTCCTGTTCCACAAGGTAGGGTTCTCACCCCGCTACTCTTTCTCATTCTCACAGCCAACATAAAATGGATGCTCGTGGCGTGGTTGGCAGCGCCTTCAGCTCATACAGTGAGGGTCCGGGATTGATCACCGCTACAGGTGAAACATTAGGTTTTTTCCTTATACCTGCTGTCCCTGTTCACTTAGCAATAAGTAGGTACCCGGGTGATAGTCAACTGATGTGGGTGGCAGGCTGGGGGATAAGATTAACCTAAGTTGCCAGAAATGCTCTGCATAACCAAGGACTTTCTATATAGCATATCATTGATGTCAGCTAAGTCTGTAATAGTTGTATCATGTACTTTAACAAAGATTTATTATTATTATTATTATTATTATTATTATTATTATTATTATTATTATTATTATCATTATCAGCGTAACTCCTGTGGGGTCATACAGCTCATAGGAAATGAAAGGAGACCATATTTACTCCAAGAAAAAGGAGGGTAGCTAAGGTTACTTTGATCACAAGCACTCTTGATGGCTAGGAGTGTGTACAAGGGAAGGATAGAGAATAAAGGCTAGGAGAGTGTACAAGGGAAGGATAGAGAATAAAGGCTAGGAGATTGTACAAGGGAAGGATAGAGAATAAAGGCTAGGAGATTGTACAAGGAAAGGATAGATAATAAAGGCTAGGAGAGTGTACAAGGAAAGGATAGAGAATAAAGGCTAGGAGAGTGTACAAGGGAAGGATAGAGAATAAAGGCTAGGAGAGTGTACAAGGGAAGGATAGAGAATAAAGGCTAGGAGAGTGTACAAGGGAAGGATAGAGAATAAAGGCTAGGAGAGTATACAAGGGAAGGATAGAGAATAAAGGCTAGGAGAGTGTACAAGGGAAGGATAGAGAATAAAGGCTAGGAGAGTGTACAAGGGAAGGATAGAGAATAAAGGCTAGGCGGATGACTTTAGTGGAATTGGAATTTTGACTGGAGGATGGAAGGTGCCGTGAAACATAACCCTGGAGCAGGTGAAGTAGGTGGCAGGTATGAGGGGAGGGTAGGTGGCAGGTATGAGGGGAGGGTAAGGCAGGCAGCAGGCATGAGGGGAAGGCAGGCAGCAGGCATGAGGGGAAGGCAGGCAGCAGGCATGAGGGGAAGGCAGGCATGAGGGGAGGGTAGGGGGTAGGTATGAGGGAAGGAAAGGTGGCAAGTATGAGGGGAGGGAAGGTAGCAGGTATGAGGGGAGGGAAGGTATCAGGTATGAGGGAGGAAAGGTAGTAGTAATGAGGGAGGGAGGTAGCAGGTATGAGGGAGGGAAGGTAGCAGGTATGAGGGGAGGAAAAGTAGCAGGTATGAGGGGAGGGAAGGCAGCAGGTATGAGGGGAGGGAAAGTAGCAGGTATGAGGGGAGGGAAGGTAGCAGTAATGAGGGAAGGGAAGGTAGCAGGTATGATGGGAGGGAAGGTAGCAGGTATGAGGGGAGGGAAAGTAGCAGTTATAAGGGGAGGAAAGGTAGCAGGTATGAGGGGAGGGCAGGTGACAGGCATGAGGGGAGGCCAGGTGACAGGCATGAGGGGAGGGCAGGTGGGCACGCATGAGGAAGGGCAGGTGACTACCATGAGGGGAGGGGAGGTGGCAGACATAAAGGAAGGTAAGGAGGAAGGTATGAGAAGAGGACAGACGGGAGGACATGAGAGTAGGATAGAAGGGAGGGTATGAGGGGAGGACAGACGGGAGGGCATGAGAGTAGGATAGAAGGGAGGGCATGAGAGGATAGACGGGAGGGCATGAGAGAGGATAGAAGGGAGGGTATGAGGGGAGGACAGACGGGAGGGCATGAGAGTAGGATAGAAGGGAGGGCATGAGAGGATAGACGGGAGGGCATGAGAGTAGGATAGAAGGGAGGGTATGAGGGGAGGACAGACGGGAGGACATGAGAGTAGGATAGAAGGGAGGGTATGAGGGGAGGACAGACGGGAGGGCATGAGAGGAGGATAGATGGGAGGGCATGAGAGGTTAGACGGGAGGGCATGAGAGGATAGACGGAAGGGCATGAGAAGAGGACAGACGGAAGGGCCCGAGGGGAGGATAAACAGAAGGGCATGAGGGGAGGATAGACGGAAGGGCCTGAGGGGAGGATAGACAGAAGGGCATGAGAAGAGGATAGACGAAAGGGCCTGAGGGGAGGATAGACAGAAGGGCATGAGAAGAGGATATACGGAAGAGCCTGAGGGGAGGATAGACAGAAGGGCATGAGAAGAGGATAGACGGAAGGCCCTGAGGGGAGGATAGACAGAAGGGTATGAGAAGAGGATAGACGGAAGGGCCTGATGGGAGGATAGACAGAAGGGCATGAGAAGAGGATAGACGGAAGGGCCTGAGGGGAGAATAGACGGAAGGGCCTGAGGGGAGGATAGACGGAAGGGCATGAGAAGAGGATAGGCGGAAGGGCCTGAGGGGAGGATAGACGGAAGGGCATGAGAAGAGGATAGACGGAAGGGCCTGAGGAGAGGATAGACGGAAGGGCATGAGAAGAGGATAGACGGAAGGGCCTGAGGGGAGGATAGACGGGAGGACATTAGAGGATAGATGGGAGGGCATGAGGGGAGGACAGATGTGAGGGTAAGAGGGGAGGATAGACGAGAGGGTATGAGGGGAGGATAGACGGGAGGGTAAGAGGGGAGGATAGACGGGAGGGTAAGTGGGGAGGATAGACGGGAGGGTATGAGGGGAGGATAGACGGGAAGGTATGAGGGAGGATAGACGGGAGGGTATGAGGTGAGGATAGACGAGAGGGTATGAGGGGAGGATAGACGGGAGGGTATGAGGGGAGGATAAACGGGAGAGTATGAGGGGAAGATTGACGAGAGGGTAAGAGGGGAGGATAGACGGGAGGGTAAGTGGGGAGGATAGACGGGAGGGTATGAGGGGAGGATAGACGGGAAGGTATGAGGGAGGATAGACGGGAGGGTATGAGGTGAGGATAGACGAGAGGGTATGAGGGGAGGATAGACGGGAGGGTATGAGGGGAGGATAGACGGGAGAGTATGAGGGGAAGATTGACGTGAGGGTAAGAGGGGAGGATAGATGGGAGGGTAAGAGGGGAGGATAGACGGGAGGCTAAGAGGGGAGGATATACGGGCAGGGATGAAGGGAGGGTAGGTAAAATAGAGGGGCGGTGGGAGGGAAGGATTGAGGGATATAGGGATGGAGGGAGGGAGGTTGAGGCATGGGTTGGTGTATAGGTTGGGGCATGGGTTGGTGTATGGGTTGGGACATGGGTTGGTGTATGGGTTGGGGCATGGGTTTATGTATGGGTTGTGGCATGGGTTGAGACAAGGGTTGGGCATTGGTTGGGGCATAGGTTGGGGTATGAGTTGGGGCATGTGATGGGGCATAGGTTGGGGCATGAGTTGGGCATGGGTTGGGCATGGGATGGGGCATAGGTTGAGGCATGGGCTGGGGCATGGGTTGGAGGCATGGGTTAGGGCATGGGTTGGGGCATAGGTTGAGGCATGGGTTGGGGAACGGGTTGGAGCATGGGTTGGAGGCATGGGTTGGTGAATGGGTTGGGGAATGGGTTGTGGCATGGGTTGAGACAAGGGTTATTCATGGGTTGGGACATAGGTTGGGGCATGGGTTGGGCATGGGATGGGGCATAGGTTGAGGCATGGGATGGGGCATGGGTTGGGGCATGGGTTGGGGCATGGGTTGGGGCATGGGTTGGGGCATGGGATAGCCACGGGGAGTGGATCATCCTGGACCGGTACCCAGCCAGTGAGGTGTTCCTTTGTTCACTTGTCTTGTAAGGAAGGGGGGACGGAATGGTGGATGGGGAGGGAGATGGAGGGGAGGGGAGAGGGAGGGGGACGAGAGGAGGGGAGAAGAAGGGGAGGGGAGGAGAATGGAGGACTGATAGGGGGAAGGGAGGAGATAGGGGGGGTGTTCAGTCAGCCAGGTGAGGTGTTCAATTGTTCAGCTTCCCGCATCCTCCCTCAGTGGGTGCAGGTGTACCACCTGTGTAAGTGGGCGATACACGGGGAGGTGAAGAACCACTTATGTGGATAGCATCAGGGAATTCATGCTAAGTGGTTAATATGAGGGTTGTTCATGTTAAGTGGCTAGTATAAGGAAGGTGTTCATGTTAAGTGGCTAGTACAAGGAAGGTGTTCATGTTAAGCGGCTAGTATAAGGAAGGTGTTCATGTTAAGTGGCTAGTACAAGGAAGGTGTTCATGTTAAGTGGCTAGTATAAGGAAGGTGTTCATGTTAAGTGGCTAGTACAAGGAAGGTGTTCATGTTAAGTGGCTAGTATAAGGAAGGTGTTCATGTTAAGTGGCTAGTACAAGGAAGGTGTTCATGTTAAGCGGCTAGTATAAGGAAGGTGTTCATGTTAAGCGGCTAGTATAAGGAAGGTGTTCATGTTAAGTGGCTAGTATAAGGAAGGTGTTCATGTTAAGTGGCTAGTACAAGGAAGGTGTTCATGTTAAGTGGCTAGTACAAGGAAGGTGTTCATGTTAAGTGGATAGTATAAGGAAGGTGTTCATGTTAAGTGGCTAGTACAAGGAAGGTGTTCATGTTAAGCGGCTAGTATAAGGAAGGTGTTCATGTTAAGTGGCTAGTATAAGGAAGGTGTTCATGTTAAGTGGCTAGTATAAGGAAGGTGTTCATGTTAAGTGGCTAGTACAAGGTGTTCATGTTAAGCGGCTAGTATAAGAAGGTGTTCATGTTAAGTGGCTAGTATAAGGAAGGTGTTCATGTTAAGTGGCTAGTACAAGGAAGGTGTTCATGTTAAGTGGCTAGTATAAGGAAGGTGTTCATGTTAAGTGGCTAGTACAAGGAAGGTGTTCATGTTAAGTGGCTAGTATAAGGAAGGTGTTCATGTTAAGTGGCTAGTACAAGGAAGGTGTTCATGTTAAGCGGCTAGTACAAGGAAGGTGTTCATGTTAAGCGGCTAGTACAAGGAAGGTGTTCATGTTAAGTGGCTAGTACAACGAAGGTGTTCATGTTAAGCGGCTAGTACAACGAAGGTGTTCATGTTAAGCGGCTAGTACAACGAAGGTGTTCATGTTAAGTGGCTAGTACAACGAAGGTGTTCATGTTAAGCGGCTAGTACAAGGAAGGTGTTCATGTTAAGCGGCTAGTATAAGGAAGGTGTTCATGTTAAGCGGCTAGTACAAGGAAGGTGTTCATGTTAAGTGGCTAGTACAACGAAGGTGTTCATGTTAAGCGGCTAGTACAACGAAGGTGTTCATGTTAAGCGGCTAGTACAAGGAAGGTGTTCATGTTAAGCGGCTAGTACAACGAAGGTGTTCATGTTAAGCGGCTAGTACAACGAAGGTGTTCATGTTAAGCGGCTAGTACAAGGAAGGTGTTCATGTTAAGCGGCTAGTATAAGGAAGGTGTTCATGTTAAGCGGCTAGTACAAGGAAGGTGTTCATGTTAAGTGGCTAGTACAAGGAAGGTGTTCATGTTAAGCGGCTAGTACAAGGAAGGTGTTCATGTTAAGTGGATAGTATAAGGAAGGTGTTCATGTTAAGTGGCTAGTACAACGAAGGTGTTCATGTTAAGCGGCTAGTACAAGGAAGGTATTCATGTTAAGTGGATAGTATAAGGAAGGTGTTCATGTTAAGTGGCTAGTACAAGGAAGGTGTTCATGTTAAGTGGCTAGTATAAGGAAGGTGTTCATGTTAAGTGGCTAGTATAAGGAAGGTGTTCATGTTAAGTGGCTAGTACAAGGAAGGTGTTCATGTTAAGTGGCTAGTATAAGGAAGGTGTTCATGTGTCTAAGGAAGGTTTCATGTTAGTATAAAGGAAGGTGTTCATGTTAAGCGGCTAGTATAAGGAAGGTGTTCATGTTAAGCGGCTAGTATAAGGAAGGTGTTCATGTTAAGCGGCTAGTATAAGGAAGGTGTTCATGTTAAGGGCTAGTATAAGGAAAGGGTTCATGTTAGGGGTAGAGGAAAGAGAGGAGAGAGAGAGAGAGAGGAGAGAGAGAGAGAGAGAGAGAGAGAGAAGAGGAGAGAGAGAGAGAGAGAGAGAGAGAGAGAGAGAGAGAGAGAGAGAGAGAAGAAAGAGAGAGCTTGTTGTTCCTTCTTCACAGGTTACGTCATTGTAAAAATTGCGACCAGTGCACCACGCCTTACTCTCCCCATTATCACCTCTCAGGACTCCCCATACCCCATTATCACCTCTCAGGACTCCCCATCCCCATTATCACCTCTCAGGACTCCCCATACCCCATTATCACCTCTCAGGACTCCACATCCCCATTATCACCTCTCCGGACTCCCATACCCCATTATCACCTCTCAGGACTCCACATCCCCATTATCACCTCTCAGGACTCCCCATCCCCCATTATCACCTCTCAGGACTCCCCATCCCCCATTATCACCTCTCAGGACTCCCTATCCCCCATTATCACCTCTCAGGACTCCCCATACCCCATTATCACCTCTCAGGACTCCCCATCCCCATTATCACCTCTCAGGACTCCACATCCCCCATTATCGCCTCTCAGGACTCCCCATACCCCATTATCACCTCTCAGGACTCCCCATCCCCATTATCACCTCTCAGGACTCCACATCCCCCATTATATCCTCTCAGAACTCCCACTCCCTCAATTCTCCCTGTGGCTGTTTGACATGCAATATCATATATATATATATATATATATATATATATATATATATATATATATATATATATATATATATATATATATATATATATATATAACAATTATTAATTCAAGGAGAAATGCAAATATTTTTCTTGGAAGGCTTTATCCACTTCTCCGAAGCTATGGGTTCCCACAATTTGCATCAGGGGTGGACTCCCATCTATGAGGTTTCTTTTATTCAACACTAATCATATCAGTGTTGCAGACAGCCTTCCATCACACTGAAACAGCTGAGATTTCCTCCGCTCTTCGCCGCTGACTCTTTCAAAAAGAATACTTGACAATATCAACATTATTACTTTTCTTCTTCAGAAACATACATGACCTTCAAATTTATTCAAGTGTATGTCTTATACCATGGCTGTAGTAAGTCACTTATACTGGTATACAAGGTATTCCAGGTATTATCCAGGGAGAGGGGGATAGTAGTACTGTCCAGGGGGAGGGGAGTAGTATTGTCCAGGGGGATGGGGAGTAGTACTGTACAGGGAAGGGGGAATAGTACTGTCCAGGGGAGGGAGAGTAGTACTGTCCAGGGGAGAGGGAGTACTACTGTCCAGGGGAGGGAGAGTAGTACTGTCCAGGGGAGAGGGAGTAGTACTGTCCAGGGGAGGGGGAATAGTACTGTCCAGGGGAGGGAGAGTAGTACTGTCCAGGGGAGAGGGAGTACTACTGTCCAGGGGAGGGAGAGTAGTACTGTCCAGGGGAGAGGGAGTAGTACTGTCCAAGGGGATGGGGAATAGTACTGTCCAGGGGGAGGGGGAGTAGTACTGTCCAGGGGGGCAGAAGAAATCTGCTGTGCTAATTTTACATTGCAGTCACTACCACTGTGACGAGAGACTTCAATGCTCAGTAGATAACTATCTCACGAATGCAGGGGGTGGTAGGGGAAGAATGCAGGGAGTGGTAGGGGAAGAATGCAGGGGGTGGTAAGGGAAGAATGCAGGGGGTGGTAGGGGAAGAATGCAGGGAGTGGTAAGGGAAGAAAGAATGTAGGGGTGGCACACACACACACACATAAACAAACACAAACACACACACAGGCTAGTTCCACAACTCAGGGGACTGCCCTATGAAGAAAGGTTGAGGGAAATAGGACTAACAACACTGGAGGACAGAAGGGTTAGAGGAGACATGATAACGACATACAAAATACTGCGGGGAATCGACAAGGTAGATAGTGACAGGATGTTCCAGAGAGGGAACACATAAACAAGGGGACACAATTGGAAGCTGAAGACTCAGATGAGTCAAAGGGATGTTAGGAAGCATTTCTTCAGCCATAGAGTAGTTAGGAAGTGGAATAGTCTAACGAACGATATAGTGGAGGCGGGAACTATACATAGTTTTAAGACAAGGTATGATAAAGCTCACCAGGAGCTTTGTCAAGCCGTTACGGCTTGACAAAGCTCCTGGTGAGCGAAACGTTGCCACAATAAAATGTCACATTAGTTGCATTTGTGTCCTTTTACTTAACATATTATCGGTAATTCTACCAATATTAATACATGATAAAGCTCATGGAGCAGGGAGAGCAGAGACCCAGTAGCGGAGAGCTGAGTCTCGACCCCTGCAACCACAATTAGGTGAGAACACACACACACACGCACACACACACACACACACACACACACACACATACACACACACACACATACACACACACACACACACACACACACACATACAAACACACACACACATACACACACACACACACACATACACATACACACACATACACACACACACACACACACACACACACACACACACACACACACACACAACAAATATATATATATATATATATATATATATATATATATAAAGATAGCAGTTGCTGCACCTCATCAAAACTTTCGCATCAGTGAAATTCACTTGATGATTGTACTTATGTGTACCAATACTTGGTTAATAATATAACTCAGTGTGTACAGTCGACATTCAAGATGATTCGCTTCCCATTCGCTTCTCCCATCATTTACCTGGGCGCCGCCCAAAACCTTCCTTCAACAAGTCTTGACGGTATTCGAACCTCTGAAGAAAGAATTTCGTTTGCCGTTGTAAGTTCATCCAAGGAAGGAAACTTCATTTCCAAAGTTTTTCTTTTCATTAGTCACCTAAATGGTCACATCTGGCCGAGAAATGAACAAACTTTTATTGAAACCTAGATAATGTGTTGTTCCTATTCTGAGAACTATGAAACGTATACTAGTTACTCTCTAAAGTGACACCTCAACTCCATCATTCTTGATGGACTGATCACATCATCTTTACCTCCATATATAATCTGCTCTGTATTTGACTGAAGAAGCCCACCGTGTAAGCGAAACGCTTCAATAGTAAAGATATCCAGCTGGTACACATGTGTCTTACTCATCTACGTGTGATGTTGACCAGGGAGAGTGGCAAGACCAAACAATCAGTCAATTATACCAATGTGTTGGCTTTCTCTATATCTTAAAAACAGACTTACTTCTATAGTGGAACCATAGTTATAATCACACGCTGCAGCACACTGCGACACGCTTTAACACGCTGAAACACACTGCAACACACTGCAATACGCTGAAACACACTGCGACACGCTGCAACACACTGAAACACATTGCAACACATTGCAACACGCTGCAATACACTGCAACATGCTGCAATACACTGCAACACGCTGCAACACACTGAAATACTCTGCAACACACTGCAATACAATGCAACATGTTACAACCAGTTGCAACATATTGCAACACACTGCAACACTTGTGAATGCTCTGCATATATATTACTGTAATTGCTTATTGAAGTGTTAGAAAAACAGCAAGTGTGATATCAACAGATTTGCCAGATGTGACGACACAGTAACAGATGTGACGACACAGTAACAGATGTGACGACACAGTAACAGATGTGACGACACAGTAACAGATGTGACGACACAGTAACAATGTGACGACACAGTAACATATGTGACGACACAATAACAGATGTGCCACCACACTTCATTTTAGGTGGTGTAAACCTGAGATTATCAACTTGTCTCCTAAAACACACTGATTTTCTCGACACAAATTATAACGCGCAGGGTATGAGACGTAGTGTGTGTGAGCAACATCAGTGTTGTTAAGTGTAGTGTTGCAGGGACTCTGGTGTTCAGTTCGGTGCCATCTCAAGTGCCAAGCGGTGCCATCTCAAGTGCCAAGCGGTGCCATCTCAAGTGCCAAGCTGAATTTACTTAATTTTTTGTTGTTGTCCTACAAAAACATAGCAGGTTTTGTATCTTGTATGTCGTGACGATATCCCACACTAGTACATGGAAGCAGGAGAAGGAAGGTTGGAGAGGAACTGGCAAGGTAAGAAGGAAAGATATTAAGGAGAAGGAGAAGGGTCAGTTTTGGAGGAAGAGAAGGGGGAGGAACTATAAAAGGAAGAGGGGGTGTGTAGGAAGGGGAGATATAAAGGAAGAGGAGGGAGAGGGGGTGTGGAAGGAGGGGAAGTATAAAGGAGGGTCGGTGGAGGGACAATAGGGAGGCGGGTGAGGCCACCACTTGTGTGTATGAGGTCAACAAAAGACGAGTTAACGGAGGGAGTGGAAGGAAGGGAGGGAGGGAGAAGTAAGGGAGGGAGGAAGAGAGGTAAGGTAGCAGACAACAGGTGAGTGGGAGGGAGGGTAGGAGAAAGGGAGGGGGAAGGGCTGGAGAGAGGGATAGGAGGGAAAGACAGGAGATACAAAGAAATGAGGAAGATCTTGGTGAAATATTACAGAACAGAGAGAGAGAGAGAGAGAGAGAGAGAGAGACAGACAGACAGACAGAGAGAGAGAGAGAGAGACAGACAGAGAGAGAGAGAGAGAGAGAGACAGTGAGAGAGACAGAAAGAGAGAGAGAGAGAGAGAGAGAGAGAGAGAGAGAGAGACAGACAGACAGACAGAAGAGAGAAGAGAGAGAGAGAGAGAGAGAGAGAGAGAGAGAGAGAGAGAGAGCAGATCTGGTCTTCAAGACCACACAGACAAATAAAGACAGCAAAGACTAAAAGACCAGACAAAGAGAGTGTAAGAAAAACTTAAAAGAATGAAGCAGTGATGAAGAGGAGGAGGATTAGTAGGAGGAGGAGGAAGAAAAAGAGGAGGACTAGGAGGAGGAGGACGAGAAAGAGCAGGACCAGTAGGAGGAGGAGCCGGAGGGGGCGGATGCTGGGGAGAGTTTCTTGACAGTGTCTGGGGAGATTATCCCAGACGTGGGGAGATTAATCCCAGTCTTGGTGAGATTATCCCAGTCCTGGGGAGATTATTACAGTCCTGGGGAGATTATCCCAGTCCTAGGGAGAGAGAAAGAGAGCTGGGGTAGTAAGCAGATAATATATGCAGCCAACATTGTTACCAGATCAGCGGAGCCTCAGGCGCCACCTTTCTGGGAGGCTGAGGCAGGTCCCTCCTTGCTCTGCTACACTGCATGGGGTCTTTTAAGAGTGCATGGGGTCTTTAAGAGTGCACGGGGTCTTTAAGAGTGCACGGGGTCTTTAAGAGTTCATGGGGTCTTTAAGAGTGCATGGGGTCTTTAAGAATGCACGGGGTCTTTAAGAGTGCATGGGGTCTTTAAGAGTTCATGGGGTCTTTAAGAGTGCATGGGGTCTTTAAGAGTGCACGGGGTCTCATCTCCTGAGGAAACGTTTGTTCGGCGAAAACTTAAATCAATCTCTCTCACCTCCCTGTGAAATACGAGAAGTATATATACACACATTTTATCTCGGAGTAAAGTACTGGAGTGTGGGTACTGGGGTGTGGGTACTGGGGTGTGGGTATTGGGGTTTGGGTACTAGGGTGTGGGTACAGAGGTGTGGGTATCAGGGTGTGGGTGTTTGTTCACGAGCGGGCAAGTTGTTTGCTGTGTGCCTGGGCACACTGCCGGCACACTGCCTTGTTTATTCACAACCCTAAGTGGGAGGTGTTCAGTTTGTCCTCCCCCACACATCGTTCATCCCCACACTGGAAGATTCACCCCTCCCTCCATTCATCACCCCACACTGGAAGATTCACCCCTCCCTCCATTCATCACCCCACACTGGAAGATTCACCCCTCCTTCCATTCATCACCCCACACTGGAAGATTCACCCCTCCCTCCATTCATCACCCCACACTGGAAGATTCACCCCTCCCTCCATTCATCACCCCACACTGGAAGATTCACCCCTCCCTCCATTCATCACCCCACACTAGAAGATTCACCCCTCCCTACATTCATCACCCCACACTGGAACATTCACCCCTCCCTCCATTCATCACCCCACACTGGAACATTCACCCTCTCCCTCCATTCATCACCCCACACTGGAACATTCACCCTCTCCCTCCATTCATCACCCCACACTGGAACATTCACCCCTCCCTCCATTCATCACCCCACACTGGAAGATTCACCCCTCCCTCCATTCATCACCCCACACTGGAAGATTCACCCCTCCCTCCATTCATCACCCCACACTGGAAGATTCACCCTCCCTCCATTCATCACCCCACACTGGAAGATTCACCCTCCCTCATTCATCACCCCAAACTGGAAGATTCACCCCTCCCTACATTCATCACCCCACACTGGAACATTCACCCCCTCCCTCCATTCATCACCCACACTGGAACATTCACCCCTCCCTCCATTCATCCCCCACACTGGAACATTCACCCCTCCCTCCATTCATCACCCCACACTGGAACATTCACCCTCTCCCTCCATTCATCACCCCACACTGGAACATTCACCCCTCCCTCCATTCATCACCCAACACTGGAAGATTCACCCCTCCCTACATTCATCACCCCACACTGGAAGATTCACCCTCCCTCCATTCATCACCCCACACTGGAAGATTCACCCCTCCCTCCATTCATCACCCCAAACTGGAAGATTCACCCCCTCCCTACATTCATCACCCCACACTGGAACATTCACCCCTCCCTCCATTCATCACCCCACACTGGAACATTCACCCCTCCCTCCATTCATCCCCCACACTGGAACATTCACCCCTCGGTCCATTCATCACCCCACACTGGAACATTCACCCCTCCCTCCATTCATCACCCCACACTGGAACATTCACCCCCTCCCTCCATTCATCACCGCACACTGGAACATTCACCCCTCTCCCTACATTCATCACCCCACACTGGAACATTCACCCCCGCCCTACATTCATCACCCTACACTGGAAGATTCATCCCCTACCTCTATTCATCACCCCACACTGGAAGGTTCACCCCCGCCCTACATTCATCACCCCACACTGGAAGGTTCACCCCCTCCCTACATTCATCACCCCACACTGGAAGGTTCACCCCCGCCCTACATTCATCACCCCACACTGGAAGGTTCACCCTTGTTGCATGCAAAGAGTATGTCACCTTATTCGGAACATGTTAAACACATCCATATAGACTGCCTCATTAACCAGCGAACCATCTTGTTAAGGATCTGGTGATCGGGGCCCCATCATCAGATCAACACCTTGGTTTGGTTCAGCCAATCATAATGTGGGTCTGGCAATGGTAAAGGTGACATGGATTCCACTCACATGTTTACCATTGTCATTCCCACCCTGAGCTGGGGATGTTAATGTGCAGCAGTATTCCAGCCTAGAGAGAACAAGTGATTTAAAAAGGATCATCATTGGCTTGGCATCTTTTGTCTTGAATGTTCTCATTATCCATCCTATCAGTTTCCTCGCAGATGTCATAGTGGCATTGTTGTGGTCCTTGAAGGTGAGATCTTCGTACTCCTAGGTTTTTCACATTGCTTTTCCGCTCTATTGTGTGATTAGAGTTTGTAGTATACTCAGTCCTAGCTATTATTTTTTCCAGTTTTCCATAACGGAGTAGTTGGAATTTGTCTTCATTGAACATCATATTGTTCTCCGTTGACCAGAGGAAGACTGGTGGGCTAGTACACTCCCTGGTATACATAATATTACATACACTTGTATGTGTACATGAGTACGTGCTTGTGCAGGGACATCAAACTGAAGAACGGCTGTGTGGCCAGTGTTGTGTAGCAATACTGTGGCCAGTGTTGTGTAGCAATACTGTGGCCAGTGTTGTGTAGCAATACTGTGGCCAGTGTTGTGTAGCAATACTGTGGCCAGTGTTGTGTAGCAATACTGTGGCCAGTGTTGTGTAGCAATACTGTGGCCAGTGTTGTGTAGCATTACTGTGGCCAGTGTTGTGTAGCAATGCTGTGGGCAGTGTTGTGTAGCAATACTGTGGGCAGTGTTTGTAGCAATACTGTGGGCAGTGTTGTGTAGCAATACTGTGGGCAGTGTTGTGTAGCAATACTGTGGGCAGTGTTGTGTAGCAATACTGTGGGCAGTGTTGTGTAGCAGTGTTGTGTAGCAATACTGTGGGCAGTGTTGTGAAGCAATACTGTGGGCAGTGTTGTGTAGCAATACTGTGGGCAGTGTTGTGTAGCAATACTATGGGCAGTGTTGTGTAGCAATACTGTGGGCAGTGTTGTGTAGCAATGCTGTGGGCAGTGTTATGTAGCAATACTGTGGGTAGTGTTGTGTAGCAATACTGTGGGCAGTGTTGTGTAGCAGTGTTGTGTAGCAATACTGTGGGCAGTGTTGTGAAGCAATACTGTGGGCAGTGTTGTGTAGCAATACTGTGGGCAGTGTTGTGTAGCAATACTGTGGGCAGTGTTGTGTAGCAATATATAAATTAGACACATGCAACACTTGGGTATCTTTATTGAGGAAACGTTTCGCCACACAGTGGCTTCATCAGTCCAATATAAAGTAGAAAGGTGTAAGGAGAGGAGGAGTTGAGGTAATCAGTCCCTCGGCCTGGAGTCGATGTGTTCAGTCCATCAATCTTGTAGAAAGTGCAGCACAGAGCCATAGAAGTGGCTTATATACTGTAGTCAGGTGGGGCGAAGCAGCAGGAGGCGGGGTCATAGTGGTGGTACCATCCACTAGTCGAAGTAGGTCTTCGTCCAAAGGTTGGACAAGTGTTGAAGAATTCGTTTGTATCAAGATCCCAAGCTGTTGCTGTGTCAGACAGGATGCAGATGAATGGTTCAGAGAACCGACAAGTTATAAATTATAATATAACTTCTGATAAATTATTTCTAACAGTTAAGCGAAAAAATCGTTTTGAGTAGTTGCTTTTGCATGTTATTTAAGAAAGGAATTACTACTGATGAACTTCTTGGGAGGGACTTGGAGGTCTGTTATATTAAATGAACACATCTTCCATGAAGGACTAAAATGGTCTTGTTGTCTACAGTGATACAATTTGTGCAAGTTATAAAACTTAATATAACTGCATGTTTTCACAACCCATTTAAAGCTATGTGTATTTACTCTCCTCAGCACCGTTGATGGGTGAAGTTTACAACATGGTATAAACCTTGGTAATTGATACTCAACCATGCAAAGCACAACCTACTTATCAACATAGGAATCACATGACCTCATTGTCTATCTGACCTCATCCCATTATTATTATTAATATAATCAAGAGAAGCGTTAAACCACAGGGGTTATACAGCAGGATGACCTCATCCCAAATATGTCATATTTCATAAATAACAAAAAAGGCACAATACCGTGACTGGAACAATACACACAACCCGCACATATAAAAGAGAGGAGCTTACGACGACGTTTCGGCCCGACTTGGACCATTTACAAAGTCACACTAACACACAGAGACAGAGGAAGGGTATTTATAGGCAGGCAGACAGGGGAGGGTACAAGAGAGTGGGGAAATGTAGGAGTAGTGGTAGTAGTGGTAGTAGTAAAGGTATTTCAGTTCGTTGTGTCCCTCACCCCTCACTCTCCTCCTATATATAATGTTATTATATTCTGTGGTAGAAGTGATCAAGGTTCCAAGACAGAAACGTTATCTAATAAATATGTCCCAGTGTTTGCTCACGTGTCTTTTAAAACCCCGAAGTTTCCATCGCCTAACGTACCATTGGTGCTGTAAAAAACCTCAATTAACCCCTATGTTACGCTTCAATAAAGCTCTAGTGTTTATTTATGCTAATATAAGAAGGTTCACCAGGCACTGCCAGCTCTCTCATCCAGGTAAGTTAACACGGTATTATTATACTCACCAGGAAGCACTAAACACGTATGAGTTATATAGAGCCCGATAAATAAGAAGCTAATTAGATTTGATCGGAAGCAAAGGAGAACAGCTCCAGTTCCTTGGATCATGAGCCATTCACCAGCATCAAGGTATTCATTCCTCCTTCAAGGATCCTTTGCTAGGAAAGGCAAAAAGAGTGACAAGAACCACCAAAACAACTTCATTCAGTGATTTGGTTGTTAAGAACCTGCAGAATCCTGGGCAACAAGCAACAATTGGTTGGTTGCTTAATGGGGTTTTAAACCTATCGGCTACACTAGTAAAATAGTAATAATAATAATCTATATTTCTACAAGTACATGTACAAGGTATACAGGCCTAGTTGACATCAATGACATACTACTATATAGAAAGCCGCTTGTTATGCACAGCATTTTGGACAAATTAGGTCAATTTTGTCCACAGGATGCGACCCACACCAGTCGACTAATAGCCAGGTACCTACCTATTTTACTGATGGGTGAACATGGACAGCAGGTGTTTAAGGAAACACGTCCTAATGTTTCCACCCGTACCGGGGATCGAAGCACGGACTTTAGTGTGTGAGCTGAGCGTGCTAGCGGTCGAGCTTCTCTCAGTTGCACTTAAGCCTTTTCACCACTAGACAACAATCCTTTAATCCCTAAAATAGGTATTAAAGAATTCTTAGCATGTATACGCTGAGAGAAATACACCTGTGATTATATCCAAGTATGTAACTGAGAGTCTGTCCAGTAAATATATCTTCCCGTTATTTACTATAGCACTCCCGTTTTCTTTGATATTAAAATCAAAACAGAGACTCAATACGCTTTTCTATACACTGAGATTTTCTTTTATAAATATAAAAATTGCATCCAAAATTAAATCGCTCGTTAAAAGGTCAGCACATTGCATACTATTCAACTTTGGAGTCACTTTTAAACGCATTTGTAAAAATATTCCCACTAAGAAAGCTGACTATCTTAAGACCTCAATTACAGTCGCATCTGTATCATCTGAAGTTAACATAAATAAATCATCATGCAGAACAAATACTGAGAACAAAATGAAAAAAAAATTGGTTTACTTGATAAACATACAAAGTGGATGAGAGGCAGCGACCGCTACCACCTGGAGGGCAAGGATGCAAACTATTATCATCAAACAACAAAGACTGGTGCCCTAGGAAGACATCAGGGTGCTCCAGTTCCACACACAAAGTGAGCCAGTTTTTACAAGCACACCATTAATGAGACTCAAGTTTCGCACCAGATAGTAAACAAAGAAACCTTGAGTCCATGGGCTACGAATTCGGACACACGAATCGAAGTGAAACCCCCTCCCCCTCCTTTTTTTAGAGATTGGTTGGTTGCTTAACTCAAAGCGTCATAAAGGCTGCATGTCACCTAGCCACAGCTAGTCAAGAATACTTTTAATCTCTAAAATAGGGATTAAACTCTCATCTTACGGTGTCCCGTAGCTCGATTGCTAGCGCACTTAGTTCACACACTGAGGTGCGTAGTTCGATACACGGTAAGGGTGTAAACATTTGGACGCGTTTCCTTAAGACACCTGCTGTTCCTGTGGGTCGCATCCTGGGGACAAAATTGACCTAATTTGCCCGAAATGCTCTACATAACAAACGGCTTTCTATATAGTAGTATGTCATTGATGACAGCTATGGTTGTCTGTATACATGTACTGTACATGTAGAAGTAAATATTATTATTATTACTGTATACACACCGAGTGACATACACTACTTGGTGTTGATACACTGTGATGAAGACTTAGCCACGACCTGTGGACCGTCTTGCACAACATCATACACTTATTCATTTATTCTTCTTGGTAAGTCGTTACTTATATCATTAACTCAAAACTGACTTGTATCTTAAAATGTGTTGACTGACACCAGAGAAAACCTGACAGTCAGGTGTATCGTACCATCACTGAACACTGACAGTCAGGTGTATCGTACCATCACTGAACACTGACAGTCAGGTGTATCGTACCATCACTGAACACTGACAGTCAGGTGTATCGTACCATCACTGAACACTGACAGTCAGAAGTACTGTACCAGTACAACAGTGCAAAGTCCTGGAGAAAATCATCAGGAAAAGAATGGTGGAGCACCTCGAGCTGAACAGGATAATAAACACCAGACAGCACGGATTCCGGGAAGGCAAATCCTGTGTAACAAACCTCCTAGAGTTCTATGATAAAGTAACAGAGGTAAGGCAAGAGAGAGAAGGGTGGGTTGATTGCATTTTCCTGGACTGCAGGAAGGCCTTCGACACAGTTCCTCACATGAGATTAGTAAAGAAGTTGGAAGAACAAACATGTATAACAGGAAGGGCACTGGAATGGATCAGGGAATACCTCACAGGGAGGAAACAACGGGTCATGGTGCGTGATGAGGTATCACAGTGGGCGCCTGTGACGAGCGGCGTACCGCAGGGGTCAGTCCTAGGACCAGTGTTATTCTTGGTATATGTAAATGACATGACGGATGGGATAGACTCAGAAGTGTCTCTGTTCGCAGATGATGTGAAATTAATGAGGAGAATCACATCGGAAGAGGACCAAGCAGGACTTCAAACAGACCTGGACAAGCTTGACATCTGGTCTAGCAACTGGCTTCTCGAATTCAATCCCACCAAATGCAAAGTCATGAAGATCGGAGAAGGGCAAAGAAGACCGCTGACAGAGTACAGGCTAGGCGGACAAAGGCTACAAACCTCGGCAAAGGAGAAAGACCTTGGGGTGAGTATAACGCCAAGCACGTCTCCGGAGGCACACATCAACCAGATAACTGCGGCAGCATATGGGCGACTGGCAAACCTAAGATTAGCGTTCCGTTACCTTAACAAGGAATCGTTCAAGACACTGTACACCGTGTACGTCAGGCCCATACTAGAATATGCAGCACCAGTCTGGAACCCACACCTGGTCAAGCACGTAAAGAAACTAGAGAAAGTGCAAAGGTTTGCGACAAGGTTAGTTCCACAACTCAGGGGTCTGTCCTATGAAGAAAGGTTGAGGGAAATAGGACTAACAACACTGGAGGAAAGAAGGGTCAGAGGAGACATGATAACGACATACAAAATACTGCGGGGAATCGACAAGGTAGACAGTGACAGGATGTTCCAGAGAGGGAACACAGAAACAAGGGGACACAACTAGAAGCTGAAGACTCAGATGAGTCAAAGGGATGTTAGGAAGCATTTCTTCAGCCACAGAGTAGTCAGGAAGTGGAATAGTCTTGAGAAAGATATAGTGGAGGCAGGAACCATACACAGTTTTAAGACGAGGTATGATAAAGCTCATGGAGCAGGGAGAGCAGAGACCCAGTAGCGGACAGCGAAGAGGCGGGGCCAGGAGCTGAGTCTCGACCCCTGCAACCACAATTAGGTGAGTACAATTAGGTGAGTACTAAACAGTGACCATCAGAAGTACTGAACCATCACTGAACACTGACAGTCAGAACTACTGTACCACTGAACAGTGACCATCAGAAGTATTGTACCATCACTGAACAGTGACCATCAGAAGTATTGTACCATCACTGAACAGTGACCATCAGAAGTATTGTACCATCATTGAACACTGACCATCAGAAGTATCGTACCTATCACTGGAAACTCGAGTGCCAGGCGTAGCTGCACCATCACTGGCAGAGCAGTGAGTGGAGGGTAGGAGTGAAGGTAGTAGTGAGGGAAGGATAGGAATGAGAGTAGAAGTGAGGAGTGAGGGGAAGGGATAGTGAGGGGTAGGGGAGAGTGAGGTTAGGGGAGGAGTGAAGGGAGGGGAGAGGAGTGAGGGAAGGATAGAATGAAGGCAGGAAGGGAAGGTAGTAGTGAGGGGAGAGGAGTGAGGATAGGTTAGTGAGGGAAGTAGGGGCGAGGTAGTGAGGGAAGAGAAGTAGCGAAGGATGAGAGGAGGGTAGTAGTGAGGGATGACGGGATGGGTGGGGGAGAGTAGGAGGGGATGGTAGTAGTAGTAGTGAGGAGAGTAGGAGGGGATGGTAGTAATAGTAGTGAGGAGAGTAGGAGGGGAGAGTAGCAGGGGAGGGTAGTAGTGCGGGGAGAGTAGGAGGGGAAGGTAGTAGTGAGGGGTGAGTAAGAGAGGAGGATAGTAGTGAGGGGAGAGTAGGAGGGGAGGGTAGTAGTGTAGTAGTAAAGCGAGTAAGAGGGGAGGGTAGTAGTGAGGGGAGAGTAAGAGGGGAGGGTAGTAGTGAGGGGTAAGAGGGGAGAGTAAGAGCGGAGAGTAAGAGGGGAGGGTAAGAGGGAAGGGTAGTAGTGATGGGTGAGTAAGAGGGGAGAGTAAGAGGGGAGGATAAGAGGGGAGGGTAAGAGGGGAGGGTAGTAGTGAGGGGTGAGGGGGGGAATTTGATAAATCTTTGATCAAGGTCTGCGACGGGAAGTGATAATGTTACAGTATTCCTGTCTAGGTAACCTCAGGTGAGGGATCAGTAACGTTAGTCTCCCCTTCTCTCTCTCTCTCTCTCTCTCTCTCTCTCTCTCTCTCTCTCTCTCTCAGCTATCTAAAGGGAATCAGATGCAGATAGATTGTAACTAGTTCCCAGCTGTCAGCCTGGATATGGATGCCTGGTTGCCTGTTCTCTGCCTTCCCCATGTGGTACCCTGACACACAGGATAACACCCCCTGCCCCACCTTCAGTAATCACTGTAATCATTTACCTTCCTCAAGTGGGCCGGGGAACCCCCTCACTCTCGCTTCAGCGTGAAGAGCTCCTCCGTCTGCAGGAAATTCTTCCAGTAGTTGAAGGTCTTCCCGGAACACACCCCAAGAGGTTACCCCATCCACTCTCACACACACACATAGTTGCTATGTGCTCTCCTGCCTCCATCTGCTTCCTGTGTTGTTATTGACGTGTGTACACCTATGTGCGGCAGCAGGGTAAAATGTCACCTCTTTTGACACAGACTATTAGCTTCCGGTAACCCATGGTGGCATACGCCATAAAGTCACGTAGAGAACAGGGGGACAGTTGCAGAGAAGAACTTTACTGAAATATTTAGCCTGTGGAACAAGTTTCTTCAGTCAGCCAAGGTGCCATTTACTCAGTGGGTTCCTTCCTCAGTCTCCCAGTTTTACTAATTTGTACTTGACTGGGGTTGAAATCACATGGCTAATCACTGTCGTAGTTGGTCTAGGACTTCTGTAGCTTCAAGACATCTTTGGTGTGTATTCTCCTCATAACCTTGACATTGTCTGCGGACATGGATATATAGGAGTCCATGCATACCAGCATGTTTACAACACACTAGGAAGAGTATGTGAGCAAGTGTTGAGCCCCGGGCACCACCGCTACTTACATTCTCTCTGTCTGACGTTCCTTCCTCACTTGTGATACTTGTCACTCAGTGTTCAGGTATTCCTCAGTCAGTGGTATCTTGCCTACTATCATGGCTTACATCTCCAGTTCGTAAATTAGTCTTGAGTGTGATATTGCGTCCAAGGTATCTTTGCAGTCTAGGAACGCGCAGTTCGCACATTTTTCTCCTATCGGACATTTGTTAGCCTTCTGTTTATCTATAATATGTTTAGGGCTAAGATATGACTGAAAAATTCCTGAAGACATGCTAGATTACTGGGAAAAATTATTCACGTGCCAAATGCTTTTCCAACCTTTTCCTTATAATTTTTTTCCATTACCTAGTAGAAAAAGCTTTTCAGGGACACTGGTCTGTAATTTACTTGCACATAGCTGTCTTCCTTCCTAAATACTGGTAGTATTATACATGCCATCTTCCAGGTATCTGACAAGTCTCTCGTCTCTGGTGAAAATTTTGGTAAGCATCTAGTACAGGGTTTCAGCTGCTTCTCTTATTATCCTTGACGATATTTTGTTGAGTGTTGTCACCCTGGATATATGAAGTTATTAATATTGGTAGAATTAACATATATGAAGTTCACTCAGGAGTTGCCTTACTCACCGGCCCTTGGAATGACTGATAGTCCCACGCAGCTCACCTCACAGATTCTCATCAACAGTCTCACTTGATCTATTAAGAACATAAGAACATAAGAAAGAAGGAACACTGCAGCAGGCCTACTGGCCCATGCGAGGCAGGTCCAAGTCTCCCACCGGCTTAAGCCAATGCCCCAACCCAGCCAGGTCAGGTCACATTCACTTAAGGAAGGAGCACGGCATCTGACCTTGTAGCACAAGCTAGTCAGGTCACACTCACACCCACCCGCACCCACTCATGTATTTATCTAACCTATTTTTAAAACCACTGTACTCGGGAGTTTGTTCCACTAATCCACAACTCTATTACCAAACCAGTGCTTTCCTATATCCTTCCTGAATCTGAATTTTTCCAATTTAAAACCATTGGTGCGAGTCCTGTCAATACTAGATATTTTTAGCACGCTATTTACATCCACTTTATTAATTCCTTTTTTTCCATTTATACACATCAATCATATCCCCCCTAATTCTACGCCTTTCTAGAGAGTGCAGATTCAGGGCCTTCAGTCTATCCTCATAGGGAAGATTTCTGATACATGGGATCAACTTTGTCATCCTCCTTTGTACGCTTTCTAGAGCATTTATATCCATTCTGTAATACGGTGACCAAAACTGTACAGCATAATCTAAATGAGGCGTAACCAAAGATATATAGAGTTGAAGAACAACTTGAGGACTTCTATTATTTATACTTCTTGATATGAAACCCCTGTTAGCTTTATTGCGAACACTTATGCACTGTTGTCTTGGTTTCAGATTACTGCTAACCAGAACTCCTAAATCCTTTTCGCTATCCGTAATATTAAGATCTACATTATTTAGTTTATATGTGGCATGGTTATTTTCCTGTCCAACTTTTAGAACTTTGCATTTGTCTATATTAAACTGCATCTGCCACTTCTCCGACCACTGCATCAGTCTATTCAAATCCTCCAGGAGTGCTCTAATGTCCTCATTTGAATGAACTGGACGGCCTATTTTGGTGTCATCAGCAAATTTGCTTATGTCGCTATTTATTCCCTCATCTAGTATGTCGTTTATGTAAATTGTGAACAACAAGGGGCCCAACACTGACCCCTGTGGAACACCGCTTGTGACGTGCCCCCATTCTGATTTCTCCCCATTTATGCAAACTCTCTGCTGCCTATTTGTCAACCATGCCTCTACCCAGGAAAAAAATTCTCCTATTCCGTGTGCCTTAAGTTTTCTCAACATCATCTGATGTGGAACTCTATCGAAAGCCTTACTGAAGTCCATATACACAATATCATATTCAATACCATGATCTACCTCCTCAAACACCTTAGTGAAAAAGTTAGTAAATTCGTAAGACAGGAACGCCCCTTTGTAAAACCGTGCTGAGATTCATTAATCAATTTATGCCTTTCAGGATGGCTACGAATTGCTTCGGCAATTATTGATTCCACTTTCCCATGGAGACTAAGCTAAATGTCAATCTGTATTTGTCAGAAACCTCATTCTGTCAAGGTTGCCTTATACAATGGTCTCCTAGACATTTCAACTTTTCCCAGTTATTCTACTAGCGAATAGAATATTACTCATTGTTGGTTCGCTATTTGGGAAGCTTCCTAGTCTAGTACCTCCATATTCAACTTGCTAGCGTAGAATACTAGGTTCAGTCTTGCAGGCTCATGACGGGATTTTAGGTGCAGGAGGTGATGCTTGGAGGGAAAAAATGCTAGGCAGAATATGGCAGAAGGGAGAGAGAAGGGTTTTGTGTAGGGTGATGTGGACGAGGGGGTAGCGTGCGGACATGTGAAGGGCAAAAGTTTTTTCCTCAATTTATACTTACCAATTTCTTTGAGGAGGTTGAATCTTATCTCCCGGTCCCATCACCTAAAGTTTTGACCGGCTTTCTGACTTCTAACTGTGAATTTCCTCCTATCTTGCCCGTCCACTTAAGATAGCATGTAAGGGGAGGGTAAAAGAAGATATCCTTATTTTTTTCATTATAGGAGGTGTGGGTAGACCAACAGACGAGGTGGAGACTTGTATAGGAACTGTAATGGACTATTAGTAAGTGTACCTTCATCAGTATAGTAATTAAGTGGAGTTTAAGTGGTGTAAAGTGCTCTATCGGTGAGTGAAGAGGGAAATTCACTCCCACCCCACCTTCCCTGTCTGGTATACCACAGCCAGCTGCGCTATACCGAGTTTACTCTTGAAACTGTGTACGGAGATTGTCTCTACCACTTCCTCTTCCAGTTCGTTCCACCTTGTTATCACCCTCAAACTAAATAAGTATTTCCTTACATCTCTGTGGTTCATCTGCATTTTTCGCTTCCACCTATGTAAGCTTGTTCCCGTTACCCTCATGTTGGTCTCTCTTATTCTATCCACATACATGTGGGCAGGCGTGTGAGTGTGTGTCCAGCACATGCGTTTGTCTGAGAATAGGAATGTAAATATTTCTTTCAATACACCGGCAGTATCCCACCGAGACAGGATAACCTAAAAAGAAAAGCCGAAGTTTTCCTTTTTAAATTTAGTAATTTATACAGAAGAAGGGGGTTAGTAGTCCCTCGCTCCCGGCATTGTAGTCGTCTCTTACGACACGCATGGCTTACGGAGGAAGAATTCTTTTACACTACACTACACTACACACACTTCTGGACAGGCAGCAGGCCTGGTCCGGAAACTGGCTCCTGGAGTTCAATCCCACCAAGTGCAAAGTGGAAAAATATAAACACAAAAGCAGTCATGAAGATTAGGGAAGGGCAAAGAAGATAGCAGACGGAGTACAGTCTAGAAGGCCAGAGACTACAAACCTCACTCAAGGAAAAGGATCTTGGGGTGAGTATAACACCGGGCACATCTCTGAGGCGCACATCAACCAAATAACTGTTGCAGCATATGGGCGCCTAGCAAACCTAAGAATAGCATTCCGACATCTCAATAAGGAATCGTTCAGGACCCTGTACACCGTGTATGTCAGGCCTATATTGGAGTATGCAGCACCAGTCTGGAACCCACACCCAGCCAAGCATGTAAGGAAATTAGAGAAAGTGCAAAGGTTTGCAACAAGACTAGTCCCGGAGCTAAGGGGCATGTTCTACGAGGAGAGGTTAAGGGAAATCGACTTGACGACACTGGAAGACAGGAGAGATAGGGATGATATGATAACGACATATGAAATACTAAGAGGAATTGACAAGGTGGACAGAGACGATGGCACATCATTGCCTGTTTTCTTATATTGATTAAGATAAACTTAGAGACGTGAGCTTAAGCCACCTCCTACCATCACTGTACATCACAACCCTCCACAATGTTATGACCTCATCACCACAAACTTTCCCCTTCCCCTAACAGTGTTCTGACCCCATCACCACAACCCCACCTCACATACCTTATATTATTCACCGCCTACCTGCCTAACCCTTCCCTCTGCCTCTACCGCCCTGTAGGGGTTTAAATCGAAAATTAGATAAATGAGGTCTGTTGGGAAACATTGCTTGTCGGTGATTCCAGTGACCAGACGTCCTATACGTGTCAGCCTCAAATGCTTTAATTCCTGGAAATTCAGGAAAAAGGTGGGGGAGGGGGCGCTATTAATCATCCATTGGTCCAAACCAGTAGATGATTTGGACCTGCCTAGCATGGGCCAGTAGGCCTGCTGCAGTGCTCCTGTTTTCTTATGTTCTTATTTGGCTCCCAGCTGTTGATAGTAAAAGTGAGTCATCATGTGTGACCTACAGGTTGTCGCAGGAGTCAGAAAAAAATGTGACATGAACTTCATTCTGGACGAGGTGACCTCACACAAATTTTCAAAACAGTAAACAAAATTCGACATACAGAATAATGAAGATATTTTTCAATTACAGTCACATTAAACAATGTTATGAAACTCCAGGGCAAGCAGTTTAAAACGAATGTGAATATGGGTATTTTTGTAGTTTTTGTGCACTGTAATAATCTCTCCCTTAAGAGTTTTTAATCACAACTCAATTCAATCGTTCAAGAATAAGTTTGACACAACACATAACAAATATAGGATTCTGCTAGTCACAGTCCATCCACTTGAGGCAGCAGTCACCGGCACCCTGGTGAAAGTTCTCAAACTACACAGGATGTCCGCTTGGCCACGGTCCACCCACAGCAGAATCAGTGGTATGCATGTTGCTGTGGCTGACAGTGAAGCAACATGAATAGCTGCAGTAGTACTAATATTATCCCAGTAGAGGTAGTTCCTGTAGCATAAGCCTACCATCTACACTTATCTTTCCTATCAAGTATCAATGACCGTTTCTTGAATTTGATAGGAGGTTTCGTACCTGTGAGGATAATCTCTGTTTGGACTGCCAAGTCTTCTGCTATCTGCCCTTCCAATGTACTTCCATGTACTCTCAACTCACGCCTCACGTCCCCTTCCCACTGATTCCTAAACCCTATCACTCAGGCACACATCTAAAGACCTTCTCACCCCCTTCTCCTTCCACAATTCCTCCCTTTTACCTACTCTATCCCTAACTATCATCTCCTACCACGCCATCCCACCTCCACCTACTCGCTGATGCACTTTCCCCATCCTCATCCATACAACACAGGACCACCCTCGCTACCTGAACCACTTACACCTGTGCCCTCTGTCATCACACACTAATACCTACCATTAACACCTGCCATTCACAACCGTTCTCTTCTATTTGGTTCTATACTAGCCACACCAGAACAAGGTGAATGTAAAATCAATGTTTGGTATATGAATACAGAAGGAATATCAATCAAAGCAGAAACTTAAAAGCAAGGCCTATATATTAGCACTTATGTAAACTAAGGGAATAGGTATGACAAGTAACATATTCCCAGAAGGATATCAAGTGATGAGAAAAGAAGAAAACATGGGAACAGGGGTAGTAGTCTTGGTGACCAGGACACATGCAAGGTTCAAGAGGCTAAATGAGGTCAGTAATGAATAATTCATTGACTACAATCCACATAGGTGAATCAACCACGACCATAGAGGTGAGGGGAAGCCAAATTAATGGTGTCAACAGCACCAGCCTTACACTTGTCAGCACACCTTATGCAGCGATCATTTCATTCTCTTGTCCGCATCACACTTACCAGAAAAACTATTACCCTGGTCCTCTTGTTCTGTACTGTCTTGCCCTTCAACTCCTGTATTGATCTCGTAGTAAATATCCGAATTGTATCCAGTCTCTTTGTATGCATCAATAAGAAAAGGTGGGAAGGATGGAAATGAGGTGTGTTCTAACCTATTTGTGTTTCCAGCTGCTGGGTCCAGCCTCCTGAACATCACTTGACTGCTGTAGATGCTCCCTAGCCACTCTGGTTCTGGTATACCTACTTCACCATGCCATACATACACACTTGAGACCTGGACTTCCATGCAGAGTGTACAACAGTACATCGTCTTGAATGATTCCTTGTTCAGGTTTGTTTACAAGGTCAGTTCTTACATTCCTCAACTTCCATGTACTGCCTATGTTATATATAAGTAAAGAACAAAAAGGCACAATACCGTGATTGGAACAATACGCAAATTCCCGAACACAGGAGAGAGAAGTCACACAGTGTGACTTTGTAAATGGTCCAAGTCCTCTTATAGTTTCTGTTACATATTTTGCTTTCATATCCTCCTTCTCCTCCTCAGTTTCAAGTCGTTTATCATGTTATTAAATAGTATACAACACCGACAAGTTGAAGAGTAACACTCATGTGCAACACTTAGGTTTTGCCTGAATAGCAGGCTTCATCAGTCGAATATAGAGGTGATTTTGTAATCACCTCTGATCAATTTTTGAAGCCTGCTGCGCAGTCGAAACGTTTTGGCAACAAATATGCCTAGGTGTTGCACATGTGTCATATTCTTCATGTCATCTACAAGCACCATATACCTTGGTGTTGCACATGTGTCATATTCTTCATGTCATCTACAAGCACCATATACCTTGGTGTTGCACATACGTCATACTCTTCATGTCATCTACAAGCATCGACATGAATGAATATATATCTCAGCTGACAGATCTCTTTCACTCGTCAGGAAAAGTATTCGTACAAGGACTGTGTATTCACCTATCTGTGTTTGCGCGGGGTCGTTCCCCAGCTCCTGGACCCCGCCTCTTAACAATAACTGCGTGTGATACCACCACAAAACCATGGTCTCTGTCGTGTTTACATGGGAACTCGTGAAAAGAATTTTCTCTTTACTGTTTGCATCCACTCAAAGCTATCCATTTGATTACTGCAGTTTAAATTTATTTCTTACATCTCTTAAGCACATCCTGGTATGTAGTTTCCATCTGTGTTCCTTTTGCCCTTCAGCCACACATTTCGCACAGTCTGTTTATGTCAGTGTTGCCAATACGTCTGTTTTGAATGTTGTGATTATGTCTTTGTTACAGAGTTTCTCCAGTGTCATGGTTGTCTGAGAGTCCTCACATGTGAGGTTCTTCTTGATGATGAGTTAGACACATGTGCAACATGTGTCTAATTCGTCTGGGTATCTTTACTTGTAGACGTTTCGCCATCCAGTGGCTTTATCAATACAATACTTGGACATAATCTGAAAACAGTAGAAATATGTACAGCAGGTAGTACAAGATGAGGTAATTAGACCCTCAGCCTAGGAGCAGGTGATGAGCACAGTAGTCTTGAAGGATCCAAAGCACAAGCCTCAGATCCTTCAAGACAACGGTGCTCATCACTTGCTCTTTGAATGAGGGACTGATTACCTCATCTTCTTCTACTGACTCCTGCACATATATTTCAACTGTTTCCACATTATGTCCATGTATTGTATTGTATTATGTCCATGTATTGTAGCTCACACACTGAGATCCGGGGTTCGAATATCCTCCGGTATGGCTGGAAACATTAGGGACGTGTTTCCCTAAGACACCTGCTGTCCCTGTCTCTGTTCACCCATCAGTTTAAAATGGGTACCTGGGTGTTAGTCGACTGGTGTGGGTCGCATCCTGGGACAAAACTGACCTAATTTGCCCGAAATGCTAAGCATAACAAGCGGCTTTCTATATAGTAGTATGTCAGTGATGTCAGCTAGGCCTGTATACCTTGTACATGTACTTGTAGTAAATAAAGATATTATTATTATTAATATTGTCGGTACTGAATACCACTGATATACATGGTTCTTCATACTCTGGGACCAGCATGGTGGTAAACTCTAGGCTCCTCACTATCTTAACGTTTGTCAAGTGTTCCACCTTGACATGGGTGGTATTTACCTATTTATAGTTATCTATCTATTTCTGTTTACCTATTTAAAGTTAGTTTATGCTCATCGTGCTCCTCCGTCTTCTATATCAAACGTGTGGAATATGTTTTGCAAGTGTCTGATAGTTGAGGCTCACATGGCCTCCTCGTTGATCCCATCACAGGTGTTAACAACTATTTGCTGGGAAATATTTAATCACGTCCATCCTGTGTTACTTCTTTCGCAATTTAAGCGTGTGACATTTTGCGGAAATATCAGAGTGCAGCGGAGAGTCTTGTCGATGAACTGAGGCAGCCCACACGGAGACACAAACATAGTCTAACAAGAATAATATATATATGTCGTGTCGAATAGGTAAAACTTGTGATTTTTGTTTAAATAGCAACGCTCTTCTTGCCAAATAAACTAAGCGAAAATTTGTGTATGCAATAATTTCACAAAAATCATTCTGAACCTAACGAAAAAAATATTTAATTGTGTTTGTTTATTATTAAATTATTGTAAATTTATCTAAAATATATTTAGTTGGATTAGGCTAAATTAAATTGCGCTTGTTATAATAAGGTTAGGTAAGTTTCCTAAGGTACTTTTGGTACAAAATTATTAATGTTTACATTAACATAAATGAAAAAAATATATCTTTAAACGCATAAGAGAAAATTTTAGAAAGGACTTAATTTTAAATGAGTTCTTGCTAACTGACCAGTTTTACCTATTCGGCACGAATATATATATATATATATATATATATATATATATATATATATATATATATATATATATATATATATAATGTAAGTTTTTCAAGGAATAGTTGGGATTCGAACCCGAGCCATTTTTAATTATGATTTTTTTCTGAAGCATGTAAATAAATATTGAAAGCTTTAAAGAATAGTTTGAGCCGTTACTTTGTACTAGCCTTGTACTAGCTTTGTTCTATTTTTGTACAAACCTTGTACTAGCCTTGTACTAGTCTTGTATCAGTCTTGTACTAGTTTTGTACTAGTTTTGCACTAGCTTGTACTAGTCTTGTACTAGTTTTGTACTAGCCTTGTACCAGTCTTGTACTAGTTTTGTACTAGCCTTGTACTAGTTTTGTACTAGCCTTGTACTAGTTTTGTACTAGCCTTGTACTAGCCTTGTACCAGTCTTGTACTAGTTTTGTACTAGCTTTGCACTAGCTTTGTACTAGTCTTGTACTAGTCTTGTACTAGTTTTGTACTAGCTTTGTACTAGTCTTGTACTAGTTTTGTACTAGCTTTGCACTAGCTTTGTACTAGTCTTGTATTAGTTTTGTACTAGCCTCATATAATGTTTGCACTAGTCTTACAGTAGCCCAGGGCCGGTGATAACTTTATACTGGCCCTGGGTACACAACATGCTTGACCTTTACATCAGCTGGCTGCTCCTGCGGCTACTACTGACATGCCTTCCGGCAATCACTACTCACAAACCTGCTGGCTCTCTCTCTATCTGTTGCCATGTGCTGTCAGTGCCTGCTGCTGGCTCTGTCTATCTGTTGTCATGTGCTGTCACTGCCTGCTGCTGGCTCTGTCTATCTGTTGTCATGTGCTGTCACTGCCTGCTGCTGGCTCTGTCTATCTGTTGTCATGTGCTGTCACTGCCTGCTGCTGGCTCTGTCTATCTGTTGCCATGTGCTGTCACTGCCTGCTGCTGGCTCTGTCTATCTGTTGCCATGTGCTGTCACTGCCTGCTGCTGGCTCTGTCTATCTGTTGTCATGTGCTGTCACTGCTTGCAACTTACACCTTTAAATCATTCAAGGGAGCATCGCTCCACCGCCACGCTCCGGCACCAGATTTACTAAATTATAAATATTACGGTAAAGAGAACTCAGGAGGAACTACAGAGGAAAATAAAGACTGGTAAACTATATGTAAATAAAGGTTTGTAAGATATACTTACCATGTAACGCGCTCACGATTAAGAAAGAAAAGATCAGGCAGTCCTGCCAGAGTGCAAAATGTTTAACAGACTTCCATTTGACACACATGAGAGTAGTATCTCCCTGGATGTCTGTTAACTATTAAACCTACTGCTACTACTAGCTTGGTCTACACTTTGATACCTTAAGTCTTGGTCTGGTCACAGGTCTGGTCACAGACCGGGCCGCGGGGACGTTGATCCCCGAAACCCTCTCCAGGTATACTCCAGGTATTAAGAACTGGTGTTGAGAGTCTTACAAAATATTATTATACTGGACAACAAAGATTTCAATTCACGTTTAAAAATATTTAAACGTGAACTGAATTCAAACAATGAATTCAAATCTGAACTTAAGTTTTGCTGCAACACGAACAGTTTCTGGGAAATAGAACCCCATGGTGAACGATCTCACCAAGACAGCCATCACGGAGAAGATATATCGGGGGAACCTGACTATGATGGTGGACTAGTGCTGGACGCTGCTGCGGGAGAGTCATGCTCAACACAAGGGATGGGGGGGAAGCCTGGGAACTGTGATGCAGAAATGTTTGTCTGACTGCATAGAAATTTCTGCTATTTTTGTTATTCAAATATATAATGAATTTTACGATACGAAATATGAGTTTTGTCATTACATGTACCAAACTTTGTGAATAATTAGACACATGTGCAACACCTGGGTATGTTTACTATAGACGTTTCGCCATCCAGCGGCTTTATCAATACAAATTCAAGGACATAATTGGTAGGCAGTAGAACTATATACAGAAGCTGAGGTAATCAGTCCCTCAACCTTGGAGTTGGTGAAGAGCACCGTAGTCTTGAAGAGTCTCTTCAAGACTACGGTGCTCTTCACCACATTGACTCTCCACCATTCTTAACACACTGTATAATAGACTCTACACAGGGTATAACAGACTCTACACAGGGTATAATAGACTCTACACAGGGTGTAATAGACTCTACACAGGGTATAATAGACTCTACACAGGGTATAATACACTCTACACATGGATAATAGACTCTACACAGGGATAATAGACTCTACACGGGGATAATACTCTACACATGAGATAATAGACTCTACACGGGGATAATAGACTCTACACATGGGATAATAGACTCTACACATGGGATAATAGACTCTACACAGGGGATAACAGACTCTACACAGGAGATAACAGACTCTACACAGGGAAAGCACAAACTGAGCACATGGGTCACCCAGCGGTTCAGGGAGGCAAAGCTAAAAGTACAAGAACAAGGAAGAAATGTAAAAGCGAAGAATTCCGGAGAATATGGAAGAAAGCAGAAGTGTCAGAAATGAATATGTGGGTGAGAAGAGAGGCTGAATGCAATTTGAGAATGGCATAGATTCAAAAGCCAAATCTGAGCCAGAGTTGATGTACAGTGGAATCAAGAACATTGTCAGAGAGTCAAAGATAGAGAGTGCACCAACGAATACTGGATACAGAACAAACAACGGAAGGAGAAGTAAAGAAAATACTGAGTGAACTAGATACATCGAAGTCAATGGGACCAGACGACATCTTTCTGTGGGTTCTGAGAGAGGGAGCACAGGAACTGTGTGAACCATTAGCGGCAGTCTTTCAACAAGTCGATTGAAAGAGGACAGCTGCCAACGGTCTGGAAAACAACGAGTGTAGCCCCAGTATTTAAAAGAAGACAGATTTTGGGCACTGAACTGCCGACTGATGTCACTAACATGCATATGTAAGGTCGTGGAGAAGGTTATCAGGAGAAGAGTAGTAGAGCAACAACCAGTACCGTTTTCCAGATCATAAATCCTGTCTTCTAGCGTTCTATGATAAGGCAGCGAAAGTTTGGAAAGATAGAGAGAAAGATATGTAGACTATATAGTTATTGGACTGCAAGAAGGCGTTCGACACTGCACCCCACAAAAGACTGACACAAAAACAAGGGATTACAGGGATAACACTACAGAGGATCAAGGAATAATTAACGGGAAGGAATCAACGAGTTACGGTCAGGAAGGAAGTATTGGAAGTATTGGAATGGGTGAGTGTTACGAGTGGGGTTCCACAAGGGTCAGTACTCGGACCAATACTCTTTCTTGTGTAAGAAAACGACATGATAAATGTAAAACTAATGAGGAGAATACAAGCAGGGGTAGACAAAAAAAGACTACAAAATCGATCTGGATAAGCTGCAGGATTGGTCAAACAAGTAGCCACTGGAATTTGACCCCAACAAAAGCAAAGTTATGAAAATCAGAGATAGACAAAACGTCAGAAAATAATGTACAGATTCGGGGGACAAAAGCTACAAATCTTCCTGAAAGAGAAGGACCTCGGGGTGAGCACAGTCACAACCATTTCGCCTGAGGCACAACTCAACCGAATAACTGCTGCAGCACATGCGAGACTGGCAGATTTAAGGGTAGCACATGTCAGACCCATCTTCCAATATGCAGCGCCATTATGGAATCCACATCTGGTTAAGCAGGTATGAAAGCTGGAAAAAGTGCAAGGGTTTTTCAACGAAACTAGTCAAGGAGCTGAGGAGTATGACCTATGAGGAGAAGCTAAACCTGACGACACTAAAGGACAGAAGGACCAAAAGTGACATAATTACGACATACAAAATACTGACAGAAATTGACTGGGTGGACAAAGAGAGTATTTGAGAGGCAGGTCTCAGGTAAACGAGGTCACAGCTGGAAATTAAAAGCCCAGATGAGTAACACGGATGTTAGGAAACATTCTTTAGCCTCAGAGTAATTAGGAAGCGTAACGACCAAGACAGTGTATTAAAGGCAGGATCCATACATAGCTTGAGGGTTCAAGCAGCCAGGAGAGAGTGAAACTAATAGCGGCCAGCAGAGCGGCGACATCAAGAGCTGAGACTCGGCCCCCTGCAATAACAATTAGGTGAACACACACACGCGCACACACTCACACACACACACACACACACACACACACACACACACACACACACACACACACACACACACACACACACACACACACATTTGTGACCGACATGACGGAAGGAATACTCAGAAGTGTCGCTGTTTGCAGATGATGTGAAGTTGATGAGAAGAATTCAATCGGACGAGGACCAGGCAGAACTACAAAGCTATCTGGACAGGCTGCAGGCCTGGTCCAGCGACTTGCTCCTGGAGTTCAGCCCCATCAAGTGCAAAGTCATGAAGATTGGGGAAGGGCAAAGAAGATCGCAGACGGAGTACAGTCTAGGGGGCCAGAGACTACAAACTTCACTCAAGGAAAAGGATCTTAGGGTGAGTATAACACCGGGCACATATCCTAAAGCTCACATCAACCAAATAACTGCTGCAGCATACTGGCGCCTAGCAAACCTAAGAACAGCATTCCGACATCTTAATAAGGAATCGCTCAGAACCCTGTACACTGTGTACGTTAGACCCATATTGGAGTATGCAAAGGTTTGCAACAAGACTAGTCCCGGAGCTAAGGGGCATGTCCTACGAGGAGAGGTTAAAGAAAATCGACCTGACGACACTGGAGGACAGAAGAAATAGGAGGGATACGATAACGACATATAAAATACTGAGAAGAATCGACAAGGTTGACAGAGACAGGATGTTCCAGAGATGGGACACAGCAACAAGGGGTCACAGTTGGAAGTTGAAGACTCAGATGAATCACAGGGATGTTAGGAAGTATTTCTTCAGTCACAGAATGACATAACGGAAGGGATAGACTCAGAAGTGTCCCTGTTTGCAGATGATGTGAAGTTAATGAGAAGAATCAAATCAGTCGAGGATCAGGCAGGACTACAAAGAGACCTGGACAGGCTGCAAGCCTGGTCCAGTAACTGGCTCCTTGAATTTAACCCTGCCAAATGTAAAGTCATGAATATCGGGGAAGGGCAAAGAAGACCGCAGACAGAGTATAGTCTAGGTGGCCAAAGACTGCAAACCTCACTCAAAGAAAAAGATCTTGGGGTGAGTATAATACCGAGCACATCTCCTGAGGCACACATCAATCAGATAACTGCTGCAGCATACGGGCGGCTGGCAAACCTAAGAATAGCGTTCCAATACCTCACTAAGGAATCATTCAAGACTCTGTATACCATATACGTCAGGCCCATACTGGAGTATGCAGCACCAGTTTGGAACCCACACCTGGTCAAGCACGTCAAGAAATTAGAGAAAGTGCAAAGGTTTGCAACAAGACTAGTCCCAGAGCTAAGGGAATTGTCCTACGAAGAAAGGTTAAGAAATCGGCCTGACGACACTAGAGGACAGGAGGTTAGGGTAGACATGATAACGACATATAAAATACTGCGAGGAATAGATAAGGTGGACAGAGACAAGATGTTCCAGAGAGGGGACACAGAAACAAGGGGTCACATTGGAAGTTGAAGACTCCTATGAGTCAAAGGGATGTTAGGAAGTATTTCTTCAGTCATAGAGTTGTCAGGAAGTGGAATAGCTTGAAAGCGACATAGTGGAGGCAGGAACCATACATAGTTTTAAGACTAGGTTTGGTAAAGCTCATGGAGCAGGGAGAGAGGACCTAGTAGCAATCAGTGAAGAGGCGGGGCCAGGAGCTATGACTCGACCCCTGCAACCACAAATAGGTGAGTACAAATAGGTGAGTACACTCACACACGCACATACACCTAGCACAGGTTGGGACGGGCGCCACCTGGCTGCAACTTTCAGAATCACCCGAGTGGAAGTGGTGGTCAACCGGAAGTTCTTGAGTGAAAGTCTCACTTCCACCATCCTCTTGGCAACGTTACTTGTACTTTCCTACTGCTGGAGGAGGGGGGTCGAACCCCAGCTCCTGGCCCTGACTCTTTGGCGTAATTGTAGGGTCGTTTGCTACAAATGATTTCACTAGTCAGCAGGTGAGAGAGTCTGATTAACTTACTGTAATAAATTGCAGTCTAATGTGGCATTTAGAATATAGTGAAATCAATGACTTGTACTCAGATAGTGTAATCAGTGTTGTACTCAGTTACAGTGTAATCAGTGTTGTACTCATACAGTGTAATCAGTGTTGTACTCATACAGTGTAATCAGTGTTGTACTCATAGTGTAATCAGTGTTGTACTCATACAGTGTAATCAGTGTTGTACTCATACAGTGTAATCAGTGTTGTACTCATACAGTGTAATCAGTGTTGTACTCATACAGTGTAATCAGTGTTGTACTCAGATACAATGTAATAGAGAACTTTATTATTTTTAAGCATTAGATCTGTTTAAAGATTATTTATGTTACCTGTGTACACCAGCAGACTGGTCCTTGATGTACCCCCTTCCCCACGCACACACACAAGATCCATACATAGCTTTAAGAAGAGATACGATAAAGCTCATGAAGTAGGGAGAGAGTGGACCTAGTAGCGACCAGCAAAGAGGCGGGCCAAGAGCTGTGACTCGACCCCTGCAACCACAAACAGGTGAGTACACATACACACATACAAGCTTACACCGGTGAATATCTGACACCACACACAAGTGAAAGAGGTGTTGTCGACCATACAGTACACAACTTCCAATACTTTGTGGAAGTAAATACTGAGAGGAGAAGAAAGAGGGGGGAGAGAATTCCCGGATGCAGTGCACTGGGAAAGAGATGTGGGAGGTGACAGGTCCTTAGCTTCGAACTATAGACCAATAAGCCTAACCTCCATAGTGGGAAAATTTATGGAATCAATAATTGCCGAGGCAATTCGCAGCCATCTTGAAAAGCATAAATTAATCAACGAATCTCAGCACGGTTTTACAAAAGGGCGTTCCTGCCTTACAAATTTAATAACTTTTTTCACTAAGGTATTTGAGGAGGTAGATCATGGTAATGAATATGATGTTGTGTATATGGACTTCAGTAAGGCTTTTGATAGAGTCCCACATCAGAGACTATTGAGGAAAATTAAGGCACACGGAATAGGAGGAGAATTTTTTTCCTGGATAGAGGCATGGTTGACAAATAGGCAGCAGAGAGTTTGCATAAATGGGGAGAAATCAGAGTGGGGAAGTGTCACAAGCGGTGTTCCACAGGGGTCAGTATTGGGCCCCTTGTTGTTCACAATCTACATAAACGACATAGATGAGGGAATAAATAGCGACATAAGCAAGTTTGCCGATGACACCAAAATAGGCCGTCCAATTCATTCAAATGAGGACATTAGAGCACTCCAGGAAGATTTGAATAGACTGATGCAGTGGTCGGAGAAGTGGCAGATGCAGTTTAATATAGATAAATGCAAAGTTCTAAATATTGGACAGGACAATAACCATGCCACATATAAACTAAATAATGTAGATCTTAATACTACTGATTGCGAAAAGGATTTAGGAGTTCTGGTTAGCAGTAATCTAAAACCAAGACAGCAGTGCATAAGTGTTCGCAATAAAGCGAACAGAATCCTTGGCTTCATATCAAGAAGCATAAATAATAGGAGTCCTCAGGTTGTTCTTCAACTCTATATATCCTTGGTGAGGCCTCATCTAGATTATGCTGCACAGTTTTGGTCACCGTATTACAGAATGGATATAAATGCTCTGGAAAACGTACAAAGGAGGATGACTAAGTTGATTCCATGTATCAGAAATCTTCCCTATGAGGATAGACTGAGGGCCCTGAATCTGCACTCTCTAGAAAGACGTAGAATTAGGGGGGATATGATTGAGGTGTATAAATGGAAAACAGGAATAAATAAAGGTGATGTAAATAGCGTGCTAAAAATATCTAGTATTGACAGGACTCGCAGCAATGGCTTTTAAGTTGGATAAATTCAGATTCAGGAAGGATATAGGAAAGCATTGGTTTGGTAATAGAGTTGTCGATGAGTGGAACAAACTCCCGAGTACAGTTATAGAGGCTAAAACGTTGTGTAGTTTTAAAAATAGGCTAGATAAATATATGAGTGGGTGCGGGTGGGTGTGAGTTAGACCTGACTAGTTTGTGCTACTAGGTCAAATGCCGAGCTCCTTCCTTAAGTGAATGTAACCTGACCTGGATGGGTCGGGGCATTGGCTTAAGCCGGTGGGAGATTTGGACTTGCCTCGCATGGGCCAGTAGGCCTGCTGCAGTGTTCCTTCTTTCTTATGTTCTTAAATAAGATGGATTAGCAAGGTGGAAAGTGCCGGGAGGCAGGTGAGAGCTTGATGCGCAGAGGAGACAATGGTAGTAACAGTCAGAATCAGTGGTTCAACCAAAGGTACAGAGGAAAAAATAAAGCACAAGATAATAGGAAACTATTGAAAGCGAAGGACAGAAGATAACAGAGAAGTGAGCAAAATATCCAGAAGTGAACAAGCAAGTCGAGAAGAGAAGTCGAGTGAGAAGTTGATAATGACAGAAGTAAAAGCCAAGTTTGAACCAAATTTGTTTCATTTTCACATCAGAAGAAAAACCAGGTAAAAACATTGACGAGAAGGAAGGAAGTTGGAGAACTCAAAACAAATGAAAAGCAAGTTTGTGAGGAGTTGAATAAACGATGTATAGAAGTGTTCTCGGTGGAAACAAGGCAACACCAGAGAGTCCAAGAAACATGGTGCACCAGCAGATATTAGACACCATACACTCACCAGATAAAAAGGTGAAAAAAAAAACTTTTGACTGAGCTGGCTACATAAAAAAATAAGTTAGGAGACGCGACCACGTATCACCATGAATTTTGCGAGAGGAAGCAGAAGCACTGTCAACTGGGACAACTGACAGAGATCTAAAGAAATAGTAAACAAAGTCCCAATATTTAAGAAAGGGGACAGAAAAGAAAAACAACACTACACTATAGACAAGTAGCCGCTTCCCAAAAACTTTCATACCATATTTTTTTTTTTTTGCGAAACTGTATCACTTTTCATTTGAAAAAGATGTTTATGCTTGAGCATATTGAATTTGCTTAGCATCTTGAAGGTTTGTTTTGAGAAAACCTCGTAACCTCAGTTTTGTGAGTTGACATGCATAGTATTATGTAAGGTAATGAAGAGACTCAGAAGGAGAGTGGTAGGACACCTGGAGACAAGAGTTTACACAACAATAACCAGCACCGGTCTAGAGATGGCAAGTCTTATCCCGTAAACCTGTGGAGATGTATGATAAAGTAATTGAAATGAGACATTAGACAGAGGGATGGGTCGATTGCATATTTTTGAACTGGAAGAAGTTATTTGATACTGTTACTCACAAGAGATGCACTCCAGTGGATCAAAGAATACCTTATGCTATAGTTTGACATAGTTGACACTTAACTACTGTGACAATTTCGTATGTGAATTATGATATTTTGAGATCTTGTATAACAATTTGGTAGAACATTAGTATCTGGGAATACTTAGGTAGAAGATTTACTTGGCTAATACATAATAATAAATATATGAGTGGGAGGGGCTGGGTTTGATTAGTGTCGTGAGTACGGGAGTAAATTCTTAGGTAGTGGTGGTTTTGATAAGGACTTGCCTTGTATGGGCCAGTAGGCCTTCTGCAGTGTTCCTCCATTCTTATGTTCTTATATGTTGAAACACTTTGATGATAGTGTGAACATCAGCATGAATGCTGATATGATTTACATTAAGAGGATTGCTATTGATACATCTGGCTTAAACATAACTGATCTAAGCAGAAAGGAACTTTTTGCATTTTTGTTTTGTTTTGCATGGAGTTTCTGTAAAGGTTGAGAGGAACACAAAGTATATGTAAGAGATAGTTATTTCTTGTATTGTGTTTGTGGGTTGCGTTGCAGCTCTCCAGTAAGAGCAGGAGTGTTGAAGTTTGCTCTGAGTGTCCTGTATATGTAAAACGCACAGTATTAAGCATGATTGTGTTGTATGTTCAGTAAATTGAGACTTAAATAATGAAGGGAAGGGAGAAGCTGTTGTCTGCAACATGAATGGGTGATTATTTTTAACTTTCGATTTCTGTTGGGTAACAATTGGGTTTTAGGTGATTTACTGTGGTAGATCCCCAAGCACAAAAGTGAGGTAAGGATAGATTAGAGAGTAATACAGAGTGAGTAATGTTGTTTGCGGAACACAGAGTATTTATGATAAAATGCTCACAGTTTTGTAAATTTTCTTAGATATGTGTTAGATGTGAGTGTTAAATTTCAGGTTGCAGTCAAGAAGTATCTCCATAAATATTCCCTCGTTTTCTCTTTCTATGTGTATTTAATTTATTTCTCTGCTGAATTGGGTATTGTTAGTTTTATTCCCAAACAACATATAGAAGGTCTTGTCAATATTGAGAGTAAGTTTGTTGTTTGTCAGTCAGGTAGAAATCTCGGCGAGATCCTCGTTCACTGTCTTGTTGACGACAACTGGATATGGATTAGATATGATTAATGTTGTGTGTAGACATGACTGGTTTAAGTTCCTGGGAGGCATCTGGTAGGTCACTGATGTAGATGAGAAATAATAGTGGGAGAAGGACACTACCCTAAGGCACTCCAATACTTATAGTACGTGTTAATGTGGTAGTATCACTGATATCACATGCTGATGTCTGTCAGTGAGACAGGACTTTTATTATAAGTGACAGAATGTCTTCCGATACCATAATGCTCTAGTACTTAGCTCAGTGGTGACCTGTACTTAGCCCAGTGGTGACCTGTACTTATCCCAGTGGTGACCTGTACTTAGCTCAGTGGTGACCTGCACTTAGCTCAGTGGTGACCTGTACTTAGCCCAGTGGTGACCTGTACTTAGCTCAGTGATCTGTACTTAGCTCAGTAGTGACCTGTACTTAGCTCAGTGATGACCTGTTACTTAGTTCTGTGAGGACGTGTCTAGTGTACTGTCTGTGAATCTGAAACAACTTTACCAGCAGCTTAAAGAGGAGCTTAGGGTGGCTAAGCTCGAGATACGGCGATTGACGGAGGAGAACAAGACGATTCGTAGTAATCCTCCTGTTGTGAGTCCTCAGGTCAAGAGGGAAACCTGGTCAGTGGACGGGCAACATGGAACGAAGCTGAAGATCAAGAAGACTGTTGAAATGGGAGAAACAACGAAGATCCAGAAGACTACTGTGGAAACTTCGAACCCTTTTTCGGTGCTACCTGACGAATGTGGGTTGTCTACTGGAAACGTCACAACGAGCACTAAGGAAGCATTGGCAGACGAGGGTGAGTCGACATTCCTTGAAACCCCAACAAAGACCATTCTAATGAAGGCCATCCCAACGAAAACCATAGAGAATGTCACGACGAACTCCGCCAGTGAAGGTAGTTGGGGACAGTCAGGTTAAGTTTATGGATAGGGTTTTTGTCTTAGGAATAGGATGAGGAGGCAGAGGGTATGTTTTCCTGGGGCTGGGATGGGGGATATTGTTAGCCGTCTAGAGTCGATATGATAAATTAAACACATATGCAACACTTTGTTTTCAAAATTGATGGACTGACAACATCGACTCAAGCCTGAGGGACTGATTACCTCAAACTCCTCTTGTTCTTCACGATTCTTCTTTGTATGGACTGATGAAGCCATTGTGTGGCGAAACGTTTCCTCAATAAAGATACCCAAGTGTTGCATATGTGTCTAATTTATTAACTTGTCGGTTCTCTGAACCTTTCATCTACATAGAGTCGATATCATGAAAGGTAATGGGAGCAATCCTATTATCTGCCGCAGTGCTGGAGGCAACAATGTTGGCAGACATAGGAGTGAAGACCTGATTAGCAGGTATAGGACAGCAATAAAGATAATTAGGAAGAAGGGTGGGAACCCTGTGATATGTGGCATTTTGCCCAGGAGAGGAGTTGGAAATGAATGGTTGTCCAGGGCAATTGGTGTCAATTGCTGGCTGGATAAACACTGTAAGGAAAATGCAGTAACATTCATAGACAACTGGGACCTCTTCTATGATAGAAATGACATGTATGCCAGGGATGGGGTTCACTTATCTAGGTTTGGGGTGGGAGCATTGGCCAACGCAGTGGAGGGAGCTGTTAGGTCTTTAAACTAGAAATGGATAGTGGTATGGGTTTTTGTGGAAAATCAATGAATTCTCAGTGTAGCGATAGTATGAGTTTTAGGGAAACCAGTTATGGCGATGAAAGTTATTGGTAATATTGACAGGCAGCGACAGGACTAACTGGTATAGTTTACCTGGAGAGAGTTCCGGGGGTCAACGCCCCCGCGGCCCGGTCTGTGACCAATCAGGAACAGATCAGCAGGAAGAGAAAAGAGAAGGGAGGTTTTCTAAACATATATTATACTAATAGTCATAGTGCGAGAAATAAGATGGACGAATTGAAATTAGTTGCAAGTGCGGATAACATTGATGTTTTTGGCATAACTGAGACGTGGCTTAATATGAAAAATCGGGACATCCCAGTTGAATGTCACATTCGAGGCTTCAAATTGTTCCAAGTGGACAGAAGTGGTGGCACACTATGTCCGAGATTATTTAAATTGTTGCATAAAAACGGGTATGAAGTCTGAAACACATACTGAATCTATTTTGGTAGAATTTGAACAGTTCAGACAGTTGATATCACACACGAAAGGCCCCTAGCTAGCAATCATGTTGTCTTGAGTTTCAGATACATAGAGTTAACAATGGAGAGTGAAGCAGTACGAGAAGGACGGGAGAAGCCAAACTTCCAAAAAGGGGACTACACAGTATGAGGCAATTCCTACATGAGGTGCCGTGAGTAAGAGAGCTAGAGGGGAACACAGTAAATGAAATAATGGAACACGTGACCACAAAGTGTAGGGAAACAGTGGAGAAGTTCGTACCAAGGGGCATCAGAAACAACAGGAAGACCACAGTAATCCCATGGTTTACCCAGAGGTGTGGAAAGGCCAAAGTCAAATGTACTACATTATGGAAAAAGTATAGAAGGCAAAGAACCCAGGAAACCAGGAAGTTGAGTTGCAGAGCCATAAATGAATATGCATAGATAGGGAGAGAAGAACAGCGTCAATTTAAGAATGACATAGCATCAAAAGCCAAATCTGACCAAGAGTCGTTATACAGCCACATCAGGAAGAAAACAACAATAAACGACCAGGTAATCAGTGTGAGGAAGAAAGGAGGGGAGCTCACAGTGAACGACCAGGAAGTATGTGAGGAGCTCAGCTCACAATTCACGGAGGTAGTCACAGCAGAGACAGAGAGGCTTCCGGCAAACCGAGGTGGTAGGATGCACCAGCAAGTGATGGACACACTGTACACAATCGAGGATTGAGGTGAAGAAACTGCTAGGGGACCTAGATACCTCAAAGGCGGTGGGCCCAGATAATATATCTCTGTGGGTCCTGAGAGGGAGCAGATGCCTTGTGTGTGCCACTAACAACAATCTTGAATAAATCTATCGAAACAGGCCATCTGCCTGAGGTGTGGAAGGCAGCAAATGTAGTCCCGATTTTTAAGAAAGGTGACAGACAGGGTGCACAAATTACAGACCATTGTAGCTGACATGTATAAATGTAAAGTTAGGGAGAAGATTATCAGAAGAGTGGTGGAGCACCTAGAAGGGAAATCCCGTGTCACAAACCTATTGGAGTTCTACGACAAGGTGACAAAAATAAGACAGAGGGAAAGAAAGGGATGGGTAGACTACATCTTCTTGGACTGTAAGAAGGTTCTCAACACAGTACCACACAAGAGACTGGTTGAAAAGCTAGAGGAGCAGGCAGGAATAGCAGGGAAAGAACTGCAATGGATCAGGGAATACCTAACAGGAAGGAAACAACGTGTGTTGGTACGAGATGAGGTGTCAAGAGTGGGTGCATGTGGGGTTCCACAAGGGTCAGTCCTAGGTTCGGTGCTCTTTCTTATATATGTGAATGCCATGACGGAAGGGATAGACTCAAAGGTGCCCCTGTTCACAAATGATGTGAAGCTAATGAGGAGAATACAAGTGGACTAGGATCAGGTAAGCCTACAAGGGAATCTGGACAGGCTACAAGTCTGGTCCGGCAAATGGCTCCTGGAATTTAATCCCAGCAAGTGGAAAATTATGAAGCTTGGGGAAGGACAAAGAAGATTGCAGACGGAGTTCAGCCTAAGAGGTCAAAGACTGCAAAACTCACTCAAGGAAAATGATCTTGTGGTGAGCATCATACTGACCACATCTCCTGAGTCGCACATCAACCAAATAACTGCTGCAGCATATGGACGCCTGGAAAACCTGAGAATAGTGTTTCGACATCTAAGTAAATAGTCATTCACGACGCTGTACACCGTGTACGTCAGGCCCGTATTGGAGTATACAGCACCAGTAAGGAACCCACACCTGGCCAAACACGTCAAGAAATTAGAGAAAGTGCAAAGCTTGCAACAAGACTAATCCCGGAACTGAGGGTTTTGTTCTACGAGGAAAGGAAAGGTTAAGGGAACTCAACCTGACAACACTGGAGGACAGGAGGGATAGGGGAGACATGATAACGAGATATAAAATACTGAGAGGAATTGACAAGATGGATAAGGACAAAAAGTTTCATATATGTAACACAACAACAAGGGGTCACAACTGGAAGTTGAAAACTCAGATGAGTCACAGGGATGTTAGGAAGTACTTCTTCAGTCATAGAGTTGTCAGGAAGTGGAACAGTCTGGAGAGTGATGCAGTGGAGGCAGGATCCATACATAACTTTAAGAAAAGGTATGATGAATCTTATGAAGCAGGGCGGGAGTGGGCCTAGTAGCGATCAGCGAAGAGGCGGAGCCAGGAGCAACCACAATTAGCTGAGTACACACACACACTCACACACACACACACACACACCTGTGACGAGTGGAGTTCCACAAGGGTCAGTCCTAGGACCTGTACTGTTTTTGGTATATGTGAATGACATAACGGAAGGGATAGACTCAGAAGTGTCCCTGTTTGCAGATGATGTGAAGTTAATGAGAAGAATCAAATCAGTCGAGGATCAGGCAGGACTACAAAGAGACCTGGACAGGCTGCAAGCCTGGTCCAGTAACTGGCTCCTTGAATTTAACCCTGCCAAATGTAAAGTCATGAATATCGGGGAAGGGCAAAGAAGACCGCAGACAGAGTATAGTCTAGGTGGCCAAAGACTGCAAACCTCACTCAAAGAAAAAGATCTTGGGGTGAGTATAATACCGAGCACATCTCCTGAGGCACACATCAATCAGATAACTGCTGCAGCATATGGGCGGCTGGCAAACCTAAGAATAGCGTTCCAATACCTCACTAAGGAATCATTCAAGACTCTGTATACCATATACGTCATGCCCATACTGGAGTATGCAGCACCAGTTTGGAACCCACACCTGGTCAAGCACGTCAAGAAATTAGAGAAAGTGCAAAGGTTTGCAACAAGACTAGTCCCAGAGCTAAGGGGATTGTCCTACGAAGAAAGGTTAAGGGAAATCGGCCTGACGACACTAGAGGACAGGAGGGTTAGGGGAGACATGATAACGACATATAAAATACTGCGAGGAATAGATAAGGTGGACAGAGACAGAGAGGGGACACAGAAACAAGGGGTCACAATTGGAAGTTGAAGACTCCTATGAGTCAAAGGGATGTTAGGAAGTATTTCTTCAGTCATAGAGTTGTCAGGAAGTGGAATAGCTTAGAAAGCGACATAGTGGAGGCAGGAACCATACATAGTTTTAAGACTAGGTTTGATAAAGCTCATGGAGCAGGGAGAGAGAGGACCTAGTAGCAATCAGTGAAGAGGCGGGGCCAGGAGCTATGACTCGACCCCTGCAACCACAAATAGGTGAGTACAAATAGGTGAGTACACACACACACACACACATACACACACGCACACACACACACACACACAAACACACACACACACTCACACACACATACACACACACACACACTCCCACACACACACATACACACACATACACACACACACACACACTCACACACACACACACACACATACACACACACACTCACACACACACACACACACACACACACACAAGAAACAAAAATATATAAATATATGTTTAAGCCTAATGTCAGCGGATCTCACCTTCAAGGATCACAACAGTGTCACTATCACATCTACAAAGAAAATGATAGGATGGATAATGAGAACCTTCAAAACAAGGGATGCCAAGCCAATGATGATACTTTTTAAATCACTTCTTCTCTCTAGGCTGGAATACTGCTCTACACTAACATCTATATTCAAAGCAGGTGAAATTGCAGATCTAGACAATGTACAGAGAACCTTTACTGCACTTATAAGTTCCGTCAAACTACTGGGAACGCTGGTAAGCACTTGACTTGTACTCACTGGAGCGCAGGCGAGAGAGATACATCATAATCTACACCCGGAAAATCCTAGAGGGACTGGTCCCAAATCTGCACACAGAAATCACTCCCTACGAAAGCAAAAGACTGGGCAGACGGTGCAGTATACCCCAATAAAAAGTAGGGGGACCATTAGTACACTAAGAGAAAACACAATAAGTGTCTGGGGCCCAAGATTTTTCAACAGATTCCTACCAGGCATAAGGGAAATTACCAATAGACCCCTGGCTGCCTTCAAGTGGGAGCTGGACAGATACCTAAAGTCAGTACCCGATCAGCCGGGCTGTGGTTCGTACGTTGGACTACGTGCGACCAGCAGTAACAGCCTGGTTGATCATGCCCTGATCCACCGGGAGGCCTGGTCAAGGACTGTGGCGCGGGGGCGTTGACCCCTGGAACACCCTCCAAGTAGGTAGACTCCAGGTAGATAATCAAGTATTCCCTTCTCTCCTTCCCCTCTCTCTCTCTCTCTCTCTCTCTCTCTCTCTCTCTCTTCTCTCTCTCTCTCTCTCTCTCTCTCTCTCCCTCCCACTCTTCAGGAAGAACCAATCAGGGCACACAACATAAACAACATGTCCTCCTGCCCCAATAGAAAGTATGTAGAAACCTCCATGAGTATTCAGGGCATTTTGGGAGGTACGGAGAAAACATTGAGGGTACACGTGAAGTATTCAGGGTAGGGTGATGTCGGAGGTGGCACTCAACGCTACACTGCATTATATAACGCTATACTGCAGTGTACAACACTATACTGCAATCTACAATGCTAAACTGCAGTGGAACACACAACGGTACAATTGAGCACTCAACGGCACACTGGAGAGAGAGAGAGAGAGAGAGAGAGAGAGAGAGAGAGAGAGAGAGAGAGAGCAGACATAAGTAAACCCAATGGAAATCAAGGACCCCAATAGAAATCAAGGACCCCAATGAAAATCAAGGACCCCAATGGAAATAAGTCACTTTGACTTTTTGGGTTACCGTGGGTAATTTACACATATATTACTATGTATGATAATTTGTGTACCTGCCTACCTAGAGGCAGGTACTGTATTTATGTGTACATTTACATAAACACTCTTACTAACCACTAGCAGCGATGTTCAACAAGTCACTGGAAACAGGGCAGCTGTCTGATGCCTGGAAAACACTCAACGTAGTCCCGATAAATTAAAAAAAACAGGGGACAGACGGGTAGCATTAAAGTACAGACCAGCGTCAGTGTCAAACATAGTACGCAAGGTTATGGAGACGATTGTCAGAAGAGTAGTGGAGCACCTGGAAAGGAGTGGTTTCTCAAACAACAACCAGCACAGTTTTAGAGATGACAGATCATGTCTCACAGATATGTAAGAGTTCTATGATAAGGTAATGAAAGCTAAGGAGAGAGAGAGGGGGGGGAGACGGGTGGATTGCAGAAAGGCGTTCGATACGGTTTCTCACACGAGACTGGAACAAGAGCTAGAGGAGCAGGCAGGTATAACAGGGAGAGCTCTACACTGCATCCAGGAATACTCAAAATGAAGGAAACAACGAGTTTTATCCGTGAGGAAGTGTCAGAATGGGCGAGTGTGACGAGTGAGGTTCCCCAAGGGTCCGTGCTTACACTTAGTACTGTTTCTTCTTGTCCATGGAGTACTCAAGGCTACACTGGAACACTCAAGGCTATACTTAAATGAGGTTGAGCAGAATACACATATTATATATATATATATATATATATATATATAATTAGGCTACGCAGACCTGAGTGTAAATTTAGAGAGAAAACTTTCAGTTTCCGGAGTATAGTTGTGGCGGCAGCATCAGCAGCATGCTTCACCTCCACCCACTTTCTATCCCTCTTATTTACTTTCACATGCACGTACATACACGCACATCCGTACACGCACACCCATATACATGTACCCCCAGATATACTTACACATTCGCGTGTACACACACACATGGGGAGCAAAGTCACTTGCGGTAACCAACATGTGCCAACGTGTGAGAGCTTCGTTCAATAAAATTTCGATTTCACAAACAAGTTAAAAACAAGTGTTAGAAAAGATGTAACAAAAGAGTTTGAAGAAAGGAGAACAGTACAAGTTGGAACTAGCAAGACGATGTCACTGCTAGAATAAGACGTTGTCATGCTACACTAAGACGCTGTCATTGCTAGACTATGACGTTGTCACTGCTTGACTAAGTAACGTTAACAGTACAGTCTGTAAGGAGATGTGGATCACGTGAGAAGTGAGGTGTGTACAGAGAGCGGGCCAAACACATTATATTTTAGTATCCAAACACTCCAACCATTTAGAGAGACAAGCAAACAACTCATACAGGAAATGGTAAATCACTTCCTTGTCAATAATATGTGAAATCTTGAGACTGTGTCCACATTTTGCCCTGCTAGATGAGTGAACTGTTATGAGAGCGTAACTTAGCGAGTAACCTTCACAGTGGTAATGAGATACATAACCTTGGTCTTGACTTTATCAACATGTTGCACTCCACACGAGAGTAGCTATGTGCTATGAGTGTAATACGTACATGAAATAACTGTAATATCTGCATCATGTATGTAACTATGTCCAGTGGAATCTGACAGTGACCCGTTGTGACCTCTGTAATCCTGTTTCTTGCACTAGTGCTCACACGTTGAGCATGGGGTGCACAATAAAGTAGCCGCTCAGGTGGAACGAAGTAAAGTATGTGAGGGAGAGCTGCAAGAATGGAGAGTAGGGATGAGTAGCCGAGACTGCGTTTAACATTCACTTTACACGAAAAATATAAAGGTGGAATTATCTATGGAATACCAAGTGATCACTCTGTACCAAGATCTGATCACTTAGTAGATGTAGCCGTTAAAGTCAAGTAATCATTTACCTGACTAATGTCGTAGTTTTTCCTGATCATTTTGTAGCCCTTAGTTATCCTCATATGTTGTTATTCCTCTCATCGGTTCTACACCATCATCAAACAAGGCTGCATCTGACTCAATCCCATCGAGTAGGTCATTCACATATTAGAAACAGTACTGGTCCTAATACTGATCCTTGGGGAATCCCACGTGTTACTCCTCTCCATTCTTGATATCCTACACTCACTGTTTCCTTCTCCTAAGATACTCTTTGATCCACCGTAGTACATTCTCTCTTATCCTTAATGAACCTCAGGTTTTTGCCCCAGTCGCTTTTAAAGTACAATGCCTTCTCTAGTCCGAGAATATGCTACTTATCCCTTATGCTCTCTCTCTCTCTCTCTCTCTCTCTCTTTCTCCTCTCTCTCTTTCTTTCTTTCTTTCTTTTTTTTCTCTCTCTCTCTCTCTCTCTCTCTCTCTCTCTCTCTCTCTCTCTCTCTCTCCCCTGCTTCACTTCTGTCACTTTGCCACAGAACTCCAACAGGTTTGTAAGACAAGATTTGTCATCTCTAAACCCGTGTTGGCTATTGTTTATCAAACCACTTCCCTGCTAGTGTTCTACTTTTCATAATCTTCTCCAGTAACTTGAATGGTATACAGGTACGTGATGTTGGCCTTTAGTTCAATACTCCCTCTATGCCTCCTTAAATATGGGGACTACATTCCAGAACATTGGCAACTGTTCCGTGTCCAGTGACTTCTTGTAGACCTTGTCAGGTTCCATTGCCTCTGATGCATCCATTTCACTCAAAAAGTTTCCTGTATATTCCCGTGTTGTATGTATGGTGTGTAATACTTGCCCGTGTACTCTTTCTCCTTGGCACTCTGGTGTTACCCTTGTTTCCACTGAGAACACATCTTTAAATTGTTTGTTGAACTCTTTGCTGACTTCCTTGTCGTTTCTCATGAGCTCTCCTCCTTCCTTCTTCAGGAGAATTACATAGTCTCTCATTGTCATCTTTCTTCTGATGTGGTTGTGAATCAGTTTTGGTTCAGACTTCACTTTTGTTGATATGTCATATTCACATTGTCGCCTCAGCCTTGCATATCTGTTGCTGGGGGGTTCTGTCCGCTTTTCTGTTCCCATCTGTACTTCACATTCTATAGGATTTCCACATTCTTCTGCTCTTTTTTTGTCTACATCTCTGGCTAAACCAAGGGCTCTATTTTTTTTTGCCATTTCCCAGCCTTCTTATGGGTATAAAGTTCTGCTCTGCCTCCCAGCACTTCCCACTCTCTCCATTTTCCACTTCATTGTATTGAGGAATTCCCCCTTCCCGTCAAAGTTCCCTCTTCTGAAGCCTAGGATCTCACACCCTCTACCTTCCCCTCTAACCTCAAAGTTTACTTCCACAAGTTACATGAAGTGCAACAATATATGGATGCTAGCACCCAGGGGGCTCTTATATACTATTTCATCCATGTCAGATTTACTTGCGGTAAATACTACATCCAGTCTTGCTGGCTCATCTTTCTCTCTCTCTCTCTCTCTCTCTCTCTCTCTCTCTCTCTCTCTCTCTCTTGTCATGTTCTTAACATGCTGACACAAAGAGTTCCTTACCCACCTCCAACATCTTAGCTCTTCACGTTTCTGGTTCCTCACGTAGGTCCCGGTTTCTGGTTCCTAATGTAGGTCCCGGTTTCTGGTTCCTAATGTAGGTCCCAGTTTCTGGTTCCTCACGTAGGTCCAGGTTTCTGGTTCCTCACGTAGATCTCGGTTTCTGGTTCCTCATGTAGGTCTCGGTTTCTGGTTCCTCACGTAGGTCCCGGTTTCTGGTTCCTCATGTAGGTCCCGGTTTCTGGTTCCTCATGTAGGTCCCGGTTTCTGGTTCCTCATGTAGGTCCCGGTTTCTGGTTCCTCATGTAGGTCCCGGTTTCTGGTTCCTCATGTAGGTCCCGGTTTCTGGTTCCTAATGTAGGTCCCGGTTTCTGGTTCCTCGTGTAGGTCCCGGTTTCTGGTTCCTCATGTAGGTCCCGGTTTCTGGTTCCTCATGTAGGTCCCGGTTACTGGTTCCTCATGCGAGTCTTGGTTTTCTGGATCTACCTCTTAATGTTTCCTAACATTAATAGTATACAGTGCAAACAAGTCGATGAATTAGACACATGTGCAACACCTGGGTATCTTTATTTTATGAACGTTTCGCCAACTAGCGGCTTTCTTCAGTTCAATACAGAGCTTATTAATACTAAAGACAACGCAAGATGAGGAAGTCTGTCCCTCTGCCTTGAGGGTGTTCAGTACCTTAATATTGACGAATCATCAAGACCAAGGTACTGAAAACCTTCTTCAACTCTGAAGGAGTAATTACCACATCTTCTTTCCGTCTCCAGTTACCCTATTTTCCGGCATATAAGGCGCACGACAGAAGTATCATAACGGTAAATCAGTAATCATATTCAAGGGTTAATTACCTTCTTACCTTAAGGTAAAGCGTAACCCAAAGCCTACTTTTGACCTTGACCTTGAGCATATATGGCGCAGGTTGATTTTCCAAGACTTTCTGTGGAAAAAGGCGCGCCTTATATTCTGGAAAATACAGTAATTTGCTCTGTATTGAATAGCAAAAGCTAGATGTCGCACATGTGTCTAAATTATCGTGTTTCTGTATGGGTGAAATCTCCTATGATTAAAAATTTTGCTTTAACTCTGTGAGCTTTCCTTGCTGCTGTTTGCTGCTTGTTACTGTTTTGGTATTGCAATCTTGGTCCCCCACTATTTGGTGGTGGGTTGTAAATTATTGCTACTACTACTTTGGGTCTCCCATTTCCTATATAGTTATTTGATTCATATCTGTGTAGCCTTCTTATCTCTTCAAAACTCTTTGCGTGTACATGCATGTAGAGGCGTATACATGAGTGCAGAAGCGTGTACATGCGTGTAGAAGCGTTTACATGTGTGTAGAAGCGTGTACATGTGCGTAGAAGCGTTTACATGCTTGTAGAGGTGTGTACATGCTTGTAGAGGTGTGTGCATGCTTGTAGAGGTGTGTGCATGCTTGTAGAGGTATGCGCATGCTTGTAGAGGTGTGTATATACTTGTAGAGGCGTGTACATTAGTGTAGAGGCGTGTACATTAGTGTAGAGGCGTGTACATTAGTGTAGAGGCGTGTACATTAGTGTAGAGGCGTGTACATTAGTGTAGAGGCGTGTACATTAGTGTAGAGGCGTGTACATTAGTGTACAGGCGTGTACATTAGTGTACAGGACATTAGTATAAGGTGTACATTAGTGTAAGGCGTGTACATTAGTGTAGAGGCGTGTACATTAGTGTAGAGGCGTGTACATTAGTGTAGAGGCGTGTACATTAATGTAGAGGCGTGTACATTAGTGTAGAGGCGTGTACATTAGTGTAGAGGCGTGTACATTAGTGTAGAGGCGTGTACATTAGTGTAGAGGCGTGTACATTAATGTAGAGGCGTGTACACTAGCGCAGAAACTTGGACTCAGCTGGCAGGGAACTTTCCCTCAGGTTTCCGACTGGTGGCCGAGATTATCTTAGAGTTTTCACTCTTTGATTCACTGACGAGCTCCCCTGGGGAGCCCTCCCACCTGGGGAGCCCACCCACCTGGGAGCCCACCCACACCCTCCCTCTCCCCACTGTTTTCCCATACTCTCCTCACTCATTTATTCAACACCACTCATAACCCATTAACCTAGGTAATAACACTGGCTGTACTGGGTTATCCAAGGTAATAACACTGGCTTTACTGGGTTATCCAAGGTTATCACACTGGCTGTACTGGGTTATCCAAGGTTACCACACTTGTTTTACTGGGTTATCCAAGGTAATAACACTGGCTTTACTGGGTTATCCAAGGTTATCACAATGGCTTTGTAGATAAATGGTTCAGAGAACCGACAAGTTGATAAAACAGACACATGTGCAACACTTGGGAATCCTTACTGAAAAAACGTTTCGCCACACAGTGACTTCATCAGTCATATTCAAAGAAGAATGGTGAAGATCAGAAAGAGTTTGAGGTAATCAGTCCCTCAGCCTGGAGTCGATGTAATCAATCCATCAATCTTAAAAAGAATACAGCATATGCGCGAAGTAGCTTATAGATAATGTAGATTATGAAACATCTTTCACGCTTACCTACTTAGGAGTACAATTCAAGGGACTTTAAGCGCTGTCAATCATATAGGTTCTTAACCGAGTTCATACGAGCTGTGAAGGTTCTCTGTATATTTTCCAGTTCCGCAATTTCGCCTGCCTTGAAGGGGGCCATTAGTACACAGCAATATTCCAACCTAGAGAGAACGTTAGCTTGGCCTATCTTGTTTTGCTATGGCACCTATCATTATCACTTCCAGGTCTCTCACATTAGACTTACATTCGATGGATTAATTTGAGATTACCTTATAATCCAATTTTTTTTATATTTCTTCAATTCTTCCGTAGCGTAGTAGTTAAAATTTGCTCTCTTTGAACATCATATAGTTGTCAGTGGTCAACTGGAAGATTTGGTTGACATCAGCTTGAAGGCTCACCGTGCCTTATGTGGATGCCACTCTCAGACAAATTCTAGTATCGTCTGCAAAGGATGATACAATCCTATGATTTATGTCCCTGTCTGTCAGATATGAAAATGAGGAAAAGTGGGGCGAGTGCCTTGTCTTGGGAACAGAACTCTTCACTGTAGAAGTTCCTGATTTCCCTCTGTTCATTATGACTCCTTGGGTTCTATTACTCAGGAAGTTCAATGACCATCTGCCCACCTCCCCAGTTATTCCTTTTTTTTGTATGCCTTTTACGAGAAATTAACCCATAGTCACAATTATCGAAAGCTTTTGCAAAGAAACTGTGCACTGCATCTGCATATTGCTTATTTACCATTGAACCAAAGATCATGTCGTGATGGTTCAACAATTACGAGAGGCAGGAGCGACCTGTTGTGAACCCATGTTGACCTGGGTTGTGCAGCTGCTGCACAGTCTTAAGAGGAAAGGTATAGGGATAAAGAGAAAAGGTTTGACGTGTGAAAGGAAAAAAAATGAGTTTAGACACCGTTGAAGAAAAAATAAGGCTATAATTATGAAGAAGGGATGAGGGTTTGAAGAGGAATCCCAGATGATGTGTGGGACGAGGCAAGGGCTGGGCTACAGGGGGTCAAGAATACATGAAAAATGTCTTGTTGTAAAGGATACTTAGAATAGTGTTGTGGTCAGCGTGTTGGAGGGAATGAGAGAGAGAGAGAGAGAGAGAGAGAGAGAGAGAGAGAGAGAGAGAGAGAGAGAGAGAGAGAGAGAGAGAGAGAGAGAGAGAGAGAGAGAGAGAGAGAGAGAGAGAGAGATCAAGGGAATGGGGGTTGAGAAGCACTGAACACATACACACACAACAATACCACTTCCAGGAAGCACATCCAAATATAGTCGAGAGAGAAAGAGAGAGAGAGAGAGAGAGAGAGAGAGAGAGAGAGAGAGAGAGAGAGAGAGAGAGAGAGAGAGAGAGAGAGAGAGAGAGAGAGGGAGGCAGGCTCTCATGCAGGCGCGGGAGAGGGAGAATGAGAAAGGCAACTTCCAGCTAAAGACTAGGAGGGCTGAGAATCCTGTCAGTGGGTTTTTCTTATAAGAATCACCAAGAAAGGGGGTAGAGGAGGGAGTATTTCTAGTAATAATTATAGGGAGAATGAAAATGGGTGCTTTTTTATTTAGAGTGAGGTCACAGAGGTGAAAGGGATACTCTTAATTGTGCTATAACATGGTAAGAGACTTAGATATGAGTAAGTTTTTTCTAAGAACGAGGTGGTGGAGCTCAGTGATCATGCAAGAGGGGGTGGTAGCCTGGCCAAGTGGAGGTCAGTGATCATGCAAGAGGAGGTGGTAGCCTGGCCAAGTGGAGGTCAGTGATCATGCAAGAGGAGGTGGTAGCCTGGCCAGGTGGAACCGAGTGATCACACAAGAGGAGGTGGTAGCCTGACACAAGGTCACCCCACAGAGAAAAGCACATCCGAGCATCTACAAAGGCGCTCGTAATAGAAACAAATCTATTACCTGGAAAAGACGGCTCCAATAATGATGAAACTTTAAACTCGACGTAGCTACTTCCAGGACAGACGTGGTTCCAAGATTTCTATAAGGAGAGTCTTATGGGCGGTGATCTGTTTCGAAGCGTAGCTAGGGGGACTTGTCTAGAAGATCAGTTAACTTTTTATTGGGGGAAGGGGGCCGCTGAAGATTATGGGGGAGAGGTTTTATTCCCTCGTGGCGCCCTCCCTGGCGCCGACATTGTTCCAGAGTGAAAGACGTATGGCTAAAACGTGTAAAAAAGAAAATCCGCAAAGAATGTGATTGAAAGATTGAAATTCATCTGCACAATGAATGTTGGCCTCCTGCAATGCTGAATGTTGGCCTTCTGCAATACTGAATGTTGGCCTCCTGCAATACTGAATGTTGGCTACCTGCAACACTGAATGCTGGCTGACAGTAATACTGAACGCTGCTGCCTGCAACACTGAATGCTGGCTTACAGTAATACTGAACGATGCTGCCTGCAACACTGAATGCTAACTTCCTGCAATACTGAATGATGGCTTCCAGCAACACTGAATGCTTCTGCCTGCAACACTGAATGTTGGCTGTCTGCAACACTGAATGCTGCTTCCTGCAACACTGAATGCTGTTGTATGCAACACTAAATGTTCCTGCCTGCAACACTGCAATGTTCGTGGCTGCAGTGTTCATGGCTGCAGTCTTCCTGGCTGGAATGTTCTTGGTTGGAATATTCCTGGTTGGAGTGTTCCTAGCTAGTTTTCCTGGTTGGAGTGTTCCTGGCTGCAGTGTTCCTGGTTGGAGTGTTCCTGGCTGGAATGTTCCTGGCTGCAGTGTTCCTGGCTGCAGTGTTCCTGGCTAGTGTTCCTGGCTGCAGTGTTATTGGTTGGAGTGTTCCTGATTGAAGTGTTCCTGGTTGGAGTGCTCCTGGCTAGTGTTCCTGGCTAGTGCTCTTGGCTGCAGTGTTCCTGGCTGCAGTGTTCCTGGCTAGTGTTCCTGGCTGCAGTGTTCCTGGCTAGTGCTCGTGGCTGCAGTGTTTCTGGCTAGTGCTCCTGGCTGCAGTGTTCCTGGCTAGTGCTCCTGGCTGCAGTGTTCCTGGCTAGTGTTCCCCTCTGGAGTGTTCCTGGCTGCAGTGTTCCTGGGCAGCGTTGCATCCCACCACCAGAATCATCTTCATTCACAAGCAACACACAAATTACAGATGAAAGTAGAGGATGTTTTGGTCCGTGACGAACCATTATCAAGTCAGTGATGTGCAAGCCATGTGAAGAATCTGTGTTAAACTGAGGACGAGATGGACCACTCAAACAATAAACTGCTCTTCTGTCACGCAGGTACATGACAAGTTTGTCATCATCTTAAGACTCTCTCCCGCTCCTTCTCCCCTTTCCCCTTCCTTCCACTCAATGAAAACAGTTAACTAGCCTTATCCATTTTGTTATATGTCAATAATTTTCCAAATTAACTTTTCTGCCGCATCTAACCTGGCCAAAATGTACATTATAATATAAAAATGCTTAGTTCAACTATCTAAGAATTTCCATTATTTTCCTTTGTGAAGGGTGAGGATAAGGTACATCTTCATGAGACAATATTTTTTTTTCAAAGGTAATTATCAATAACACCAAACTAAATAAGTATAAATGAAGACCTACAGACTGTGTACTCACCTGGCTGTAGTTCAGTGGTGTCGGATGGTAGTTCCTGGCTGCAGCGGTCAGCCTTACAAATGCCTCCCTCTTGACTTAATCAGGGAACGGGTGGGGCTTGAACCCCTGCCAAGTGAGTCCTAAAACACACAGGCCAGTCCATTGACCTACAAATGATATCCCTCCGCAGTACTACCTGACTTTGACCTTTCAAACAGTCTGTCCCTATCCGCCCCGTCAAGACCCCTGAGTATGTTAAATAAAAGGACACAAGTGCAACTAATGTGACATTTTACTGTGGCAACGTTTCGATCTCCAAGAGCTTTGTCAAGCCGTTACCTAAAGGCTTGACAAAGCTCCTGGAGAGCGAAACGTTGCCACAATAAAAATGTCACATTAGTTGCACTTGTGTTCTTTTACTTAACATATTGTGGGTAATTCTAGCAAGGTCAATACACCCCTGAGTATATTACATGTGCTTATCATGTTGTCTTCAGCACTTCTTCCGTTTAAGGTTGTCTACAACGGCTAATTTAATCTCTCCTCGTAGGTCACTTCTCTCAGCTCTGATCTTTTAATATCGCAAACCTCCGAACTAATGTGAGGACTCTAGTACAGAACAAGACTACAGTGTCGTTGCCAAAAAGCACAAACAATATACACTCGCTAAAACGATTCGATGGTTTACCTAGAGTCGTTTTGGAGGTCACCGCTTCCGCTTCCCGGTCCCAAATCAGGCCTGCTGGTTCCTGGCTTGATCGATCAGTCTGTTAATGCGGTCTAATGTATACATCACAACCCGGCTGGTCATGATCTTTTTAAGAAAGAGCACTGGAGCAGGCCTACTGGCCCATGCGAGGCAAGTCCAACTCACACCCACCCACACCCACTCATGTATTTATCTAACCTATTTTTAAAACTACACAAGGTTTTAGCTTCTATGACGGTACTCAGGAGTTTGTCCACTCATCCACAACTCTATTACCAAACCAGTGCTTTCCTATATCTTTTCTGAATCTAAATTTTTCCAACTTGAAACCATTGCTGCGAGTCCTGTCTTGGCTAGATATTTTTAGCACATTATTTATATTCCCTTTATTTATTCCTGTTTTCCATTTATACACCTCAATCATATCCCCCCTAGTTCAACGCCTTTCTAGAGAGTGCAGATTCAGGGCCTCAGTCTATCCTCAGGGGAAAGATTTCTGATAAACGGAATCATCTTTGTCATCTTCCTTTGTACGTTTTCAAACGCATTTATATCCGTTTTGTAATGCGGCGACCAGAACTGTGCAGCATAATCTAGATGAGGCCTAACCAACAATATATAGAGTTGAAGAATAACCTGCGGACTCCTGTTAGTTATACTTCTTTATATGAAGCCAATAATTCTTTTCGCTTTATTTTGAACACTTACGCACTGTTGTCTTGACTTTAGACTACTGCTAACCAGAACTCCCAAATATTTTTTGCAGTCAGAGATATTAAGATCTACATTATTTAGAACTTCGCATTTGTCTATGTCAAACTGCATCTGCCACTTCACCGACCACTGCACCAGTCTATTCAGACCTGCTTTATATGTATCACATTTGCCATCGCTTCCCTGCTTTTCATTGGAGGTATCCTGTACCGTCTGCCAAGCCTCTTGTGTTCATAAGCAGTAATTTTGGTGTACATATTTAGGGCCAATCTCTCCAGTATCTTCTAAGAAGAACACTTATAGGGAGTTCAAGCACTCCCAGTAATTTAGGTGCTTGACTGAGTTTAGATGAGCTTAACAATTTCGCCTGCCTTGAAAGGGGCCATTAGTACACAGCAATATTCCATCCTAGAAAGAATGATTGACCCGAAGACTATCATCAATGGACTGGCATCTCTTTGTTTTGTAGGTTCTATTTATCGAAATTATCATTTTTCTTGCATATGCGATAACAACCTTGTTGTGTTCCTTGAAAGCAAGATTTTCTCAAATTACCACTCCTAGGTCTCTCACATTTGACTTATGTTCTTTTGAGTAGTTTGAGTTTGTCTTGTTCTCCTATTTTCTCAGTATCCTGTGAGAAGACTGGCTTGCTTGAAGACTGGCTCACTGTGTCTTATATGAATGCCACTCTCATACAGATTCTAGTATCGTCTGCAAAGGATAATACAGTGCTATGGCTTATGTCCCTGTTATGTCAGATATTAGAATGAGAAAGAGAAGTTGAGCGATTACTGTGCCTTGGGGAACAGAGTTCTTCACTGTAGTCGTTCCTGATGTCACTGCATTTACTATGACTGTGGGTTCTATTTGTCCACCGTCCTAGTTATTCCTATTGCACATATTTTATGTGAATTTACTCCATGGTTGCACTTGTCAAAGGGTTTTGCAAAGTCGGCGTATACTGCATCTGCATTTTGTTTGTCTTCCATTTTATCCAAGACCATGTCACAGCAGCCCAGCAATTGTGAAAGGCAGGAGCGACTTGTTCTGAACCTATGTTGAACTGGGTTGTGCAGGTGTTCAAATCCATGTTAATGGTAATTTTGCTTCTTTAAATCATTTTAAAAAATCTTGATGATGTGGGATACTAGGACTGTTGGTCTAACATCGCACATTATCATGATTTAAAAAGTAAGATTACCAGTCTAGATTAAGGCAGCCAACAGGAAGGGAAGAGGGAAGACCTGAAAGCTGAAGCACAGAACTCACAAACACACAAACAACAACAAGGTAACTAGGAACAGTAACTACACCCAAACCCAAGACACATCTAGAAAGCTGAGCTAGTGGGGAGATTTTGCGAGAGTAGCATCAGTAGGTGCGTGTTTATGTTGGTGGCGTGAGGGAGGTAGGAAGTGAGCAGTGCATCAGGTGTGTGGTGGTGGGCCGCTGCCAGAGAGAGTGACTCCCCACTGCATCCACTTTCCCTTATGGACCATCTTCAGTGGGACGGATTCTCCGGAGCTCACACTGATTTTTCTTGTGTCTTGGAAACTCAGTGCAGGGAGAAAACACGGGTGTGTAGGGAGGAGGGGAAGGATGGCCACCATTTTTCCCCACCCACAGCCTTCCGTGTCACACACACACACAGAGGAGACGGAGAGCATTAAACTACAGACCAGATGTCACTGACAAGTATAGCATTTAAAGTTATGAAAATTATTATTAGAAGAGTGATGGAGCACCTAGAAAGGAGTGGGTTCATACATGACAACAAACATGGATGGAAAATCCTGTTATAAACCAACTGGAGTTCTACAGGATAACAGAAATAAGACAGGAGAGATTGCCTTTTCTTGAACTGTAAGAAAGCTTCTGACACAGTAGTGCACAAAAGACTGATACAAAAACTAGAAGAGGAGGCAGAAATGAGAGGAAAATCACTACAGCGGATCAAAGCATACGTACCTAACACGTCTGACAAATGTCTTCTGGAGTTTAACATCAGCAAGTGAAAAGTTGTGAAACTTGGGGAAGGACAGAGAACATCGCAGACGGAGTACAGGCTCGGAGGGCAAAGGCGGTAAAAATCTTTCAAGGAGAAGGATTATGGAGTGAGTATCATACCAAGCATATCTCCTGAGTCGCACATCAACCAAATAACTCCTGCAACAAATGCGTGTCTGACAAATATAAGAATAACTTTTCGACATCTAAGTAAGGAGTCATTCACGACACTGTACACCGTGTACGTTAGGCCCATATTGGAGTACACAGCACTAGTATGGAACCGAGAAATTGGAGAAAGTGCAGAGGTTTGCAACAAGACTAGTCCCAGAGCTAAGGGGTATTTCCCATCAAAAGAGGTTAAAGTAACTCAACCTGATGACACTGGAGGACTAAAGGACTAGGTGGGATATAACAGTGTACAAAATATGTACTGAGAGGAATTGATAGGGTGGACAGAGACAGATTGTTCAAGAGACGGGAGACAGGAGCACGAGGGCACACCTCGAAGTTGAAAACCCAGATGAGTCACAGGGACATTAGGAAGTATTTCTTCAGCCTTAGAGTAGTCAGGAAGTGGAACGACGAGAAGAATGAAGTGGTAGAGGCAGGATCCATACATAGCTTTCAGAAGAGGTACGATAAGGCTTTAGAAGCCACAAAAAAAGTGAACCTAGTAGCGACCAGCGAAGAGGCGGGGCCAGGAGCTGAGACTCAACCCTTGCAAGCACATATAATTGAGTACATGTAAGTGAAGACCCAGACTTCCGTAGCTGTGTCCCACCTCACAAACACAAGCATCTCTTGATCTAGTCTTTATACCTCTACGTATTTTTGTTCTGGTGTTTATTTTAGTAAATTGTTGAGATTTTGTTTGGAGCGCGAGCAAGAGTGATAGTAGAAAATTAATTAGGAGAAAAGTGAGTTAAAAGAGAGTGAACGTCTCTCACTGGCGACTAATTGTTGGCGACATTTGGCAGGAAAAGTTCAGCTGAGGGAAATAAGTGAAACTCACGAGGCGCACATGTACACTTTCTCACCCCTAGAGGCGCACATGTACACTTTCTCACCCCCAGCGCTGAAGTGGTTGTAAGGTCGTTACTCCTGCACCACAACACTGATGAACCGCCTCTTCTACGGTGTTCGCTGACCGAGCATAGAGGCGCTGAAAAACATGTGACCATCATCACGCAGAAAGCGCAACTCACGGAAATACTGTGAAACGCTCTGTGTCCTCACCCCCTGGTCCCCCGCCTCCTACACTATAACCTCCGGCATTATTACTTCCCTGACTTTTGGGTCCTATCATACCCACTCTTGAAACTGTGTATGAGTTTCCCCTCCACTTCCTCGTCTAGCTCATTCCACTAATTTACTAACCTAAGACTGAATAAATGTTTCCTACCCACGTCAGTAGTGTACTGTACCTCCTATGTATTATACTTGTGTAGTGTATCATAGTACCAGCTATATTATAGTTAGGCTCCCTTTCAAGCTGTGACGTCACGAGTCCTGCGCATGTGTGCGCTGAGCCTCAGGCACCTTCTTCATTCCTAGGACCGGCATAGTACTGGCAGGTAGGCTGGCACCGTCTTCCCTCGCAGACTTTGTCGATATACCAGTTACCAACCATCTCGTGTGTTTCACTACCACCGTAACTATCTCCTAGTACCCACTCGATACCCATGTGGCTCATTTGCATAGGCCTATGGCACCGAACCTTTCCCGGGACGGCAGACACAATTTTGCCCAAATTTTACGATAGGCCAAGCAATAGCCGAGATTCCTAAAATAATTAACCTATATATTTTACAAACACACAAAAAAGAAATAAAACACTGAACGTTTACACAAATCAAAGTATTCATACACAGAGAGGAGTGTATATCCCAGTATACACACACTGAGAGTATACATTAATTCTTATTATATTATGTATTAAATTATTCTTAACTGGTGGAACAGAGATTATCAACCTTAATGATCCTTGAAGTAGAGTCGATGTGCCTTAAACTCGATTAACTCACCAATAAGCAGAGTAAAGACAAGGAGAGGTGTATATCTTTGTGCATAAAACACAGAGGTTACTTTAATCTCTATTTTAGAGACGTAATTCTTGCGTGGCACACCGAACCCAATTAACCAATCAATGGTAAGACCTAACATTGCACTAGGACTGTTGTGCAGTGAAAGTGTCGTGACTGTGACAGTGTCATTGACAGTGACAGTGTCAGTGTCATTGATAGTGTCAGTTTCAGTGGCAGTGTCAGTGTCATTGACACTGTCAGTGACAGTGATAGTGGCGTGACAGTGACAGGGTTGTTTTGAAAGCTTCGCCAAACTCGTGAAAATTAAAACACTAAAAAAACTGAGTTTTCAATATTTCTTGTTTTTTTTTCCCCCTCATTTCAATTCGATTTAAAATTTGATCAATCCTATAATTAAAAAAAAACATTTAATTTTGTGTTTTTTAAACAGTCCAGTTCGATAAAATATATAAAATTGGCAAACTGGTAAATAGAAACTCCATGCTCAGTAAAACAAAAATCTTTCCAATTAATATACGTCAGCGCTTAAGCGTTTGAAGCCGAGCAGAAGAGGCATTCTCTAGTTATTAAATGAAAATCATTAAATTTAATTGATAATTTAAAATTTACACAGCTCAGAGTGAATGTCCAGCTTTCTTTTAATAGCACCCATCAACACTGGAAGTTTGAAGCCTACCAGAAACGGCATTCTCCAGTAATTTCTATGAATACAACAATTTCACTTTTTTTAACAATTTCAATAAAATTTCAAATTTGCAGCTAAAGGAGTAAACGTAGAGGTTGTCGTCCCTCTTATGGAATACACCTGTCGTCGTCCGTCTTATTCGTTATGGAATACACCAGTCGTCGTCCCTCTTATGGAATACACCAGTCGTCGTCCCTCTTATTGAATACACCAGCCGTCATCCCTCTTATGGAATGCACCAGTTGTCGTCCCTTTTATGGAATACACCAGTCGTCGTCCCCCTTATGGAATACACCAGTCGTCGTCCCTCTTATGGAATACACCAGTCGTCGTCCCTCTTATTGAATACACCAGCCGTCGTCCCTCTTATGGAATACACCAGTCGTCGTCCCTCTTATGGAATACACCAGTCGTCGTCCCTCTTATGGAATACACCAGTCGTCGTCCCTCTTATGGAATACACCAGTCGTCGTCCCTCTTATTGAATACACCAGCCGCCGTCCCTCTTATGGAATACACCAGTCGTCGTCCCTCTTATTTAATACACCAGTCGTCGTCCCTCTTATGGAATACACCAGTCGTCGTCCCTCTTATGGAATACACCAGTCGTCGTCCCTCTTATGGAATGCACCAGTTGTCGTCCCTCTTATGGAATACACCAGCCGTCGTCCCTCTTATGGAATACACCAGTTCTCGTCCCTCTTATGGAATACATCAGTTGTCGTCCCTCTTATGGAATACACCAGTCGTCGTCCCTCTTATGGAATACGCCAGTTGTCGTCCCTCTTATATAATACACCAGTCGTCGTCTCTCTTATGGAATACACCAGTTGTCGTCCCTCTTATGGAATACACCAGTTGTCGTCTCTTATGGAATACACCAGCCGTCGTCCCTATTATGGAATACACCAGTTGTCATCCCTCTTATGGAATACACCAGTCGTCGTCCCTCTTATTGAATACCCAGTCGTCGTCCCTCTTATGGAATACACCAGTCGTCGTCCCTCTTATGGAATACATCAGTCATCGTCCCTCTTATGGAATACACCAGTCGTCGTCTCTTATGGAATACACCAGCCGTCGTCCCTCTTATGGAATACACCAGTCGTCGTCCCTCTTATTGAATACACCAGTCAACGTCCCTCTTATGGAATACATCAGTCATCGTCCCACTTATGGAATACACCAGTCATCGTCCCTCTTATGGAATACATCAGTCATCGTCCCTCTTATGGAATACACCAGTCATCGTCTCTCTTATGGAATACACCAGTCGTCGTCTCTTATGGAATACACCAGCCGTCGTCCCTCTTATGGAATACACCAGTCGTCGTCCCTCTTATTGAATACACCAGTTGTCGTCCCTCTTATGAAATACACCAGTCGTCGTCCCTCTTATGGAATACACCAGTCGTCGTCCCTCTTATGGAATACACCAGTCGTCGTCCCTCTTATAGAATACACCAGTGTTGATAGTTTGAAGTGCTTCTTCATTCTTAAGCGGGTGAGACTTTAACCTGCTTAGCATGGGCCAGTAGGCCTGCTGCTGTGCTCCTTATGTTCGTCTGATCTTGTTCCAGGATGCTGGGACTGGGTTTAACAACACTCGTCACAGGGAATGAGTTCCTGTCATACCTAGACTCTTGACCTAGTTACCGTACACTAGCGTGGAAAAATTGAAGCTCCAATCAGATTAATCTTTCGCGTGCCATGAACGAAATAAAAACAAAAATGTTGAAGAAATAACAAAAAACAGTTTTTGTAACAAGTTAAAATTCCCTCTTCAGGGATACTTAATTAAATAGATAGGGTGGTGTGAGAGGCTGGGGTGGTGTGAGAGGCTGGGGTGGTGTGAGAGGCTGGGGTGGTGTGAGAGGCTGGGGTGGTGTGAGAGGCTGGGGTGGTGTGAGAGCCTGGGTGGTGTGAGAGGCTGGGGTAGTGTGAGAGGCTGGGTGGTGTGAGAGGCTGGGTGGTGTGAGAGGCTGGGTGGTGTGAGAGGCTGGGTGGTGTGAGAGGCTGGGTGGTGTGAGAGACTGGGTGGTGTGAGAGACTGGGTGGTGTGAGAGGCTGGGTGGTGTGAGAGGCTGGGTGGTGTGAGAGGCTGGGTGGTGTGAGAGGCTGGGTGGTGTGAGAGGCTGGGTGGTGTGAGAGGCTGGGTGGTGTGAGAGACTGGGTGGTGTGAGAGGCTGGGTGGTGTGAGAGGCTGTGGTGGTGTGAGAGGCTGGGTGGTGTGAGAGGCTGGGTGGTGTGAGAGGCTGGGTGGTGTGAGAGACTGGGTGGTGTGAGAGACTGGGTGGTGTAGAGGCTGGGTGGTGTGAGAGGCTGGGTGGTGTGAGAGGCTGGGTGGTGTGAGAGGCTGGGGTGGTGTGAGAGGCTGGGTGGTGTGAGAGGCTGGGTGGTGTGAGAGACTGGGTGGTGTGAGAGGCTGGGTGGTGTGAGAGGATGGGTGGTGTGAGAGGCAGGGTGGTGTGAGAGGCTGGGTGGTGTGAGAGGCTGGGTGGTGTGAGAGGCTGGGTGGTGTGAGAGGCTGGGTGGTGTGAGAGGCTGGGTGGTGTGAGAGGCTGGGTGGTGTGAGAGGCTGGGTGGTGTGAGAGGCTGGGTGGTGTGAGAGGCTGGGTGGTGTGAGAGGCTGGGTGGTGTGAGAGGCTGGGGTAGTGTGAGAGGCTGGGTGGTGTGAGAGGCTGGGTGGTGTGAGAGGCTGGGTGGTGTGAGAGGCTGGGTGGTGTGAGAGGCTGGGTGGTGTGAGAGGCTGGGTGGTGTGAGAGGATGGGTGGTGTGAGAGGCTGGGTGGTGTGAGAGGCTGGGTGGTGTGAGAGCTGGGTGGTGTGAGAGACTGGGTGGTGTGAGAGACTGGGTGGTGTGAGAGGCTGGGTGGTGTGAGAGGCTGGGTGGTGTGAGAGGCTGGGTGGTGTGAGAGGCTGGGTGGTGTGAGAGCTGGGTGGTGTGAGGGCTGGGTGGTGTGAGAGGCTGGGTGGTGTGAGAGGCTGGGTGGTGTGAGAGGCTGGGTGGTGTGAGAGGCTGGGTGGTGTGAGAGGCTGGGTGGTGTGAGACTGGGTGGTGTGAGAGGCTGGGTGGTGTGAGAGGCTGGGTGGTGTGAGAGGCTGGGTGGTGTAGGGCTGGGTGGTGAGAGCTGGGTGGTGTGAGAGGCTGGGTGGTGTGAGAGGCTGGGTGGTGTGAGAGGCGGGTGGTGTGAGAGGCTGGGTGGTGTGAGAGGCTGGGTGGTGTGAGAGGCTGGGTGGTGTGAGAGGCTGGGTGGTGTGAGAGGCTGGGTGGTGTGAGAGGCTGGGTGGTGTGAGAGGCTGGGTGGTGTGAGAGGCTGGGTGGTGTGAGAGACTGGGTGGTGTGAGAGGCTGGGTGGTGTGAGAGGCTGGGTGGTGTGAGAGGCTGGGTGGTGTGAGAGCTGGGTGGTGTGAGAGGCTGGGTGGTGTGAGAGGCTGGGTGGTGTGAGAGGCTGGCAATCTACACACATACGCACACATCTTGATAATAAAAGTGATAATTTTACACAGGTGGCCGCTAGGGAAAGTCTAGTGCGGTGATCATGCTGTTGTTACTGCTGATGCTGCTGTTGTTGCTGTTGATGTTGCTGCTGCTGCTGTTGCTGCTGCTACTCTAGTTGATAACTGAAGGTGAGGCTGTCTTCTTCTTCTTCTTCTTGTAGGTTAAGAAGAAGAAGACAGCTGTCTACCTTGAATCTACCTGGAGGTATTCGGGGATCAACGCCCCCGCGGCCCGGTCCATGACCAGGCCTCCCGGTGGATCAGGGCCTGATCAACCAATCTATTACTGCTGACCGCACGTAGTCCAACGTACGAACCACAGCCCGGCTGATCCGGCACCGACTTTAAGTATCTGTCCAGCTCCCTCTTGAAGACAACCAGGGGCCTATTGGTAATTCCCCTTATGCATGGTGGGAGGTTGTTGAACAGTCTTGGGCCCCGGACAATTATGATTTTTATCTTAGTGTAATTGGGGGTATTTTGCACCGCCTGCCCAGTCTTTTACTTTCGTAGGGAGTGATTTATTTATGCAGATTCGGGACCATTCCTTCTAAGATTTTCCAAGTGTAGATTATGATATATTTCTCTCGCCTGCGTTCCAGCGAGTACAAGCGTTCCCAGTAGTTGAGGTGTTTGATAGAACTTATATGTGCAGTAAAGGTTCTCTGTAATACACTCTAGATCTGCACTTTCACCTGCTTTGGACGGAGATGTTAATGTACAACAATATTCCAGCATAGAGATAACAAGTGTTTTGAAAAAGTAATCACTGGCTTGGCATCTCTTGTTTTGAACGTTCTCATTATCCATCCTATCATTTTCTTTGTAGTTCTGATCGTGGCACTGTTGTGATCCTTGAAAGTTAGATCCTCAGACATTACCACTCCCAGGTCCCTCACAATATTTTTCCGCTCTATTGTATGATCAGTGTTTGTAGTAGACTCAGTCCTTACTTATTATCACCTCCAGTTTTCCATAACGGAGTAGTTGGAATTTGTCTTCACTGAACATCATATTGTTTTCTGTTGCCCATTGGAAAACTTGGTTTATATCTTCTTTAAGGTTAATCGTGTCCTCAATAGATGACAGACTCATGCAGATCCTAGTATCGTCTGCAAAGGATGACACGGTGCTGTGGATTACATCTCTGTCTATGTCTGATATGAGGATGAGAAACAGGATGGGGCGAGTACTGTGCCTTGTGGAACAGAGCTTTTCACTATGGCAGCTTCCGATTTAACTCTGTTGACCACTACTCTTTGTGTTCGATTGGATAGAAAGTTGAAGATCCATCTCCCCACTTTGCCAGTTATTCCTTTAGCACTTATTTTGTGCGCTATTACGCCATGATCACACTTGTCAAAGGCTTTTGCAAAGCTTGTGTATATTACATCTGCATTCTATTTTTCTTCCAGTGCTTCCAAGACCATATCATAGTGATCCAGTAGTTGCGAAAGGCCCATGTTGCGGATTGTGCAGTTTTTGGGAATCCAAGTTGTTTGCAATCATGCTTCTTAGCACTCCTTCAAAGATTTTTATGATGTGGGACGTTAGAGCTATTGGTCTATAGTTCTTAGCTAATGCTTTGCTGCCACCTTTATGGAGTGGGACTATATCCGTTGTTTTAAGTGACTGAAATTTCACCCATGTCTAAGCTCCTTCCCAATAGGGTAGCTCTTAGGGCACGCGAAAGGGGTTTCTTGCAGTTCTTAATGAACCCAGAGTTCCACGAGTCTGGGCCCGAGGCTGAGTGCATGGGCATGTTGTCAATGGCTTTTTCAAAGTCTATAAGAGTTAGGGTAATGTCGGAAATCTGGCATACATTGATGGAGTTTTGAGGCTCATTCATGAAAAATCATTTGGATTGTCGATCTTTAGACTGATTAGTGGCTAGCTAAACACAGAGTAAATTGGGATTTCAGTATCTCACTCATTTCTTCGTTGTCATCTGTGTAAGTCCCATCTTGTCTGAGCAAGGGCCCGATACTAGATGTTTTATTTGCCTTGGTTTTGGCATATGAAAAGAAATATTTCGAATTTCTTTCAATTTCACTAATCGCTTTTAGCTCCTCCTGTCTCTCCTGGGTCCTGTTAAAGTCCTTTAACTTAAGTTCTATACTTTCCACTTCCCTGGTCAGCGCTTCCTTCCGTGTATCAGATAATCTAGCGTTCTTGAGGAGCTCAGTGATTCTTCGTTGTCTTCTGTAGAGAGAGCGTCTTTCTCTCTCCAGTTTACTTTTTCTCTTTTTTCTTAGGGGAATATGCCTTGAACATACTTCAGCTGCCAGGAAGTTGATCCTTTCAAGGCACTGGTTTGGATCCATGTTATTTAAGATATCTTCCCAAAATGTTTAATTTAAGACATGGTTCACCTGGTCCCAGTTGATGTTCTTGTTGTTGAAGTTGTATTTGGTGAATACACCTTCACAGCTACGTGCATTTTGTTGATCAGGATCCCTGTGCATGTAAGTCTGAACTTCAATTAGATTGTGATCGGAATTAGTTGTTTTTATTATTGTTGTCTTTTACCAGGTCCTCATTATTTGTGAAGATAAGGTCAAGTGTGTTTTCCAGTCTTGTTGGCTCCACTATCTGCTGATTTATGGTGTGTTTACCGCAGAGATTTAGTAGCTCATGTGTGTGTGACCTTACATCTGGGCTGCCTCCAGGGATTGTTTCTGCTATAACGTTATTTGCTACATTCTTCCATTTGGTATGCCTTAGGTTGAAATCACCAAGCAGTTTAAGATGTTTATGGATGGAGCTGGAGGGCTTTCCAGACAGTAATAAATTTTCAGTAGCTTTGCTGTAAAGTGTGTGTTAGTTACCATTTTGTCCTAGGCACATGTCGATTATACACTAGGCCTGTTGTATGTGTGTGTAAGGAAACACTTCGAAATGTTTCCGCCCCGCCGGGAATTGAACCCAGGCCCTCCGTGCGTGAAGCGAGAGCTTTAGCCACCAGGCCACCGGGGCTGTGTGTGTATGTGTGTTTGTGTGTGTGTATGTGTGTTTGTGTGTGTGTGTGTGTACTCGCCTAGTTGTACTCACCTAGTTGTGGTTGCAGGGGTCGAGTCACACAGTGTGTGTGTGTGTGTGTGTGTGTGTGTGTGTGTGTGTACTCACCTATTTGTACTCACCTATTTGTGGTTGCAGGGGTCGATTCATAGCTCCTGGCCCCGCCTCTTCACTGATTGCTACTAGGTCCTCTCTCTCCCTGCTCCATGAGCTTTATCAAACCTAGTCTTAAAACTATGTATGGTTCCTGCCTCCACTATGTCGCTTTCTAGGCTATTCCACTTCCTGACAACTCTATGACTGAAGAAATACTTCCTAACATCCCTTTGACTCATAGGAATCTTCAACTTCCAATTGTGACCCCTTGTTTCTGTGTCCCCTCTCTGGAACATCTTGTCTCTGTCCACCTTATCTATTCCTCGCAGTATTTTATATGTCGTTATCATGTCTCCCCTAACCCTCCTGTCCTCTAGTGTCGTCAGGCCGATTTCCCTTAACCTTTCTTCGTAGGACAATCATCTTAGCTCTGGGACTAGTCTTGTTGCAAACCTTTGCACTTTCTCTAATTTCTTGACGTGCTTGACCAGGTGTGGGTTCCAAACTGGTGCTGCATACTCCAGTATGGGCCTGACGTATATGGTGTACAGAGTCTTGAATGATTCTTAGTGAGGTATTGGAACGCTATTCTTAGGTTTGCCAGCCGCCCGTATGCTGCAGCAGTTATCTGATTGATGTGTGCCTCAGGAGATGTGCTCGGTATTATACTCACCCCAAGATCTTTTTCCTTGAGTGAGGTTTGCAGTCTTTGGCCACCTAGACTATACTCTGTCTGCGGTCTTTTTGCCCTTTCCCGATATTCATGACTTTACATTTGGCAGGGTTAAATTCAAGGAGCCAGTTACTGGACCAGGCTTGTAGCCTGTCCAGGTCTCTTTGTAGTCCTGCCTGATCCTCGACTGATTTGATTCTTCTCATTAACTTCACATCATCTGCAAACAGGGACACTTCTGAGTCTATCCCTTCCGTTATGTCATTCACATATACCAAAAACAGTACAGGTCCTAGGACTGACCCTTGTGGAACCCCACTCGTCACAGGTGCCCACTCTGACACCTCGTCACGTACCATGACTCGTTGTTGCCTCCCTGTCAGATATTCTCTGATCCATTGCAGTGCCTTTCCTGTTACGTGTGCCTGATCCTCTAGCTTTTGCATTAACCTCTTGTGAGGAACTGTGTCGAACGCCTTCTTGCAGTCCAAGAAAATGCAGTCTATCCACCCCTCTCTCTCGTGTCTTACTTCTGTTACCTTGTCATAAAACTCCAGTAGGTTTGTGACACAGGATTTTCCTTCCCTGAAACCGTGCTGGTTGTCGTTTATAAGCTTGTGTCTTTCTAGGTGCTCCACCACTCTCCTCCTGATGATCTTCTCCATGACTTTGCATACTATACACGTCAGTGACACAGGTCTGTAGTTTAATGCCTCGTGTCTGTCTCCTTTCTTAAAGATTGGGACTACATTTGCCATCTTCCACGCCTCAGGTAGTTGCCCAGTTTCAATGGATGTGTTGAAGATTTGTGTTAGTGGCACACACAACATCTCTGCTCTGTGTGTGTGTGTGTCATACGTTTTATATAAAGTGTTGTGGGGTATGCGTGTGCTTGTGTGCTTTCTCTGAAAAAGAGGGTTGGGAGAGTAGGTGGTCGAAGGTGAAGGATAGTGAGAGAAGGCAAAGGTAGGGGAGGGGAGATGAGGGAAGGCGAAGGTAGGGGAGGGGAGTTGAGGGAAGGCGAAGGTAGGGGAGGAAAGTTGAGGGAAGGGGAAGGTCAGGGAGGGGAGTAGAGGGGAGATGGAGAAAGGAGACACATCAACCTCAGCTTCACTTCATGTCTCCCACAACTTTCTACTGTCGAGCAACGTTATTCTTGATCTTCCTTTTTGTGCTTGTCTACCTTGGTCGTCTGCTTACCTGCCTCCACGTATGTGCTTACCTGCCTCCACGTATGTGCTTACCTGCCTCCACGTGTGTGCTTACCTGCCTCCACGTGTGTGCTTACCTGCCTGCCTGCCTTCCTGTAGGTATACGTGTCTGCCTGCCTGCCTATCGATATATCTGTCTGCCTGCCTCCCTGTTGGTATATCTGTCTCCCTGCCTGCCTGTCGGTATATCTGTCTGTCCAGAGTGTGTTTACTGAAGCTCCAGAGTGTGTTTACTGAAGCTCCAGAGTGTGTTTACTGAAGCTCCAGAGTGTGTTTACTGAAGCTCCAGAGTGTTTACTGAAGCTCTAGTGTGTGTTTACTGAAGCTCCAGAGTGTTTACTGAAGCTCCAGAGTGTGTTTACTGAAGCTCTAGAGTGTGTTTACTGAAGCTCCAGATTGTGTTTACTGAAGCTCTAGTGTGTGTTTACTGAAGCTCCAGATTGTGTTTACTGAAGCTCTAGAGTGTGTTTACTGAAGCTCCAGATTGTGTTTACTGAAGCTCTAGTGTGTGTTTACTGAAGCTCCAGAGTGTTTACTGAAGCTCCAGAGTGTGTTTACTGAAGCTCCAGAGTGTGTTTACTGAAGCTCCAGAGTGTGTTTACTGAAGCTCCAGAGTGTGTTTACTGAAGCTCCAGAGTGTGTTTACTGAAGCTCCAGAGTGTGTTTACTGAAGCTCCAGAGTGTTTACTGAAGCTCTAGTGTGTGTTTACTGAAGCTCCAGAGTGTTTACTGAAGCTCCAGAGTGTGTTTACTGAAGCTCCAGAGTGTTTACTAAAGCTCTAGTGTGTGTTTACTGAAGCTCCAGAGTGTTTACTGAAGCTCCAGAGTGTGTTTACTGAAGCTCTAGAGTGTGTTTACTGAAGGTCCACAGTGTGTTTACTGAAGCTCCAGTGTTTACTGAAGCTCTAGAGTGTGTTTACTGAAGCTCCAGTGTTTAGCGAAGCTCCAGTGTTTAGCGAAGCTCCAGTGTTTAGCGAAGCTCCAGTGTTTACCGATGCTCCAGTGTTTAGCGAAGCTCCAGTGTTTACCGAAGCTCCAGTGTTTAGCGAAGCTCCAGTGTTTACTGAAGCTCCAGTGTTTAGCGAAGCTCCAGTGTTTACTGAATCTCCAGTGTTTAGCGAAGCTCCAGTGTTTAGTGAAACTCCAGTGCTTACTAAAGCTCCTGCGTTTACTAAAGCTCCAGAGTGTGTTTACTGAAGCTCCTGTGTTTACTAAAGATCCAGAGTGTGTTTACTGAAGCTCCAGATTGTGTTTACTGAAGCTCCAGATTATATTTACTGAAGCTCCAGATTGTGTTTACTGAAGCTCCAGTTCTTATTGAAGCTCCAGTGTTTACTGAAGCTCCAGTGTTTACTGAAGCTTTAGTGTTCACTAAAGTTCCAGTATATTTACTGAATCTTCAGAGTGTCTATAGACAAGAAACTTGAGAAACTGAAATACTCCCACACAAGATCACTGTTATCATTTAAAGAGAAGAACTACTAATTGTGTAAGTACAAATATAAAACCCCGGAACCAGGCGGGGAATCATCAGTCGCGAAGGAATGGAGATGTAGGAGTGAGGTGATCACTCCCTCAGCCTGGAGAGGTAAAAAAATCGAAATAAATTAAGCCTTAAAACTATGGATTGCCTCACCAAGAAGTGCTGTGGCATTAACAAGTGTTGTTTAAACTCTGGCTGAAGTGCTTTCATTAAGCTGGGTAACACACGTAGCTATCAGTGCTGAACCAAGCCAGTGTAAGCAACGTAATGGTGAGGCCAAAACACTGTTAGCACTTGCATTCCATGCAAGTGCTAACATTAAAAGCAAGTGCCAACACTCCAAGCAAGTGCCAACATTCAAAGCAAGTGCCAACACTCAAAGCACGTGCCAACACTCCAACCAAGTGTCAATACTCCAAACAAGTGCCAACACTCCAAACAAGTGCCAACACTCCAAGCAAGTGCCAACACTTAAAGCAAGTGCCATAGTTCTGGGAAGTCCTAACCTTGCCACCCATCATACTTTCATCCCAACGCCTCACCCACTTATTCTCTACACTGCACTACACTCCCCAGTACCTGTTTACTACTAGGTAAACAAAGGCAGCAGGTGTAAGGAAACATGCCCATACGTCTCGCCCATTCTGGAACACGAACCAGGGTCCTGTCGGTTGTGAACCGAGTGCTATGCCATGTACAGTATGAACACTGTAATTAACAAGTCTAATTTCAACTTCTTGGCTAACGTGAGGACTAGTGGCAGTGTGTGGTGTTAAGTAGCGAGGGACTAGTGGCAGTGTGTGGTGTTAAGTAGCGAGGGACTAGTGGCAGTGTGTGGTGTTAAGTAGCGAGGGACTAGTGGCAGTGTGTGTGGTTTTAAGTAGCGAGGGACTAGTGACAGTGTGGTGTTAAGTAGCGAGGGACTAGTGGCAGTGTGTGGTGTTAAGTAGCGAGGGACTAGTGGCAGTGTGTGGTGTTAAGTAGCGAGGGACTAGTGACAGTGTGGTGTTAATTAGCGAGGGACTAGTGGCAGTGTGTGGTGTTAATTAGCGAGGGACTAGTGGCAGTGTGTGGTGTTAAGTAGCGAGGGACTAGTGGCAGTGTGTGGTGTTAAGTAGCGAGGGACTAGTGACAGTGTGGTGTTAAGAGCCGAGGGACTAGTGGCAGTGTGTGGTGTTAATTAGCGAGGGACTCGTGGCAGTGTGTGGTGTTAATTAGCGAGGGACTAGTGGCAGTGTGTGGTGTTAAGTAGCGAGGGACTAGTGGCAGTGTGTGTGGTTTTAAGTAGCGAGGGACTAGTGACAGTGTTGTGTTAAGAGCCGAGGGACTAGTGGCAGTGTGTGGTGTTAAGTAGCGAGGGACTAGTGGCAGTGTGGTGTTAAGTAGCGAGGGACTAGTGGCAGTGTGTGGTGTTAAGTAGCGAGGGACTAGTGGCAGTGTGTGGTGTTAAGTAGCGAGGGACTAGTGGCAGTGTGTGGTGTTAAGTAGCAAGTGACTAGTGGCAGTGTGTGGTGTTAAGTAGGTAGGGACTAGTGGCAGTGTGTGGTGTTAAGTAGCAAGTGACTAGTGGCAGTGTGTAGTGTTAAGTAGCTAGGGACTAGTGGCAGTGTGTGGTGTTAAGTAGCTAGGGACTAGTGGCAGTGTGTGGTGTTAAGTAGCAAGGACTAGTGGCAGTGTGTGGTGTTAAGTAGCAGGGACTAGTGGCAGTGTGTGTGTTAAGTAGCGAGGACTGTAGGACAGTGTGTGGTGTTAAGTAGCAGGGACTAGTGGCAGTGTGTGGTGTTAAGTAGGTAGGGACTAGTGGCAGTGTGTGGTGTTAAGTAGCAAGTGACTAGTGGCAGTGTGTAGTGTTAAGTAGCTAGGGACTAGTGGCAATGTGTGGTGTTAAGTAGCTAGGGACTAGTGGCAGTGTGTGGTGTTAAGTAGCAAGTGACTAGTGGCAGTGTGTGGTGTTAAGTAGCGAGGGACTAGTGGCAGTGTGTGGTGTTAAGTAGGTAGGGACTAGTGGCAGTGTGTGGTGTTAAGTAGCTAGGGACTAGTGGCAGTGTGTGGTGTTAAGTAAGGGACTAGTGGCAGTGTGTGGTGTTAAGTAGCAAGGGACTAGTGGCAGTGTGTGGTGTTAAGTAGTAGGACTAGTGGCAGTGTGTGGTGTTAAGTAGCAAGTGACTAGTGGCAGTGTGTGGTGTTAAGTAGCTAGGGACTAGTGGCAGTGTGTGGTGTTAAGTAGCTAGGGACTAGTGGCAGTGTGTGGTGTTAAGTAGCTAGGGACTAGTGGCAGTGTGTGGTGTTAAGTAGCTAGGGACTAGTGGCAGTGTGTGGTGTTAAGTAGCAAGTGACTAGTGGCAGTGTGTAGTGTTAAGTGAGCTAGGACTGTGGGTAGTATGTGGTGTTAAGTAGCAAGTGACTAGTGGCAGTGTGGTAGTGAGGAATGAGTTGTGGAAGTAGCAGGACTAGTGGCAGTGTGTGGTGTTAAGTAGCAAGTGACTAGTGGCAGTGTGTGGTGTTAAGTAGCTAGGGACTAGTGGCAGTGTGTGGTGTTAAGTAGCTAGGGACTAGTGGCAGTGTGTGGTGTTAAGTAGCAAGTGACTAGTGGCAGTGTGTGGTGTTAAGTAGGTAGGGACTAGTGGCAGTGTGTGGTGTTAAGTAGCAAGTGACTAGTGGCAGTGTGTGGTGTTAAGTAGCTAGGGACTAGTGGCAGTGTGTGGTGTTAAGTAGCAAGTGACTAGTGGCAGTGTGTGGTGTTAAGTAGGTAGGGACTAGTGGCAGTGTGTGGTGTTAAGTAGCAAGTGACTAGTGGGAGTGTGTGGTGTTAAGTAGCAAGGGACTAGTGGCAGTGTGTGGTGTTAAGTAGCTAGGGACTAGTGGCAGTGTGTGGTGTTAAGTAGCTAGGGACTAGCTGCTTAACACCACTGCCAGTCCTGTATCTAGCACCACACACTGCAGTGTGTGGCATCGTTGTGTCACTCAGTTGGGGTGTGAAAGTGGGATCTTGTGCGAGTGAATGCACTCAGATATCACCTCCGTCTGCGCATGTGCTTATGTAATGCTCTGCATGGCCAGGCACTTCATTTAATGATCACCTTCGTGTGTGCATGATGCCACTGGTGATCACCTCAGTGATCACCATCCCCTCCGTGTGTGCACCAGGTGCATGATTCAAACTGACCATCACCTTCGTGTCTGCGACAGGTGCATGATCCCACTCATCATCACCTTCATGTTTGCAACTCATGCATGATCCTACGGTAAATTTGGCCTCAGTGCCGAAGCCTTGAAAAAATGCGAATGGAGATCCAGTCATTCTTAAGAGAAAATACACAGAGAATACAGAATATTTAAATAATACAAGATGTGTGCATGTACAGGTGTTTCAGCCGTACCAGATGTGTGGATGTGCAGGTGTTTCAGCCATACAAGATGTATGGATATACGTATTACTAATATACCAGATAACGTCAGAATAAGAGATATACGTATTAACATTTACCACACAAAAAAACACTTTTATATTTGCACAACACAATTGTAGCAAAACAGTTTAAATAAATCATGGAGTGCAACAAAGTGGATCTGAGTTTTAAAAGTGGGAAAGGAAACTGGAAGGAAAATCAGTTAATGAGATAATGGCGTAAGGAACTGAAGAGAGCCGGGAGACTCAGGAGAGCTTCTAGAGCGCCAACCCTTGCTTCACCCAGAGATCCTGAGAGGCAAAACAAGGAGGAACATAGAACACGGAAACACTACAGAAAGCGAAAGACAGACGAGAACAGGGAAGTGACCAGATTAGCCGGAAATGAATATGGAAGAGTGAGGTGAGAAGGTGAGCGACAATTTGAGAATAACACAGTGGCAAAACTATATCACAGTTACATCAAAATAAAGACGACAGTGCAAGATCAGGTAATTCGACTGTACAAGGTGGGAGGAGAGCTCATGAAATATGACAGGAAAGTCTGCTAAGTGGTCTGAAGAGGTCTTCTCGATGGAAACAGTGCCAGACCTCGGGGAAAGAGCAAACTAACAGGTACTGGAAAGACGTAAAAATACTTTTGAAGGAGATGGATTCCGTGAGAGAGAGAACAGAAGCATTATCCGAACCGTTAGCTAATAATCTAAAACAAGTCAATGGACAAGGGACAGTTCAAGAGATTTGGCAGACAGAGAGTGTAGGCACTAGATGACAGCAGAGAGGCAGGAAGTATTCAACTACAGATCAGCTTCACTGACATGCATAGCACGCAAGGTAATATTAATCAGCAGAGTAGTAAAGCACTCGGAGAGAAGTAGTTTCATACACAATAACCAGCACAAGTTCAGATATGGCAAATCCCTATCTCACCAACCTGGTGGAATTCTACGACAAAGGAGCGTTAGTGAGATAAGAGAGGGATGGCTTGATTACATTTTCTTAGACCTAAAGAGCATTTGGTATTGTACCCCCATCCCCAAGTAACGAACGCCAGTGGATCAGAGTACCACAGGGAAAGGTAGCAAAGCTGTGATTGTCCGAGATGTCAGAATGGTGAAGAGTAACAAGTAGGTTCTATCTGAAGTGAATGTGAATGATATACCAGATAGGACTGAGTCAGGTATATCCATGTTTTCCGATGTAAAATTTATGAGAATAGAAACAGATTAGGACGGGGAAAGACTGCAAATGGATCTGGACAAACTGTAAGATTGATCAAATAAGTGATTGTTTAAAATCACCCTATCAAATGCAAGGTAAGTAAAATTGAGGTAAAGCCAGAAAATCGGCCACAGACACAAGAGCTAAACACCTCACTCTGAGAGAAAGACCTTGGGGGTGAGCATATTGCCTAGTTTTATCGCCAAAGGCTCACATCAATGGAATAACAATGTGTTTAGAACTTTAGAAGGATAACACCCCATATATTTAGAAGGATGACACCCCCTACGTTTAGAAGGATGACACCCCATATATTTAGAAGGATGACACCCCATATATTTAAAAGGATGACACCCCATATATTTAGAAGGATGACACCCCCCATATGTTTAGACTGTTTGATTGCAAAATTTGAAATATTAATGACATTGTTAAAAGAAACTTGAAAAGATTGGATTCGCATCAACTACTGGAAAATGCTTTTCCTGATAGGCTTCAAACTTCCAGTGTTTAAGAGCATTATTAAGAGAAAGTTTGGTATTCGGTTTGAAAATCCTAGAGGGACTGGTCCCTAACCTGCACATAGAAATCACTCCCTACGAAACCAAAAGACAAGCAGGCGATGCAATATACCCCAGTGAAAAGTAGGGGCGCCACTGGTACACTTAGAGAAAACACAATAAATGTCCGGGGCCCAAGACTGTTCAACAGCCTCCCACCAGCCATAAGGAGAATTACCAATAGACCCCTGGTTGTCTTCAAGAGGAAGCTGAACAGATACCTAAAGTCAGTACCGGATCAGCCGGGCTGTGGTTCGTACGTTGGACTACGCGTGGCCAGCAGTAACAGCCAGTTGATCAGGCCCTGATCCACCAGGAGGCCTGGTCGTGAACCGGGGGGCGTTGATCCCCGGAATATCCTCCAGGTATGTAAATTTTAAATTGTCAATTTTAAATCAGTTTATGTAATTAATAGAGACTGCGGTACCTTATTTAATAGGCTTCAAACACCAAAGACACGTCTTTCTTAATGGCAAGTATTTTGGTATTTAATTTGGGCTGGGTGGGAGCCAATTTGCCAATTTCATTGAAAAAATATCAATTTGATATATTTTCTCTTATTTAATTACATTTTTAAATATATATATATAATTGAGAAAAGAAAATTGGAGAAATTATGAGTTAGCAAGCCCTTATATACTGTATTTTTGTACGGTTTTATGCCATAGCCGGCGAACTCTTACGTACTGTTATTTTCTTCTACTAATTCCCTTTAAGGCTTTCTTCTATAATTTCAGAACACCTTATTCGATCGGCTTGAAATTTTCAACCCTGGTGAACTATAAGTAGGGAAACAGTAGGGGTACAACTGGCATGTTTTTATTTCCTCAATTCTTTCAACTGAGAAAAGAAAATTTGAGAAATTATGAGTTAGCGAGCCCTTATATAATATATACTTTATATACTACTGAACAACTCGAATGTCTCTCAAATGACCTAATGATGCACACTCTGTGCCCAAAGTACACGACGAACGAATCATGAGAGCCTCCCCACATAAAAAGTCTCCCTCAGATAGTAGGCTATAATCATTTTGATTAGCCTAGCCTATGGCCGGGCTCCGGGAGTACAGAAACTCTCGGAACTCATCAAAGGTATGGCGTAATAAATGAAATTTGTCCTCGGTGAACACCATATTGTTGTCAGTGGCTCACTTGGTTTATATCAGCTTGGAGATTTAAAACAAACCCAGTAGAAAGCAGAAGAGAAGTGGGCACAATAAAAGAACATTGTATCAACATTCGTGGTTACAGACTATGCAATACTCTACCAGAAGGTATCAGAAACACTGATGGAACAAGTGTAGAAATCTTCAAGAAGAAACTCGACAAGTACTTCCGCCAAGTTGCGGATCAGTGAAGCTGTGATGGATATGTGGGCCAGCAGCAACAGCCTGGTTGGTTCGGCAAGCGCCAAACAAGCTGGTCCACGCCGAGCTGCAGGAGTCGGAAAACTCTCGAAAGCCATTAAAATTATATCAAAGGTAAGGTAAAGGCTGAGTTCTGCATTAGATATTTTCATCAATATTTATATTCTATTTATATTTTCCATTTGTGTCTTTCAATCATATTCACCATAATTCTCCATCCGTGAAGGATCTGGCAGTGCTGCCGCGTACAAGGCAACGTACCCAGGCTCTGTATGTCAGTGCTAACAAGGTAGAACGACATAGTAAGTACCCAGACTGACTTTAAAACAGTATGAAGCTGCCACCCTCCCTTACATCACCAGCTAGTGGTGGGTCACACAGTACAAGTCAACACTAGTGTCCACCAGCTAGTGGTGGGTCACACAGTACAAGTCAACACTAGTGTCCACCAGCTAGTGGTGGGTCACACAGTACAAGTCAACACTAGTGTCCACCAGCTAGTGATGGGTCACATAGTACAAGTCAACACTAGTGTCCACCAGCTAGTGGTGGGTCACACAGTACAAGTCAACACTAGTGTCCACCAGCTAGTGATGGGTCACACAGTACAAGTCAACACTAGTGTCCACCAGCTAGTGGTGGGTCACACAGTACAAGTCAACACTAGTGTCCACCAGCTAGTGGTGGGTCACACAGTACAAGTCAACACTAGTGTCCACCAGCTAGTGGTGGGTCACACAGTACAAGTCAACACTAGTGTCCACCAGCTAGTGGTGGGTCCACAGTACAAGTAACACTAGTGCCCACCAGCTAGTGATGGGTCACACAGTACAAGTCAACACTAGTGTCCACCAGCTAGTGGTGGGTCACACAGTACAAGTCAACACTAGTGTCCACCAGCTAGTGGTGGGTCACACAGTACAAGTCAACACTAGTGTCCACCAGCTAGTGGTGGGTCACACAGTACAAGTCAACACTAGTGTCCACCAGCTAGTGGTGGGTCACAGTCAAGTAACACTAGTGCCACCAGCTAGTGGTGGTCACACAGTACAAGTACACTAGTGTCCACCAGCTAGTGGTGGGTCACACAGTACAAGTAACACTAGTGTCCACCAGCTAGTGGTGGGTCACACAGTACAAGTAACACTAGTGTCCACCAGCTAGTGGTGGGTCACACAGTACAAGTCAACACTAGTGTCCACCAGCTAGTGGTGGGTCACACAGTACAAGTCAACACTAGTGCCCACCAGCTAGTGGTGGGTCACACAGTACAAGTCAACACTAGTGCCCACCAGCTAGTGGTGGGTCACACAGTACAAGTAACACTAGTGTCCACCAGCTAGTGGTGGGTCACACAGTACAAGTCAACACTAGTGTCCACCAGCTAGTGGTGGGTCACACAGTACAAGTCAACACTAGTGTCCACCAGCTAGTGGTGGGTCACACAGTACAAGTCAACACTAGTGTCCACCAGCTAGTGGTGGGTCACACAGTACAAGTCAACACTAGTGTCCACCAGCTAGTGGTGGGTCACATAGTACAAGTCAACACAAGTGTCCACCAGCTAGTGGTGGGTCACACAGTACAAGTCAACACAAGTGTCCACCAGCTAGTGGTGGGTCACATAGTACAAGTCAACACAAGTGTCCACCAGCTAGTGGTGGGTCACACAGTACAAGTCACCACTAGTGTCCACCAGCTAGTGGTGGGTCACATAGTACAAGTCAACACAAGTGTCCACCAGCTAGTGGTGGGTCACATAGTACAAGTCAACACAAGTGTCCACCAGCTAGTGGTGGGTCACACAGTACAAGTCAACACTAGTGCCCACCAGCTAGTGGTGGGTCACATAGTACAAGTCAACACAAGTGTCCACCAGCTAGTGGTGGGTCACACAGTACAAGTCAACACTAGTGTCCACCAGCTAGTGGTGGGTCACATAGTACAAGTCAACACAAGTGTCCACCAGCTAGTGGTGGGCCACAGAGTACAAGTCAACACAAGTGTCCACCAGCTAGTGGTGGGCCACAGAGTATTACATAACCTGGAGGAAAACCATTAGGTGTATGACAATGTTTTTTCTTCCTGCAAACTTTCGTGTTTCATTTCGCTCTTAACACGAGAAACCCCATCGATCAGTTTCAAATTTTCACCGCTGGTGTACGGTAACTAGGACAAGAAAACTGGCACATGCAGGAACCCTATTGCCAAAGTTGTTGTAGCCATTCCAGCATACTGGAATGGCTTCAGTATCTTCCAAAACCATTTGTGACAGCTTGAAATCTTCAAAAAAGTTCCTTCTTAAACTGAATGTCTGCGGAGATGAAATTCAAGTGTGTAAGTTATTTTAGGTAAGGTTTGTCAGGAAACAAGACATGAGTTTCCTGACGCAGGTCTTAAATCATATGATGATACTCCAATGTAGCTTATGTTCATCTGACCGAGGCCTTCAGCTGGCTTACCAGTCCACTTCTTTAAAATTGATAGCTATGATAATTGATAGCTATGATAATACCATTTGTATATCATCTATATGTGTCATGTGTAGGAGCAAACCTGTCAAACTTCCAGTTAAATCACGTTAAATATATTTGAGTCTGCTTCTTCTTAATGACTTCAATATTTAATGGCTGGTGCATTTTAAAGTCAGGATAGTACCTATTATGTTTAGTTTGTGCGTGGGCAAATTTGTCACTGTACTAAATTAGTTTATAGAACCTGGAGAATGACTCTTCTGGTCGGCTCCAAATTTTCAGCCCTGGTGTGTTTTCCAGACAGCAAGGTTCACCTGGTGTTTACCAGACAGCAGGGTTCACCTGGTGTTTACCAGACAGCAGGGTTCACCTGGTGTGTTTACCAGACAGCAAGGTTCACCTGGTGTGTTTACCAGACAGCAAGGTTCACCTGGTGTTTACCAGACAGCAAGGTTCACCTGGTGTTTACCAGACAGCAAGGTTCACCTGGTGTGTTTACCAGACAGCAAGGTTCACCTGGTGTGTTTACCAGACAGCAAGGTTCACCTGGTGTTTACCAGACAGCAAGGTTCACCTGGTGTGTTTACCAGACAGCAAGGTTCACCTGGTGTGTTTACCAGACAGCAAGGTTCACCTGGTGTGTTTTCCAGACACCAAGTTTCACCTGGTGTGTTTACCAGACAGCAAGGTTCACCTGGTGTGTTTATCAGACAGCAAGGTTCACCTGGTGTGTTTTCCAGACAGCAAGGTTCACCTGGTGTGTTTACCAGACAGCAAGGTTCACCTGGTGTGTTTACCAGACAGCAAGGTTCACCTGGTGTGTTTACCAGACAGCAAAGTTCACCTGGTGTGTTTTCCAGACAGCAAGGTTCACCTGGTGTGTTTACCAGACAGCAAGGTTCACCTGGTGTGTTTTTCAGACACCAAGGTTCACCTGGTGTGTTTACCAGACAGCAAGGTTCACCTGGTGTGTTTACCAGACAGCAAGGTTCACCTGGTGTGTTTACCTGACAGCAAGGTTCACCTGGCGTGTTTTCCAGACAGCAAGGTTCACCTGGTGTGTTTACCAGACAGCAAGGTTCACCTGGTGTGTTTACCAGACAGCAAGGTTCACCTGGTGTTTACCAGACAGCAAGGTTCACCTGGTGTGTTTACCAGACAGCAAGGTTCACCTGGTGTGTTTACCAGACAGCAAGGTTCACCTGGTGTGTTTTCCAGACACCAAGTTTCACCTGGTGTGTTTACCAGACAGCAAGGTTCACCTGGTGTGTTTATCAGACAGCAAGGTTCACCTGGTGTGTTTACCAGACAGCAAGGTTCACCTGGTGTGTTTCTAGACAGCAAGGTTCACCTGGTGTGTTTACCAGACAGCAAGGTTCACCTGGTGTGTTTACCAGACAGCAAGGTTCACCTGGTGTGTTTACCAGACAGCAAAGTTCACCTGGTGTGTTTTCCAGACCGCAAGGTTCACCTGGTGTGTTTACCAGACAGCAAGGTTCACCTGGTGTGTTTTTCAGACACCAAGGTTCACCTGGTGTGTTTACCAGACAGCAAGGTTCACCTGGTGTGTTTACCAGACAGCAAGGTTCACCTGGTGTGTTTATCTGACAGCAAGGTTCACCTGGCGTGTTTTCCAGACAGCAAGGTTCACCTGGTGTGTTTTCCAGACAGCAAGGTTCACCTAATGTGTTTAACTGACAGCAAGGTTCACCTGGTGTGTTTTCCAGACAGCAAGGTTCACCTGGTGTGTTTTCCAGACAGCAAGGTTCACCTGGTGTGTTTACCAGACAGCAAGATTCACCTGGTGTGTTTACCAGACACCAAGGTTCCCTTGGTGTGTTTTCCAGACAGCAAGGTTCACCTGGTGTGTTTTCCAGACACCAAGGTTCACCTGGTGTGTTTACCAGACAGCAAGGTTCACCCGGTGTGTTTACCAGACAGCAGGGTTCACCTGGTGTGTTTACCAGACAGCAAGGTTCACTTGGTGTGTTTTCCAGACAGCAAGGTTCACCTGGTGTGTTTACCAGACAGCAAGGTTCACTTGGTGTGTTTTCCAGACACCAAGGTTCACCTTCTTATTGACCTCCTCAAGTCCCAATTTGTCTATTTTATTAAATAAATATTGAAATTCATTTCCATTCAAAGTGTCAACACTGATGTATTCCATAAGAAGGAAGAAAACCTCTATGTTTACACTGTTTAGCTGCAGTGTTAAAAAAATCTTAGAATCATCAACTTAGAATCGTTGGATTCAAAGCAATTACTGAAGAATGCATTTTCTGATAGGGTTCAAACTTTCAGTGCTGATTAGCTGTATTAAAAGAATGCTAGGCTTTCACTTTGAGCTATGACAATTTTTAATTACCAGTTTTAATACATAAGTTTATTTTCATGTAATAACTCGAGAATGCCTCTTCTGGTAGGCTTCAAACCCTTAAGCGGTGTATCTTTATTGCAAATATTTTACTTAGTTAATTTGGGCTTTGTGCCAAATTGCCAATTTTATATTTTTATCAAACTGGACTTTCTTATAAAACAGAAAATGCAATGTTACACTTAGACGACTGTCATGAGTTTAGTGAACCCTTAAATACTGCACGACTTGATGCCAGAGCCGTCCCTTTGTCCCTTTGTAACCTAAAGTGTTCTCGTCCCATCTAACTTCCACCGAGGTTTTCATTCACAACTTCAGACCGCCTTATCCGATTAGATTTAAATTTTCAACACTGATCAACGCTTATTAGATAAAGGTTTGTTGAGTAACTAACAAGTGCAGGCGCCTTCTACTCAATTTTATACAGATCATTCTCAAAACTCGTTTCCACGAGACAACTTTAGAAAACCTTTTCAGATCGACTTCAAAATTTCAACACCGATGTATCCTACTCAGGAGGCTGGTATTGTTAATGGAAAGTGTAGGTGTTATTTTTGTCACTTTTAATCTCAAAAAACGTAATGTATATATATATATATATATATATATATATATATATATATATATATATATATATATATATAATTATATATATATATATATATATATATATATATATATATATATATATTCAAATCACGAACAAGCAATACAAGATGCAAACCAACCACAGGGAGAATTGAGTGATAGATCTAAGTCTTTCGTTTTGCAATCAACACATAATCAGGAGCTTGCAATGTTGAAGAAATGAGTAGGAGGTCCCAGAAGATTCATTCAGTGGAATGGTCTTGCTAACAATGAGGTAGGGAAGCAGGAGACGCTTAGTGCCCCATGCATAACAGTGCCAGGTGCCAGCAAGTTTGAGTATTATAGGAACAGAAGATAGTCAGCCCATAAACACTGGTAATGAAGTGATTGCCTAGCGAACTTAACATTAGTAACATGACAATTATAAAAAATTTGGTTCGACTTTGGGACTATATAAAAGACTTTACATTCTGAATATAGATGTATCTGGCATTTGTCTTAGTAATTTTCCATGAAAATTAATAAAACGGGTCTATGACAGACTCCCTTAAAACTAAAGGGAGACATCAAAAGTTTATCCAAGGCCAGACAGCCATAGTTTATCTATCCTACCAGACTCTTTGAGCAGACGCTGGTCTAACGCAAGATGGTAGGGAAACAGACCCTAATTCCTTGGAGTGGAACCATGACACTTAAGACAATCCAGAGCATTCATATATGCATTCGGTTTTAGGTTATGCACATTAGCCTCAATTATAAATGAATTGAGCTTGAATAATCTGCAACTACCATTATATAATGAAGGTTTATCATGTTTTATAATTGCCGATTCTAAAAATATTTCTTTCCAGCCATGAAGTACATGGAACTAGGACTTTAGATTCCGACCAATTAGCAGGATTATTGCAAACTCGTGTGTGGTTGAATATCGCATTTGATTCTTGAGCTCTTATTGAATATTGATGTTGTATTATTCTAATATCTAGAGGTTTGCCAGTCTGTCCCACATAGTGAAAATAGTGAAATTCCAAGCGCTGTCGTGACTTTCACATTATCAAGGAATTTTAAAAATAAAAGATCAACAGGAAGCCATACAAGGATGAGATTACACCTCACAGTCACATCACCAACACCCGACTCTGTGAAACACAAATGATAATCTACCCAAGCATGTGAGAGATTTTAAGTATCCAATTGATTTTCAAAAGGCTGAGAAAGTTGTATCCATCAAGTCTATGGTTGACAGTAATATAACAGAATCATGTTTAATAAAAAAATAGGTTTAAAAATAATATGAATATTGCTTTTGGTTTATACAAATTGGATTAGTTTATAATTAATAAAATCTGCGAAGAATTTATGATACATTAGACAAGTAAAAAATATTAATGCTTGGGTAGAGTATCAGTTGTGTTTCACTGAGTCGGGTGTTGTGACGTGACTGTGAGGTGTAGTCTTGCAGGATCAACAGGAAGGCAAATAAGCCTTCCTGTTGATCTTTTATTTTTACAGTTCCTTGATAATGTAATAAGTCACGAAATCACTTGGAATTTCACTATTTTTTCACAGTGATTATGCATATTGTGATATCACCTGTTTACTGTGATTTTATTATATACTAGCTGTACCCGGCCACGCGTTGCTGTGGCTCAGTCTGGTTAAATGGAAAAGAAAGAAAAGAGAAAGCACATGTTTCTACTATGCTTAATTTCACAATGCTTGTGGGTATACAATATTTTTTGTTGTTCCATTGTCTGTGCAGATATAGACATTGTCTGGTTTGCTGACTCTAGAACACGCAACATATAATTGTCCATGCGAGAAGCAATCCGTGTCTAGATCTAAACCGCAGAATTCTAAAGATTGGCCCTGAGCTTTGTTGATGGTGATTGCAAACGCCAATCGAATTGGTAATTGAAATTTCTTAAATTGAAATGGCATATCCGTTGGAATCATATGAATGCGAGGAATGAGGACATCTTCACCTTTGAAAGGTCCTGTCGAGATTGTTGCTTCTACAATGTTGCTCATTAATTTTTTACTGCAAGCCGTGTTCCGTTGCAAAGCTTTGGCCGGTTGATATTTCACAACATGATAACTGGCACGCCGATTTTCAATTGCAGTACGTGCGGTGGCATCCCTGTCAGATCGAGTGAATTGAAAAATTCTGTTGGATAATTAACCACTTCATCTGCTTCCACAACAGTGTCGACGGACTTGTATGTGACTGCCTCACTTTGAATGTTAGACTGAATAATATTGTTAAGTTCGTAGATGTCTTTGTTCTTGGCCGCAAGAATAGCTCGTTCACTCAGCCAATCGTGATTCTTATAATTGATTTGAATATTGGGAAATACTTTTTCAACCAATTCTTCTTTTGACGTCACTAAATTGCAGAAGTTATGAGGCAATGAAATTCGTCCTGAGGTCAGATCAACCGGCACCTTTCTGTTCCCAATTTCCAGCAATTGATGTGAGAATATCTCAGCTGATCGATCGTTTTGCAGCTGGACACGCATATTTGTAGTTAATTTCTTTACGTGTCACCACAAAGTAGAGTATTTCAGGCAAGCATTTATTTCGTCCGCTGGTGTCGATCGATCAAGAGCCTTGAGCGATTTTTTGTGTGCCATATTTTTATCTGTCACAGGTGTGACATCTATATAATATATGTATATAAAAACACGCGCGTATTCGAATGCAACGTTGTGTAAAAATTTCAAAGCAATCAGTGAAGAACTTTCGGAGATTTAAGATTTTGAACAAACGAATATTTACATTTATATATATATATATATATATATATATATATATATATATATATATATATATATAAAACTGGATTATACTTTCTGAATGGGGTGCCTTGATGCTGATGAGGGGCTCCTGATCCAAACAATTACTTATATTCCTCTTCCTTGCATCGAATCTGCCACTCATTCCACAGGTACTATATGGCCCCTACGGGTTTTAGCGCCTTCCCTGATGAAAATAAATTACTCGTGAAGAACATCAATCTATAAAGGCTGATGCATCGTATGAAATAGATGAAATGTTATTTCCGGTACGGTCTGTGTATACGTAAAAAATGGGATTCTGTGCTGTAACTGGAGAATGCGTCTTCTAGTGGGTTTTAAACATTTAGTACAGAAGTGTTTTTCTCAAAGGAAGTTTCGCCTTGATTTTTAGGTTGTATTTTTTGTGAAATAAGTGAAGAATGTCTCTCCTGTTAAGTAAGACATGTGCAACAGTTAGGTATATTTATTCTGACACGTTTCGTATACGCAGTAGACTTCTTCAGTCGGGTACCGAGGAGGCAGCAGAAGCAAGAGATGTAAAGACGATGTAATCAGTCCATCACCCTTGAAGACGTAGTTTTGAGATGGTTAGTCCCTCGGCCCGGAGAAGAGTACTGTTCCATAGTCTGGGACAGATTATGGAGCAATACTTTTCTCCACGCTGTGGGACTGACCACCTCAAATCTGATTACATCGTCTGTACATCTCTACTGCTTCTGCCACCTCTATATTCTACTGACGAATCCTACTGCGTAGAAGCGCTTCGGAATTAAGATACCTAACTGTTGCACATGTGTCTTGTCAACTTGTCTATATTATATACCATTATCACAGTCACTGTCTCTTCTGATCAGAAATATTTCACAGTGTTTGACTTTATTGGGTCAGGTTAAGCTAAATCTAAGAAATGTACTTTCATGTGCTTATAACAGCTGTGTGCACTAGAGACCATTGTAAAAAATATGTATGTTATGTACCCAATGCTTAAATAATGAGTGACTGTTTCTTAATTACTTAAATGCTTGTCACTCTAGACAAAAGACTGGATTGATTTTGGCTTCTTGTTGCTACTGTTGCTTTATCAACTATTACTTGTTGCTGCTACTGTTGCTTTATCAACTGTTACTTGTTGTTGCTACTGTTTCTTTACCTACTGTTATTGTTGCTACTGTTGCTTTACTACCTGCCACTGTTGCTGTTGCTACTATTGCTGCTGCTACTGTTGCTGCTGCTACTGTTGCTTCACCACCTGCTACTGTTGCTTCACCACCTACTACTGTTGCTTCACCACCTGCTACTGTTGCCGTTGCTACTGTTGCGTCACCACCTGCTACTGTTACTTCACCACCTGCTACTGTTACTTCACCACCTGCTACTGTTACTTCACCACCTGCTACTGTTACTTCACCACCTGCTACTGTTGCTGCTGCCAATGTTGCTTCACCAACTACTACTGTTCCTTCACCACCTACTACTGTTGCTTCACCAACTATTACTGTTTCTGCTGCTACTGTTGCGTCACCACCTGCTACTGTTACTTCACCACCTGCTACTGTTGCTGCTGCCAATGTTGCTTCACCAACTACTACTGTTGCTGCTGCTACTGTTACGTACCTGGCGTGGGAGACTGGTGACCCAGACAATTTTTTACCTGGCAGGATGCTGGAGGCACTTCCGGGGCGACCATCTCTCTCTCTCTCTCTCTCGTTCTCTGTGTGTCTGCCTGTCTGTCTCTCTCTCTCTTTCACAAACACACACACACACATACACAATACTAAGATACACTGTAAATAAACGAGCTAAGAATCAAGCACCTCACACGAGGTTCCTTGATGACGGTGAGTCTCTTGATTCAAGCAATTAGATCTAATCATTCCTTTCCTAGGATCGACTCTGCCTGGCACCCTCCTTCCTCATTCTTCAAGGGCTCTATGACCCATACGGATTTACCGCTTCCCCATAAACGTAATAACAGTGTAATATTAAGGAACAAACCGTACGAAGACTCAAAGTCTTGATTTAAACAGAAAATATTTTCTTGCTTTAGAAAGAAAAACTATCAAGAGATCTATTTTTCAAACCCTGAAAATAATAAAGAAATTTGTTTCAACTCATCATGAAAATATTAAGTGATTTTTTCCCACTCAATTATGAAAATAGTAAAAAGAATTCAACTTACGCATGGAAATTATTAAAAAATTATCAACTCAGTCGTGAAAATAATAAATAAAATTCAACTCACTCATGAAAATATAAAAAAATCAACTCAGTCGTGAAAATAATAATAAAAAATCACCTCAAGTCATGAAAATAAAAAAAATCAACTCAGTCATGAAAAAATAAATCAACTCAATCATGAAAATAAAAAAAAATTCAACTCATTCATGAAAATAAAGGATTTTTGTCAACTCTTCATGAAAATAATAAACAATTTTTTTCCCCATACAGTGATGAAGTTCACTGAAGAACAAAGTTCTTTGAAGAACAAAGATAATAACATAGAACTTCAAGATGAAACTCCGTGGCAGGACATGTAACACAAATGTTTGCAATAATTTTTTAGCAAACACTTATAGAAAGGCAGAAGATCCTCCCTTATGAAGCTGTGATAGTTGAAGAACACTAGAACAGCCTCCCTTCTGAAGCTGTGATAGTTGAAGAACACTAGAACAGCCTCCCTTCTGAAGCTGTGATAGTTGAAGAACACTAGAACAGCCTCCCTTCTGAAGCTGTGATAGTTGAAGAACACTAGAACAGTCTCCCTTCTGAAGCTGTGACAGTTGAAGAACACTAGAACAGTCTCCCTTCTGAAGCTGTGACAGTTGAAGAACACTAGAACAGTCTCCCTTCTGAAGCTGTGACAGTTGAAGAACACTAGAACAGTCTCCCTTCTGAAGCCATGACAGTTGAAGAACACTAGAACAGTCTCCCTTCTGAAGCTGTGACAGTTGAAGAACACTAGAACAGTCTCCCTTCTGAAGCTATGACAGTTGAAGAACACCAGAACAGCCTCCCCTGTAGTTGGTAGATACAGTGTCTGGGAAGATACAGGAGTTGAGTAGACATTGGGGTTGAGTAGATACAGGGGTTGGGTAGATACAGGGTTTGGTAGATACAGTGTCTGGGAAGATACAGGGGTTGGGAAGATAGTGTCTGGGAAGTTACAGGGGTTGGGTAGATACAGGGGTTGGGTAGATACAGGGGTTGGGAAGATACAGGGGTTGGGTAGATACAAAAATTGGGAAGATACAGAGGTTGGGTAGATACAGTGGTTGGGCAGATACAGTGGTTGGGATGATACAGCGGTTGGATAGATACAAAGGTTGGGAAGATACAGGGGTTGGGCAGATACAGGGGTTGGGAAGATACAGGGGTTGGGTAGATACAAAGGTTTGGAAGATACAGGGGTTGTGTAGATACAGGGGTTGGGTAGATACAAAGGTTTGGAAGATACAGGGGTTGGGTAGATACAGGGGTTGGGTAGATACAGGGGTTGGGAAGATACAGGGGTTGGGTAGATACAGGGGTTGAATAGATACAGGGGTTGGGTAGATACGATGGTTGGTAGATACAGGGGTTGGGTAGATACGGTGGTTGGTAGATTCAGGGGTTGGGTAGATACAACGGTTGAGTAGATACAAAGATTGGGAAGATACAGGGGTTGCGTAGATACAGGGGTTGGGTAGATACAACGGTTGAGTAGATACAAAGGTTGGGAAGATACATGGGTTGGGTAGATACAGGGGTTGGTATATTCAAAGGTTGGGAAGATACAGGGGTTGGGAAGATACAGAGGTTGGGAAGATAAAGCGGTTGGTAGATACAGGGGGTTGGAAGATACAAGGGTTGGGAAGATACAGGGGTTGGGTAGATACAAAGGTTGGGAAGATACAGGGGTTGGGTAGATACAGGGGTTGGGTGGATACAGGGGTTGGTAGATACAGGGGATGGGAAGATACAGGGGATGGGTAGATACAAAGGTTGAGAAGATACAGGGGTTGGGTAGATACAGGGGTTGGTAGATACAGGGGATGGGAAGATGCAGGGGTTTGGTAGATACAGGGGTTGGGAAGATACAGGGGTTGGTAGATACAAGGGTTGGGTAGATACAGGGGTTGGAAGATACAGGGGTTGGGTAGAGACAGGGGTTGGGTAGATGCAGGGTTTGGTAGATAAAGGGGTTGGCTAGATGCAGGGTTTGGTAAATAAAGGGGTTGGCTAGATATAGTGTCTGGGAAGATACAGGGGTTGGGAAGATACAGGTGTTGTGAAGATACAGGGGATGGGTAGATACAGGGGTTGGTAGAAAAAGGGGTTGGATAGATACAGTGTCTGGGAAGATACAGGGGTTGGGAAGATACAGTGTCTGGGAAGATACAGGGGTTGGGAAGATACAGTGTCTGGGAAGATACAGTGTCTGGGAAGATACAGGGGTTGGCTAGATACAGTCTTACCTTTGAACTTACCTTTGAAGAGTTTCGAGAGTATCTACTCTCCGAGCCCGGCCATGGGCCAGGCTCGTCTGGTGCTTGCCTGGTCAGCCAGGCTGTTGCTGCTGGAGGCCCGCTGCCCCACATATCCATCACAGCCTGGTTGATCTGGCACCTGGTGAAGATATTTGTCCAGTTTCCTCTTGAAGGCTTCTACACTGGTTCCAGCCGTGTTTCGGATATCTTCTGGTAAGATGTTGAATAGTCTCGGACCCCGGATGTTAATACATTGCTCCCGTATTGTCCCCACCGCACCTCTGCTCCTAACTGGGTTTATTTTACACTTTCTCCCATATCTCTCACTCCAGTATGTTGTTATGGCAGTGTGCAGATTTGGGACCAGGCCCTCAAGTACTTTCCATGTATATATTATCATGTATCTCTCTCTCCTCCGCTCCAATGAGTACATGTTCAAGACTTAAAGGCGTTCCCAATAATTTAGATGTTTCAATGGCTCAATGTGAGCCGTAAACGATCTCTGGATTTGTTCCAGCTCTGCTATTTCTCCTGCCCTGAACGGGGCCGTCAGCACTGAGCAGTATTCTAAGTGGGGAGCACTAGCGATTTGAATAGTGTCACCATCGGCATTATTTCCCTTGTTTTGAAAGTTCTCAATACCCACCCGTCATCTTCCTGGCTGTTGTGATCTTTGTCTTGTTATGGTCTTTAAACGACAGATCAGCAGACATAATTATTCCCAAGTCCTTTACGTGTTCCTTTCGTTCTATGTGGTGACCTCTTGCGTTTTGTATATAGTGTTCCTTTTGAGTTCTTCTTTTTTTCCATACCTAAGCAGCTGAAACTTATCACCATTGAACGTCATGTTGTTCTCCACTGCCCATTGGAAGACCCTGCTTATGTCCTCCTGTAATTTTTCAGTGTCCTCTACCGTAGTGACTTTCATGCTTATTTTAGTGTCATCTGCAAATGATGATACAAAAGTGTGCTGGGTGTTTTATCTATGTCTGCTATGAGGATGAGAAACAGCAGAGGTGCCAGGACAGTGCCTTGGGGCACTGAGCTTTGACTCTGCTGATGCTGGATCTTGCCCTGTTCACTACTACTTTTTGTGTTCTTTGTGTTAGGAACTCAAAATCCATCTGCCTACCTTCCCCGTAATGCCTATGGCCCTCATTTTGTGCGCTATCACTCCATGATCGCATTTGTCAAACGCCTTTGCAAAATCTGTGTAAATCACATCTGCGTTTTGGTCGTCCTCCAATGCCTCCGTAATTCTGTCATAATGGTTCAGCAGCTGTGACAGGCATGATCGTCCCGTTCTAAAGCCATGCTGGTTCGGGTTATGTTGGTTGTGCTGGTCCATGAACTTTGTAATCTGCCGTCTCATCACTCTTTCAAAGATTTTTATGATGTGAGAAGTGAGGGCTACTGGTCTGTAATTTTTAGCTAGTGCTCTACTACCTCCCTTATGCAAAGGAGCTATGTCTGCACTCTTTAAGGCCTCTGGAATTTCACCTAGATCTAAGCTCTTTCTCCACAGAATACTAAGGGCTCTTGCTAATGGTACTTTGCACTGCTTTATAAATAAAGCATTCCATGAATCTGGTCCAGGTGCTGAGTGAGTGGGCATGTTGGCCATTTCTTTTTCGAAATCTATGGGATTTGTACTAATGTCGGTTAGGTGGTCTGCGCAGCCTTCTGCTGGAGTGTCTGGGAAGATACAGGGGTTGGGAAGATACAGTGTCTGGGAAGATACAGGGGTTGGGAAGATACAATGTCTGGGAAGATACAGGGGTTGGGAAGATACAGTGTCTGGGAAGATACAGGGGTTGGCTAGATAGTGTCTGGGAAGATACAGGGGTTGGGAAGATACAGTGTCTGGGAAGATACAGGGGTTGGGAAGATACAGGGGTTGGGAAGATACAGTGTTTGGGAAGATACAGGGGTTGGGAAGATACAGGGGTTGGGAAGATACAGTGTCTGGGAAGATATAGTGTCTGGGAAGATACAGGGGTTGGGAAGATACAGTGTCTGGGAAGATACAGTGTCTGGGAAGATACAGGAGTTGGGAAGATACAGTGACTGGGAAGATACAGTGTCTGGGAAGATACAGTGTCTGGGAAGATACAGTGTCTGAGAAGATACAGTGTCTGGGAAGATACAGTGTCTGGGAAGATACAGTGTCTGGGAAGATACAGGGGTTGGGAAGATACAGTGTCTGGGAAGATATAGGGGTTGGGAAGATACAGTGTCTGGGAAGATACAGTGTCTGGGAAGATACAGTGTCTGGGAAGATACAGTGTCTGGGAAGATACAGGGTTGGGAAGATACAGTGTCTGGGAAGATACAGTGTCTGGGAAGATACAGTGTCTGGGAAGATACAGGGGTTGGCTAGATACAGTGTCTGGGAAGATACAGGGGTTGGGAAGATACAGTGTCTGTGAAGATACAGTGCCTGGGAAGATACAGTGTCTGGGAAGATATCGTGTCTGGGAAGATACAGTGTCTGGGAAGATACAGTGTCTGGGAATATACAGTATCTGGGAATATACAGTGTCTGGGAAGATACAGGGGTTGGGAAGATACAGTGTCTGGGAAGATACAGGGGTTGGGAAGATAGAGTGTCTGGGAAGATACAGTGTCTGGGAAGATACAGTGTCTGGGAAGATACAGTGTCTGGGAAGATACAGGGGTTGGGAAGATACAGGGTTGGGAAGATACAGTGTCTGGGAAGATACAGTGTCTGGGAAGATACAGTGTCTGGGAAGATACAGTGTCTGGGAAGATACAGGGGTTGGCTAGATACAGTGTCTGGGAAGATACAGGGGTTGGGAAGATACAGTGTCTGTGAAGATACAGTGCCTGGGAAGATACAGTGTCTGGGAAGATATCGTGTCTGGGAAGATACAGTGTCTGGGAAGATACAGTGTCTGGGAATATACAGTATCTGGGAATATACAGTGTCTGGGAAGATACAGGGGTTGGGAAGATACAGTGTCTGGGAAGATACAGTGTCTGGGAAGATACAGTGTCTGGGAAGATACAGTGTCTGGGAAGATACAGGGGTTGGGAAGATACAGTGTCTGGGAAGATACAGTGTCTGGGAAGATACAGTGTCTGGGAAGATACAGGGGTTGGCTAGATACAGTGTCTGGGAAGATACAGGGGTTGGGAAGATACAGTGTCTGGGAAGATACAGTGTCTGGGAAGATACAGGGGTTGGCTAGATACAGTGTCTGGGAAGATACAGGGGTTGGCTAGATACAGTGTCTGGGAAGATACAGGGGTTGGGAAGATACAGTGTCTGGGAAGATACAGGGGTTGGGAAGATACAGTGTCTGGGAAGATACAGTGTCTGGGAAGATACAGTGTCTGGGAAGATACAGTACTGAGGCTGACAGTTCTAGAACTTATCACCATGACTAGTTGACAATGGACTACCCGGGGCACAACAACTGCTAATAGTAATAGTAGTAAGAGTACGCAGCAGTAATAGTAGGCAGTATTAATAGGAGGTAGTATTAGTAGCCAGTAGTATTAGTAGGCAGTAGTATTAGTAGGCAGTAGTATTAGTAGCCAGTAGTATTAGTAGGCAGTAGTATTAGTAGGCAGTAGTATTAGTAGGCAGTAGTATTAGTAGGCAGTAGTATTAGTAGGCAGTAGTATTAGTAGGCAGTAGTATTAGTAGGCAGTAGTATTAGTAGGCAGTAGTATTAGTAGCCAGTAGTATTAGTAGGCAGTAGTATTAGTAGCCAGTAGTATTAGTAGGCAGTAGTATTAGTAGGCAGTAGTATTAGTAGGCAGTAGTATTAGTAGCCAGTAGTATTAGTAGGCAGTAGTATTAGTAGGCAGTAGTATTAGTAGGCAGTAGTATTAGTAGGCAGTAGTATTAGTAGGCAGTAGCAGTAGTTCGCAGTAGTAGTAGTAGTAGTAGTAGTAGTAGTAGTGGTAGTAGTAGTAAGTGGTAGTAGTAGTAAGTGGTAGTAGTAGTAAGTGGTAGTAGTAGTAAGTGGTAGTAGTAGTAAGTGGTAGTAGTAGTAAGTGGTAGTAGTAGTAAGTGGTAGTAGTAGTAGCAACAGTAATATAAACCTCCACTACATATATCAACATTTCACTTTAAATAATGGTGAGAGTTTTACAGTGTTATGGTGATACCTCATCATCAAACTTGTAGCAGCTAGTAGTGTGAGTGAAGGATGGGAAGAGAGCCTTCTCGTCTTCTATCAACCTCAACAATACACACACGTAGAAGCAGACTGTATAATCTCTCTCTCTCTCATTCTACCTCCAACATTAGTAATGGTAATACTCAAACTGCTTGTTTGGTATAGATGCTGAAGCTTGTCTTGTTGTATTTGTTGCCTTGTTATATTGCATTGTTTCTTGTTTATGTTGCAGGCTCTTATAATGCAGCATAACTTGCAATGTTACGTGTTCATACTGCAAGATGTCTTGCTGTGTTACTCGTTTATACTGTAGTGTTACTTGTTTATACTACAAGTGTTACGAGATGTTATTTGTTTATGGTGCAGTGCTATTTGTTGTTATTCTTGTAGTGTTACTTCTTTATATTGCAGTGTTACTCGTTCATACTCTAGTGTTACTTATTTATGCTGCAGTGTTACTTGTTGCACTGGTGTCACTTGTTTACACTGCCGTGTTGTTACACTGCAGTGTTACTTGTTGCACTAGTGTTATTTGTTTATACTACAGTGTTACTTGTTGCACTAGTGTTGCTTGTTTATACTACAGTGTTACTTGTTGCACTAGTGTTGCTTGTTTATACTACAGTGTTACTTGTTGCACTAGTGTTGCTTGTTTATACTACAGTGTTACTTGTTGCACTAGTGTTGCTTGTTTATACTACAGTGTTACTTGTTGCACTAGTGTTGCTTGTTTATACTGCAGTGTTACTTGTTGCACTAGTGTTGCTTGTTTATACTGCAGTGTTACTTGTTGCACTAGTGTTGCTTGTTTATACTGCAGTGTTACTCGTTCATACCACAAATTTTGTTGCCTTCAACACTTCAACACTGGTGTTTCCTACTTAAGACCAACCTTAGAAGAAGGTTGGTATATTTAATGGTGTGTGTTGATTATATTTTTTCCACTTTTACTCTCGAAATGCTACAGTTTTATTTGACCTTATTGCATTATTTTTTCCCTGAGAGGCTCTTGATCCAAGAAACCGGACTCTATGAAATAACTGTCGAATGTCTCTTCTGATGAGAAATAAGTCACATTTGATTTTGCCACCGAAGTGACCAGGAGCATGTGGATACACACATCTGCATTTATATCTACAGTTCACTTACCTGTTACAAACAAATTTAGGAAATTTGCTTAATATATCTGGTATTTTATTTTCACTAATAAGATATCCTGACATATCATAAAGGTTATTATATTGTCTATCTCTATATTCCTCAATAAGTGGACAATTAAGCACAGAGTACTCAAGATAGTGACCATAGGGCTGGCCACATACTTTGCATTTGGTTTGATCATCATGTGTGTCTGCCAGACTGCCACAAGTACTTGTAACCAAGCCACTACAACATAAGTCAGTCTGTTCACATTGCAAGTTGCACATGTATGCTATACAATACCGACAAGATGAAGAATTAGACACATGTGTGACATCTGGGCATCTTTATTGTAAAAAAAAAAAAAAAAAAAAAAAAAAAAAAAAAAAAAAAAAAAAAACTTATATACTGTAAGTCTTGATGAGAAATGTCAATTTGATTTTGCAGAAGTGACCAGGAGCATGTGGATACACACATCGCACTTATCTACAGTGATCTACAAAAAGCCACCTCTAGGAAACAATATCTGTATTTCTACAAATAAGATACTGACATATCATAGGCTATTATATTGCCTCATAACTCCTATAATACAATTACACAGTACTCAAGATAGTGACATGTGAGCCACTATTTGCAGATCATCAGTTTCTCAATGAAAGATACCAAACTAAACATAAGTGTCTAATTATACATGTATGTTCAATCCACAATGAACCATTCATCTATATCTTTATTGTAGACGTTTCGCCAACCAGTAGCTTTATCAGTACAAATTCAAGGACATAATTGAAAGAAAGTAGAACTATACACAAAAGATGAGGTAATGAGTCCCTCAGCCTTGGAGATGGTGAAGAGCACCGTAGTCTTGAAGTCTACGGTGCTCTTCATAATACAACTTCGGAGCGACATCAAGATTACCGTACTTGTGTATTTTAAGATAGTGGTCCTTTTGGTTCCTTTGAAAGATCTGAATTAGATTTGGTCTGTGTGTCCCAATTTACAATTTGTTTTTAAATTTGGAAACAAGTTTCCATATGATGACTGTTGCGCCGCTTGTGAGTCCCATCAGCTCTTCAACACTAATATTTAATATGATAATAGTATACAATACCGACAAGGTGATAAGACACGTGTACAACAGTCAGATATCTTTATTCTGAATCGTTTCGCCTACACAGTAGCCTTCTTCAGTCGAATACAGAGGAGGTAGCAGAAGAAGTGGAGATGTAAAGACGATGTAATCCGTCCATCACCCTTGAAGACGTAGTTCTGAGGTGGTCAGTCCCTCAGCCTGGAGAAGAGTATTGTTCCATTGTCTGGGACAGATTAAGGAATACTCTTCTCCAGGCTGAGGGACTGACCACCTCAAAACTACGTCTTCAAGGGTGACGGACTGATTACATCGTCTTTACATCTCTACTGCTTCTGCTGCCTCCTCTGTATTCGACTGAAGAAGGCTATTGTATAAGCGAAACGTAAGGGAATAAAGATACCTAACTGTTGCACATTTTTCTTGCATTATCAACTTATGCCTCACTCTGCACTATTCCAATCGCATGCATTAAGGCACAAGGGACTGGGGTTACGAATTACCGGGATACCTTCATCGGATCGCGCAGCGAAATACATGTGGTTAAGATTACTATTACATTCATGGGAGAAACGCTAAACCCGTAGGGATCATACAGCTCCTGGGAAAAATGGAAGGCATGTAGGCTCGATTCAAGCAACTGGAGCACAGGTCCAATTGCTGGCATCAAGAGCCCCTTCCCTCCTGAGGCGGAGGCTTCACTTTAAGTGTTGTGCTCCTTGAAAGCAACTACAAGCAGTGTCCACCTCCTGCCTCGCCACCTCTCAAGCTTTGAATTAATTATAAAATACAACAACAACCAATAAAAACAACAAGAAAAAAAATAATGATTTCTTGTCCCGCCTTACCTCGAACCTCTTCCTCTTCTTCATATTCTTCCTCCTCTTCATCTCCCTCCTCCTATTCATCTTCATCCTTTTTCCTCCCCTTCGTATTCTTCCTTATCTTCATCCTCTTCATAGTTTTCCTCCTCTTCATCTTCCTCCTCTTCATTTTCATCCTTTTCCTCTTCTTCATCTTTCCCCTCTTCATCTTTCTCTTCTTCATCTTTCTCCTCTTCCTCTTCTTTCGCCTCTTCCTCTTCCTCCTCCCAAGCTTTCCTTCCTACACATCGTCCCTCTCTAAGTGCCTTTCCCACCGGTCTTTCTACAGCGTCACTACACCTCCTCCACCCCTCACAAAGTCTCCCACTTCCTCACTCACCTCCTTCTCTTTCCACTTCAAAATCACCGACGTTCACCTCCCTTCCCTTCCCCCTTCCCTTCCCACCTTCCTTTCCCTGATCTCTCCGTCGATACCTTTCTTAATTACCCGCTTACCCCCCTCTCCCTCTCTCCCCAACTTTATTCTCATCCTCGTAAAAAATTCATTTCTCCTGTGTATGGGATAAGTAAGTTCTCCTGTGTATGGGATAAGTAAGTTTATTAAGGTACAAGTACACAAAAATACAGTTATATAAATGATCGTACATAGCTGCACATTTGTACATAACCCAAGAAAGTCAGACAAAGTGACATATTTCCACTGGGGTCCTCGATTATCCTGAGAGATGATAGTAACTCCAGCTCTACTGGGAGAGGACCTCTGAAGCTTCCCTGGCTGATGAACCCTTACTGCAATACTCTATGATATCCTTACTGACCTAACGAAGTCTCCCACCTCAAGCTGACACTACTGAAGTCTCCCACCTCAAGCTGACACTACTGAAGTCTCCCACCTCAAGCTGACACTACTGAAGTCTCCCACCTCAAGCTGACACTACTGAAGTCTCCCACCTCAAGCTGACACTACTGAAGTCTCCCACCTCAAGCTGACACTACTGAAGTCTCCCACCTCAAGCTGACACTACTGAAGTCTCCCACCTCAGGCTGACACTACTGAAGTCTCCCACCTCAGGCCGACACAACTGAAGTCTCCCACCTCAGGCTGACACTACTGAAGTCTCCCAGCTCAGGCCAACACAACTGAAGTCTCCCAGGTCAAGCTGAAACTACTGAAGTCTCCCAGCTCAGGCCGACACTACTGAAGTCTCCCAGCTCAGGCTGACACTACTAAAGTCTCCCAGCTCAGGCTGACACTACTGAAGTCTCCCAGCTCAGGCCGACAGTACTGAAGTCTCCCAGCTCAGGATGTCACATTACAACACTATCACCCTTGTGTGATGGGATGTCACAGAAACACAGCTTTTGTTCCCCCTGCGTAACTATCGTATAATCTGATGATTCCGGAGGTCGCCACCCCCGGCGGCTCGGTCCCAGACCAGTCTCAGACCAGTTTCAGACCAGTCCCAGATCAGTCTCAAAACAGTCCTAGACCAGTCTCAGACCAGCCCCAGACCAGTCCCAGACTAGTCTCAGACCAGTCCCAGACCAGTCCCAGACTAGTCTCAGACCAGTCCCAGACCAGTCTCAGACCAGCCTCAAACCAGTCCCAGACTAGTCTCAGACCAGTCCCAGACTAGTTCCAGACCAGTCCCAGACCAATCTCAGACCAGTCCCAGACTAGTCTCAGACCAGTCCCAGACCAATCTCAGACCAGTCCCAGACCAGTCCCAGACCAATCTCAGACCAGTCCCAGACCAGTTCCAGACCAGTCCCAGACCAATCTCAGACCAGTCCCAGACCAGTTCCAGACCAGTCCCAGACCAATCTCAGACCAGTCCCAGACCAATCTCAGACCAGTCCCAGACCAATCTCAGACCAGTCCCAGACCAATCTCAGACCAGTCCCAGACCAGTCCCAGACCAATCTCAGACCAGTCCCAGACCAATCTCAGACCAGTCCCAGACCAATCTCAGACCAGTCCCAGACCAATCTCAGACCAGTCCCAGACCAGTTCCAGACCAGTCCCAGACCAATCTCAGACCAGTCCCAGACCAATCTCAGACCAGTCCCAGACCAATCTCAGATCAGTCCCAGACCAATCTCAGACCAGTCCCAGACCAGTTCCAGACCAGTCCCAGACCAATCTCAGACCAGTCCCAGATCAATCTCAGACCAGTCCCAGACCAGTTCCAGACCAGTCCCAGACCAATTTCAGACAAGTCCCAGACCAATCTAAGACCAGTCCCAGACCAATCTCAGACCAGTCCCAGACCAATTTCAGACCAGTCCCAGACCATTCCTAGACCAAAGCGGTCCCAGCACACCGCTGATGCATCTAATCTAGATAAATAAAAAAAAATCTGAATGTCTGTTTCCTTGAGACTTCTCCAGTGTTCACAAACCGCCTCTTTCTCTCCTCCCTTCCTTCCTCTCTCCCCCCTTCCCTTTCCTGCCTCCCTCCGTTCCCCTTCCTCTTCGTTTTCCTTCCTTCCTCTCTCTCTCTCGTTCTTTCTCTCTCTTCCCTTCCACCCCCACCATTCCTCCCTCCCTCCCTCTTTCTAGTCCTCGTTCCCTCCCTCCCTCTTTCTAGTCCTCGTTCCCTCCCTCCCTCTTTCTAGCCCTCGTTCCCTCCCTCCCTCTTTCTAGTCCTCGTTCCCTCCCTCACTCCCTCCAGACGAGGCCTAAACTGGGAAGTAAACGGAAGTTAGGAATTTGTGAGGGAAGTTGAAAGGTGGTTGGTGAACCATCAACCCCTCCCCTACACCCCATCCAACCCCCTCCCCAACACCCCATCCACCCCCTCCCAAGCACTCCCATCCACCCCTTCCCCCAACACCCCTCCAATCCAATACCCCCTCCCCCGGAGACGTAACGAACTTCCACATGTTCCGACTTAAACACGTGACTTTCTCCAGCCTGGCGAGGGTGGGGGGAGGGGGGAAAGAACAGGCAATAGGAACAAGGGTGGGGGAGGGAGAAAGAGCAGGCAGGAGGAACAAGGAGGGGGAAAAGAGCAGGCAGGAGGAACAAGGGTGGGGGAAGGAGGGAAAGAGCAGGCAGGAGGAACAAAGGTGGGGGAGGGGAAAAGAACAGGCAGGAGGAACAAGGAGGGGGGGAGGGGGAAAGAGCAGGCAGAAGGAACAAGGAGGGGGGAAAGAGCAGGCAGGAGGAACAAGGGTGGGGAAGGAGGGAAAGAGCAGGCAGGAGGAACAAGGGTGGGGGAGGGGAAAGAGCAGGCAGGAGGAACAAGGGTGGGGGAGGTTGAAAGAGCAGTCAGGAGGAACAAGGGGAGGGGAAAGAGCAGGCAGGAGGAACAAGGGTGGGGGAGGGGAAAAGCAGGGAGAAGGAACAAGGGTGGGGAGGGGAAAGAGCAGGCAGAAGGAACAAGGGTGGGGAGGGGGAAAGAGCAGGCAATAGGAACAAGGGTAGGGAGGGGAAAGAGCAGGCAGAAGGAACAAAGGTGGGGAGGGGGAAAGAGCAGGCAGGAGGAGCAAGGGTGGGGGAGGTTGAAAGAGCAGTCAGGAGGAACAAGGGAGGGGAAAGAGCAGGCAGGAGGAACAAGGGTGGGGGAGGGGAGAAAAGCAGGCAGAAGGAACAAGGGTGGGGGAGGGGAAAGAGCAGGCAGGAGGAACAAGGGTGGGGAGGGGAAGAGCAGGCAGGAGGAACAAGGGTGGGGAGGGGAAAGAGCAGGCAGGAAGGAACAAGGGTGGGGGAGGGAAAGAGCAGGCAGGAGTAACAAGGGTGGGGGAGGGGAAAGAGCAGGCAGGAGAACAAGGGTGGGGGAGGGAAAGAGCAGGCAGGAGGAACAAGTGGGGGAGGGGAAAGAGCAGGCAGGAAGAACAAGGGTGGGGAGGGGAAAGAGCAGGCAGGAGAAACAAGGGCGGGGGAGGGGAAAGAGCAGGCAGAAGGAACAAGGGTGGGGGAGGGGAGAAAGAGCAGGCAGGAGTAACAAGGTGGGGGAGGGGAAAGAGCAGGCAGGAGGAACAAGGTTGGGGAGGGGAAAGAGCAGGCAGGAGGAACAAGGGTGGGGAGGGGAAGAGCAGGCAGGAGGAACAAGGGTGGGGAAGGCAGGCAGGAGAACAAGGGTGGGGAAGAGCAGGCAGGAGGAACAAGGGTGGGGGAGGGGAAAGAGCAGGCAGGAGGAACAAGGGTGGGGGAAGGAAAGAGCAGACAGGAGGAACAAGGGTGGAAGAGGGGAAAGAGCAGGCAGAAGGAACAAGGAAGGGAAAGAGCAGGCAGGAGGAACAAGGGTGGAGGAAGGAGGAAAGAGACAGGAGGAACAAGGGTGGGAGGGGGAAAGAGCAGGCAGAAGGAACAAGGGGGGGAAAGAGCAGGCAGGAGGAACAAGGGTGGGGGAAGGAGGAAAGAGCGGGCAGGAGGAACAAGGGTGGGTTAGGGAAAGACCAGGCAGGAGGAACAAGGGTAGTGGAGGAGGAAAGAGCAGGCAGAAGGAACAAGGAGGGGAAAGAGCAGGCAGGAGGAACAAGGGTGGGAAGGAGGAAAGAGCAGGCAGGAGGAACAAGGGGAGGGGAAAGAGCAGGCAGGAGGAACATGGGTAGGGGAGGAGGAAAGAGCAGGCAAGAGGAACAAGGGTGGGGAGGGAGAAAGAGCAGGCAGGAGGAAGAAGGGTGGGGGAAGGAAAGAGCAGGCAGAAGAAGGGTGGGGAGGGGGAAAGTGCAGGCAAGAGAAACAAGGGTGGGGGAGGGAAAGAGCAGGCAGAAGAAGGGTGGGGAGGGGAAAGTGCAGGCAAGAGAAACAAGGGTGGGGGAGGGAAAGAGCAGGCAGGAGAAAGATGGGTGGGGAGGGGAAAGAACAGGCAGGAGGAAGAAGGGTGGGGATGGGGAAAGAGCAGGCAAGAGGAACAAGGGTGAGGGAGGGGGAAAGAGCAGGCAGAAGAAAGAAGGGTGGGGGAGGAAAGCAGGCCACAGTTGGGGGGGGGGGTTATAAAGGCAGGCATAAGAGGGAACGGAAGCCACAGTTGAACTGGAGAAAGATTATGTGAACTGGAGAAAGGTTGTGTGAACTGGAGAAAGGTTGTGTGAACTAGAAAGAGGTTGAGTGAACTGGAGAAAGGTTGTGTGAACTGGAGAAAGGTTGTGTGAACTGGAGAAAGGTTGTGTGAACTGGAGAAAGGTTGTGTGAACTAGAAAGAGGTTGAGTGAACTGGAGAAAGGTTGTGTGAACTGGAGAAAGGTTGTGTGAACTGGAGAAAGGTTGTGTGAACTAGAAAGAGGTTGAGTGAACTGGAGAAAGGTTGTGTGAACTGGAGAAAGGTTGTGTGAACTGGAGAAAAGTTGTGTGAACTGGAGAAAGGTTGTGTGAACTGGAGAAAGGTTGTGTGAACTGGAGAAAGGTTGTGTGAACTGGAGAAAGGTTGTGTGAACTGGAGAAAGGTTGTGTGAACTGGAGAAAGGTTGTTTGAACTGGAGAAAGGTTGTGTGAACTGGAGAAAGGTTGTGTGAACTGGAGAAAGGTTGTGTGAACTGGAGAAAGGTTGTGTGAACTGGAGAAAGGTTGTGTGAACTGGAGAAAGGTTGTGTAAACTGGAGAAAGGTTGTGTGAACTGAAGAAAGGTTGTGTGAACTGGAGAAAGGTTGTGTGAACTGGAGAAAGGTTGTGTGAACTGGAGAAAGGTTGTGTAAACTGGAGAAAGGTTGTGTGAACTGAAGAAAGATTGTGTGAACTGGAGAAAGGTTGTGTGAACTGGAGAGATGAACACAATGAGAAAATAGAAAGGTAGGAGGGAAGTGGAAATAAGAAAGAAGGAGGAAGTGGAAATAATTACTGTATGACGTGAAAAGGGAAAAAAGTAGAGATGGAAGGGGGGGAGGTAGAAAGGTAGAGAGGGAGGGGGGGAGGTAGAAAGGTTGAGAAGAGAGATGAACTGGTCTGAAGGAGAGAGAAAAGCAGCCAGAAGGTAAGGGAGAGAGAAGGGAGGGGATGTAACCCCCTCCAACCCCCAACTTTAGGAGGTGGGAGTTGGAAGGTGTAGACGGTAGAGAGAAGGGGTCCCAGGTAGACGAAAAGGTAGGAAAAGAGAGAGGGGTAGAAGAAATGTAGATCTACACAGATAGGTAGCTATGTGTGGGGGCAGGTAGAACAGGGGTAGATATGTGGTCAGGTGACCCTACTTCACAGGTAGACCAGTAGATAAATGGTCAGGTCAGCCTACACTACAGGTAGATCAGGGGGTAGATAAGTGATTAGACACTTGAAACTAGAGGTAGACTAGTTTTTATAATTCGTTAAACAATTAGATAAGTGTTCATATCTCTACGTTCCAGGTAGATAAATGTTCATGACTACATGCCATGAAGATGGGTATTTATGACTCTACACGCAGCTACACTACAGGTAGACAGGTGTCCATGACCCTTCACGCCCAGGTAGATTACTTTAGACAGGTGTTACCTATTTGTCTACAGGAGCCCGGTCCTCGACCAGGCCTTCCGGTGGATCATGGCCTGATCAACCAGGCTGTTACCGCTGGCCACACATAGTGCAACGTACGAACAACAGTTCGACTGGTCAGGTACTGGTCAGGTATTGACCAGTCGGACTATCCAGTTCCCTCTTGAAGACAGCCAGGGGTCTGTTGGTAATCCCCCTTACATATGACGAGAGGCTGTTGAACCATCTTGTTCATGACTCCCTACACCTAGGTAGATAACAGGTAGACAGTGTTCGTGACACATTACATACCCCGGTAGATCACATGTACAGGGAGGCAATGTTCAGGTAGATGGCCAGAGCACTCTAGCCTCTTAAATGTCTTCCCCAAAGGCTAAAATACGTAAATTATCACACTTTTAATTGAAACTGCTGCTACAATTGCCTTTTATGGGAAAAATAAGCCAAATCATAGTTTTTCAAGTAATATATATGCATATTTTACCTAAAAATTGAGGTTTGTCAGAAAATGCTTGAAACCGCACTGCATCGTCGAAATAATTTCAGTTATTCTGCTAGATACTACTACGGTCTACTTACATTGATAACAAAACTATGGTCTGGGACCAAGCCGCGGGGGGGCGGTCACCTCACTAAATCAACACCAGGTAACATAAATCCCTTGATGAACCTTTACTGTTTACATTCTAAGTTTGCCTCGTGGTGCCGTGTTTACATACAGAGCGTTACAATTATTTACTAAAGACTCATTTTTGAGGCTCTGCGGCAGATCTGAGTTTGTACAGGCAGATTCCCCTCCCCCCCTCTCTCACGGTTATTTATTAAACTAAATGGGAATATACTTACTGGTCAGTAACAATGATCTAAGATTACTGTGTGGGGGATAATGCAAAGCTGTCCAGACTAAGGGAAGAGCCCTAGGGAAAGTAGGGCTTACAGGTATTATAAGACATGGGAATGCAAACTGTATTGCCCTATGTCCTTTACGCTTCATTTATAAACTCTTCACTCGTCTATTTGTGCAGCCACAGCCAAAGGCTCGGCCCCTTCTGTCTGTATAGCTAGCTAGCTAGTTCGTCCCTCCATAATGAAGGAAGGAACTCTTGCAGTACCCTACAAGTGGGCTGCTAGGGACACAGCAACATCACATTAAATCCAAACACGTCAATGGGCCCTGACGAATTGTTTCTCCAAGGTTTCTAACAGAATGTAAAGAGGAACTTATAAATTTTCTAGTCTCTTCAATAAATCATTGCAAACTATTACAGTGCTGCAAATGAGAAAGATACGTCATTAGTTTGTAATTAACGATCAATCAGCCTGACCTCAAGAGTGGCAAAATTGCTGACATCAATAACTGCTGGTGCAATTCGAAGACATCTTTATGAAGGCAACTTGATCAATGACCCACAATAAGGTTACACAAAGAGTCGTCCTTTTGTTATATAAACAGAAATGAACTCCCTCAGTTTCAGAGGCCGTTAACGCCTGGTCACAGACCGGGCCGCGGGGGCGTTGACCCCCGGAACTCTCTCCAGGTAAACACCATTTTCCAGAAAAGAGAAAATATAATGAAACATGAATATATAACTAACTGGAAAATAAAAACTTACTCACATACAAAATACACAAACATGAAATATTACGTAACCGAATGAAACAATGAAAAAATAAAATATAAATCGAAAATAAATCAAAGCCGAGACACAAAACAGTACATAGGTTCCTCCAGCAGGAGGTATGGAGCAGCCCGGGGTGGTTGTAGTCTGGAGCAGCCCGGGGTGGTTGTAGTCTGATCCACTGTGACGTAAAATCAAAGATTCAGTCGCCTCATAGTGAAGACTGAGGTATAAACTCTAGTGGTAAAATAGATCTGAGCCCTAATAAGGAGTGCACGTCAACACGGTGCAGTGTAGTTGGTCACAGACGCAGATCTCTGAGTGAACCGCTAATGAGACGGTGAACCAGCTGGCTGAGGTCTCAGGTACAGGTGGTGACAGGTACACAGAAGCACCGCTCCCAGAATGGCACAGTCGCATACATGCGAGGTTTCCACCGTAACAGGAAGTGAAGTTGAGAAGACAATTCAAAATCAATTGCAGCTCTTTCAGTCCCTCAAAGTTTCGCTGGCCTGGTCATAACACTCGGCTGTGGAAGAATAACAAACAGCATCTGCCATCACAACAAGTTTTTCACTCACTTGGCAAACTGATGAAGGCTTTAAAGACAAGCGAGAGAAAATGAAATACAAATTTACTTTAAAAACTAAGATGCCACAAAATCAAAACAGGCAACAGCTGCAAGAAAAATAAACACAAAAAAGAGACAGAGGAGTGAATACTGAAGATCGTCAGAAAGAAGGATAGACAAGTAACTCCCTTTAGATTACTAGCTCAACAAATCACTTAGCATCATAGAGTGTAGTGTGAAGAGAGGATGGTAGGCAGCAGGTGTTGTAGTGAAATGAAGATGTGTAATCAATCCATCAACCTTGGAGAAATAGTATTTGAGGGACTGACCACCTGAGGGACTGACCACCTTAAATACTATTTCTCCAAGGTTGTTGGACTGATTACATCATCTTCACTTCACTACTACACCTGCTGTCTCTGTATCTGACTGAAGAAGCCTACTGTGTAAGGAAAACGTTTCGACAATAACTGTTGTACATGTGTCTTAATCATCAGCACTGGAGTGTCTGAATTTCACTGAAACAAGGACTTCCAACACTCAAACGAAATTTATGTACAAGTGTACGTACGTACAAGTGAACTTTTTCCCTCTCACACCTTACAAATATTATGATCTATGGTGAAAATTTCCGCAGAAACCACTGCTCAGAATTTAGTTAATTTATGTTAAGATGATTCCAGTTATATACATTACCGTTAAGTGCAATGATGTTAAGTGGGCTTCCGTTAAGGGCAAGCAAAGGTGCACTCCGGTTACTGCACGATTTCAAGAGTTTGTGACGCTGGATTGGCAAGGAGCACAAGTGAACCAGAAGAAAGAGGAGACAAAGACAATGACAATGATAGAACAAAGATGAGAAACTTAAGAAAAATATGAGTACAGCTACGTATAGAGGGAAGGGAGAGAGAGAGACAGACAGACAGAGAGAGACAGAGAGAGAGACAGAGACAGATAGAGAAATGCTTTCAAATGAGTTCATGTAGGTAACAGCTCTTAGCTTGTCAATAAAGTTAGAAATCCTTAATTTGTCGATAGCTTGTAAATAAAGTTAGGGATCCTTAACCTAACCTTGTCAAACCCTGTGTAAAAAGAGAGAGAGACATACCTAGCTTTAAGAAAAGGTACGAGAAGGCTTTCGAAGCCAGGAGGGAAACCTAGTAGTGACCAGTGAAGAGGCGGGGGCCAGGAGCTGAGACCCTACCCCAGCAACAACATATAGGTGAGTACATACACACTGGAGTTCTACGGAAAAAAAATCTCAGAGATAAAAACAAGAAAGACAGCTGGGTGAAGTGCAGGAAAGCATGTTGCACCGTACCTCAGCAGAGATTAGTCAGCTTAAAGGAACAAGCAGGGTTAAAAGGCAGAGTTCTTCAGTTGGTGAAGGAGCACCTGAATGGGACAGAATGGGAGAGAGTAACCAGTGGGGCTCCACAGAAACCAGCGTCAGGAACATTACTCTTCCTAATACACATTAATGATTTACCAGAGGGTATTCAGTCCTATGTGTGACTGTATTGATGAAGTAAACCTAATGAGAAGAATAAGAACAGGAGATGATAGTGATAACCTCCAGGAGACCTCAACACATAAAATATTTGGTTAAACCCCAACAAATGCAAAATCATGCAAACTAGAGAAAGTGAAAGCAGACCAGACACGGAGTACAGCTGCAAATATCAGAGAGCAAAACATACCTGGGGGAAATGTAACACCAAGCATTTCATCAGAATTACATATAAACCGTATCAGGTCAGTAACGTACGCTAGACTGGCAAACCTGAGAATAAGATTCACGATATTGAATAAGAAATCCTTCAGAACCTTATATATAATATATGTTAGGTCAATCATTGAGTATGCAGTCCCACGATAGAACCCACACCTGGTCAGGCACGTAAACAAGCTCGAAAAGGTTCAAAGGTTTGCAGTCAGACTAGTACCAGAAATAAGAGGACTGCATTATGACCAAAGGTTGAAGGAACTGACGATGACGACCTTCAAGAAAAACACTAGAGAAGACACGCTTACCACGTACACAATCTTAAAAGGATAGTGTTGATAAGGACCGACGGTTTGAATTAAGAGGACTAGGATCAAGGGGAGGAAGATGGCATCTGAAACACAAATGAGCCATAGGGATGTAAGGATGTATTGCTTTAGTTTCAGTATGTTTGAAAAAAACGGAGTGATTTGGACGAGGCAGCGGTGGAGGCAAAGTCAACACACAGTGTCAAGAGTATATATAATAAATCCCATGATTCGATTCCTGGTATAGATGAAGCGTCGGGCATGTTTCCCTACACCTCCTGCCAGGTGAACTTAGCAAAAACCTGCGAGCTTGGAAGGCAGAAGTATAGCTCTTAATACTAGAGACAGACAAGAAGCTCACAGTTAAGGTGTTGAGTAACTCTGAAGGCTCATCTACCACCTGCTCACAATGAAAAGGGCTTTGCACTGGGCTCGAACATACATATTTTTTATGTTATTTCATATCTGTTTAGGAAGATTACTGGGCTTAACCTCCTCCACGTAAGGAACTATCTTGATGGTTCGTTACGTGGAACATGAGCTTATTAACCAGTGGTCCCTGAAGTGATGGTAAGACATACACACAATCCAGTAATCCAAACAACTGATAGATTGAACCTTTAGTCACGTGACTGAGGACTGCTGGTCTCTGCTGCCTCCACGACACCACTAACGAAATAACCAAAAGCCTTTCCTGAACATCATAAAAATCACCAAGGGAACAACAGTTCTCTGAAAAAGTTACAAAAATTCTCGAATCTGCCACATCCAGCTTCCACCTCTAAGGAAAAACCGGGGGGAAGGGAAGGATGCCGATGACTCCAGGAAAGAGGGAAATGATGACTATCAAGTAAGTCTGGAAGAACAGATCATCTGATGGTCTGAGGTTAAAAGCAATGGTATGCCATCTTAATAGTCTCTACACTACCCTCCTTGTGTACCTCACAGGTCCTCTCATTAGCTTCGTGGGAGCCCCTGCAATTGCGACACTGCAAAACTCTGGTACAGGAGTGGGCAGTGTTGAAGTTGGTGAAACATGCAACAAAAGTGTTTTGAGTCGTCTTGCACTTGATCCTCTGGTGACCAGACTTCTAGAACTTTAAGCATTATACTGAGAAGAAAACAATGATTTAGCATCCAGGATACTTCACCTAAGATCAATGTACAGAAGAAGGTCCGTTTTGTAGAACACGAAGACCGGTGAATTAGTGTTCACCAGAACACCGCCCACCTTCCTCTTAATCCTCCGAACCGCAACCACTCCAAGATTCAGAAACTGAATATCCTCCTCCTTCTCATGCTCGACGAACCAATGGGAAATAATGCCGTGACACTAGTTCAAATAACTGGTGACAAACCTTGTTTCCACTATATAAAAGGCCATGGGCCATTGTTCTCTGAGATTTGGCAGATGTTAAGTTGCAAGATTGTTCTTTGAGATATGATAAATGCTAAATTGCAAAATTATTCTTTCAGATCTGGTAGATATTAAGCTGCAAAGTCTCTCCATATTCTGCCTCTTAACTGCCACTTCAAACTTGTAGCTCAGGCTGAGCATTGTCATGAAATACATGGGCATATATCCCTGCTTGAATTCAATGTCAATGGCCTGTGAGTGGAAGGTAGATGCGTCCTCAACACAAATGAGCCGATCACCCAGTACCCAGCCAGTGAGTCGGGGAGCACACACACACACCAGTAACTGCTTTGTCAGCAAAGATCCACAACCAAACAAACTCGTCAGGCCGGGAGGAAGCAACCTGCCTAACACTACAGTGTTAGAATGTGCAGCAGAACTTTGTGGATATAGGAGGGTGGGTGCAGGAGGGAAGAAAAGCGATTGGTGGAATGATGAGGTACAGAGTGGTACGAGATAAAAAAAAATAGCATATTACACAGAAGTAACATCAACACTGTTATCAAAATTACAGAAATAGACAGAGCCCGTCACTTTGATGTCTACACAATCGCCTTCCAAAACGCGGGCGGAATCAGGGCCACGACCAGCAACCAGGTACCCGGCTGAGTCTGCCTTGGGGGCGTCATGAACCTGGATCTACAGGTAACATGTCGTTGCCAGACATCCACCGGATCACGGAACGGGTGGTGCTTGAACCCATGACAGGTGAGTCCTTAAACTCACGGGTCAGTGCGCTAACCACTGGACCATCTGGCTTTAATAAGATTCATCCAACTAGGTATATTTCCAAACACCATAAGAAGGTTAGCATGTGCCCCGCTGAGTTTCAGGACTCACTTGCCATGGGTTCAAACCCCACCCGTTCCTTGATTTGTTTGCACTCGTGTTATTACGATTTCGTGAATCCACCGCCAGGAGTCAGGTGAACCACCCGGTGTTGCACTTGACACTCCAAAACATTCAGAGGTTGCGAACCACCTCAGCACTGCAACCGGCAGGGAAACAAAGAGAGCAACAGACAATGACACTTTCCGTAATCCTCTGGAGTAAAATTTAATAAATGGGGTGGGGAGGGGGAATATCATCGCTATGTAAACAAAAGGAGGGGATGAGGTGATAGGTTCTTAGTGAGGCTAAGCCACTCAAACCACCACAATGGAAATAAATAATTTGTCTAACTTTTTGGGGTTATTCTGGTGGATAATTTACTTATGTTACTATGCATGATAATTGTACTTATGTGTATCTGTACCTAAATAAACTTACTTAAGGTAATCCAGTGATGGTAGGATGGAAGAAGGGGAAGTGAACTTCGCAGTACATATTACCTGAAGCCATCCATCAGAAACTATACTGTATTCTGTACAGTTATAAAGGACTGGAATGAACTTGTCAAACACTTCAAAGGCAGTAGTGACATAGACCAGTTCGAGATAAACATAAAGAAGAATCTTACAGGTGTAAGTTAGTAAGTAAAGTTTATTTAGGCACAGATACAGATAATTACAATCATCACACAGTGTAAATTACCTAGGATAACCCCCAAAAAAAGTCAGACAAAGTGACTTATTTCTACTGAGGGTCCTTGAAGCTTCTGGTGAAAGTCACCTTGTTTGACGTTATTGGATTATCCTAGATTAATTTCCACACAGACTACGATACAAGACAATTGTAAACATCTGAATAAAAACTAACTTACCCACCTACCTTATTTCATCATGCCAGTATAATTACCATACCTCTTGCTTTCTCATATACAAACTTTGTAGCATATAACCCATATCCCGTGTGGTCTAGTGGCTAGGATACGCGGCTTTCACCCGCGAGGTCCGGGTTCGATTCCCGGCACGGGAATTAGTTTTTTTTTTCAGAGCTGAAAATAAATGTTACACGGGGAAAAATGTATGTTTAACAGCTTGTTTTGATTAAACAAAAAAAATGTTTGCTATTTTTTATGTTCTAGAGCTACTGCTGTGTACAGTCAAGAGATGTACTATATATAAGTGAATGTTACTATTAATATGTGCTAGGTATTCATTTGTAAACATAGGAAGAATGACTCCAGTGGAGAAGAGTTAGTGATCTTTAACTTGTCTTGCAAATTAACTTCACTCAGTTCAGACTTTACAGAAAGTTATATTGTCAGTCAACGAATATAATATACATGGAATTGCGATAGACACAGAAGAATAAAAGTCACAATACCGTGGCTGGAACAACTCACAAATAACGCACAATACCGTGGCTGGAACAACTCACAAATAACGCACAATACCGTGGCTGGAACAACTCACAAATAACGCACAATACCGTGGCTGGAACAATTCACAAATAGCGCACAATACCGTGGCTGGAACAACTCACAAATAACGCACAATACCGTGGCTGGAACAACTCACAAATAACGCACAATACCGTGGCTGGAACAACTCACAAATAACGCACATTACCGTGGCTGGAACAATTCACAAATAGCGCACAATACCGTGACTGGAACAACTCAAATAACGCACAATGCCGTGGTTAGAACAACTCACAAATAACGCACAATGCCGTGGTTGGAACAAATAACCCGACCCTAAATGATGATGGTAACTTGTGAAGTTTTACCAGGGATAATCCAAAATAAGTCAAGTGTGACTCACATCAACTGGGTTGACAACACTGTTTCTCAGGTACTTATGAATGCCATCCTCACATTCAACACATAATGATACTACACACAACACGAAAACCAAGTGCTGTATGATGCGTATATAAAAACATAAGAATATAAGAAAGAAGGAGCACTGCAGCAGGCCTAATGGCCCATGCTAGGCAAGTCCATGATAAAGTACAGATACCCCTTTTAGTACAGCATTATGTTAACAATATACAAAAGAACACTTTTTTACCATTCTGCTTTACCCTGTGATTTGCCTGTGACCTGTTTCTGGCGTTTACCTACACTCCCGGGGCCTCCCTGTTGACTAACATCTCAACAACACTAGCAGGCTGGCCGGCCTGTACATCTATCACAACAACACTAGCAGGCTGGCCGGCCTGTACATCTATCACAACAACACTAGAAGGCTGGCCGGCCTGTACATCTATCACAACAACACTAGCAGGCTGGCCGGCCTGTACATCTATCACAACAACACTAGAAGGCTGGCCGGCCTGTACATCTATCACAACAACACTAGCAGGCTGGCCGGCCTGTACCTCTATCACAACAACACTAGCAGGCTGGCCGGCCTGTACATCTATCACAACAACACTAGAAGGCTGGCCGGCCTGTACATCTATCACAACAACACTAGCAGGCTGGCCGGCCTGTACATCTATCACAACAACACTAGCAGGCTGGCCGGCCTGCACATCTATCACAACAACACTAGCAGGCTGGCCGGCCTGTACATCTATCACAACAACACTAGCAGGCTGGCCGGCCTGTACATCTATCACAACAACACTAGCAGGCTGGCCGGCCTGCACATCTATCACAACAACACTAGCAGGCTGGCCGGCCTGTACATTTATCACAGTAACTGCGTTTGTCAGGTGATCTTTACCTTTTAATATTGAATAATATTATTAGTGACCATGATATAACCAGGTATCTTATCCCAGTCTTTTAACACTTTAAAAAATGTGGTGGTTAACGCCTGGGTATCACAATATAATGCTCACTCTCACCAAAACACTATTAATTTTTGTTCTTAGCTTTAACAAAATTTGAGGTAAGATACTCTGAGTGTTAGCAGTTATGTACATATGGTTTAGTCTCAGCTATGTCACTCGGCTACTTTCAGCATTTTTATTTTTTTGTAGTTTATCCTGGCCTCCATGTGCCGGGATGAACTACGTACATTTTGGTTTAAAAAGACACGCGAGTAAACACTAGGACATATTTACTACAAAACGTTTCGATCTTGCCTAGGTTTTTTTTTGTTTTGTTTTGGGGGGATGATTTGTAGTCTGCTTTATCAGTATTATGTTAGAGGAGAATACCATGATGAGCAGGAGCACTCTGTATAACATTGTATGCGTGCCAGAAATAGGGTCTTGCGTGGTTGAGCTGGTAGGCACTGTGCCTATCTGTAGACAGGCACAGTGTCTACCAACTCAACCACGCAAGACCCTATTTTTGGAACTGTTATGTGGTGATATTCAAACTAATCCGGAACCACAAAGTAATGTACAGGTGCAAACGAGACAAATAAGGTGCCCTTGTGTACACTGTGGCAAAGGTGTGGGCAACCGCAGTTGAGCGATTACCTATGATATATGTGAAGAATGGATCCAGGTGAGGTGCACACACCGAATAAATGATGATGAATATAATGAATTAGTAGGCAGGAGTGATAACTTTAACTTTGCAATGCATGTCTAGGTTACCGTGAGGCCACAGAGCCAGTGCTGTTACCAGAAATAACACTAGACATATGTTTACACTGTACCAAGGGTCGGAGGAAGTACAGTAAATACACACCATATATATGAATTGTGTAAGGAGTGGATGCACAACCGATGTATGTTTGGTTATGTTAATGGTGCTAAATATCAGTTTGTAACAAATGCACTTTAGCTCCGTTACCCTTTAGTAGTGCTCACCTGGATTTATCTATTTTTTTTTACTACAAATGAACCTTTGCCATATATTGATGATTATGACTGTTTCAAGAAAGCAGGTCTTCATGACTCACGAAATCGTAATGATACGATTGCAAACAAACCATACCACGGGTGGGGTTCGAACCCGCGGCTTACGCGACGCGACGGTCTGGAGTTTTGAGACTCTCGGACCGCGGGTTCGAACCCCACCCGTGGTATGTTTTTTTTTAGCAGGTCTTCACTTTATTCATGTCAATGATAGGTCACTTTTACCCAAAATGTAAGAGATTACGATTCTAGGAAACAAGACTAAGGCGGCACTTATATCCATCTCTGAATCCTAGTTAGATGACACGGTGACTGATGACGAAGTTAAAATAGAAGGATACAATATAAGACAGTATACTCTGCCTTAACAAAAAAAAAATACAAGATAGACTACAAATCACCCAGAATAAAATGGTGAGATTCATCCTGGACCTGGGTCCAAAAGAACATGTAGGTCAGGATGAATTTTAACAACTGAATATGTTGAATGTTGAAGATAGAGTAAAACAACTTAAGTTAAACCACGTATATAAAATTGCTCACAAGCAATGTCCAGAATATTTTGTTGCCAAGTTTGTCAAGGCTGGGAACCAAAACCAGTACAGTACAAGGGAAAGGGAACACAACTTTGTAGTACCCACAGTAGGTGGTCAGGCTTCAAACACCTTTTATTGTACAGCAGTAAAGAAGTGGAACGGACTGCCTGCACATCAAAGCCTGTCATAGCATGAGCTAGTTCAGGAAGAGAGCTAAATTTACCTAATTACCCTACAGAAAGAGAGGAGAATTATTTCTTGTATAGCTAACATAAATGTACATATTACTGTAACATTCATGTACCTTTTATTGTGATCTGGTCCTCTCTTTAATGTTATTGTAAATAACTCAGTTGACCTCATTCCTAATATATCTCCTTATATTGTAACTGTTTTCACACAGTCGAGTTATTTAGCATTTTTTTAACTGTTAAGTTTAAATAATAAGATATTACAAGGACCCCAATGGAAATAAGTCACTTTGTTTGACTTTTTGGGTTATCCTAGGTAATCTACACATATGCTGCTATGTATGACAAATTATGTAACAGTATTTATGTATACCTGTACCTGAATAAACTTATTTACTCTTACTATGAAAGTAAGCTTGACGGAGCTCCAGTGTAAACATGGCCATACCCGTTTTCATTTGCCAGCGTGAGGGGAAACTTTTTTGTAACTGACACAAGAGCAGATGCAACACTGTCAGTGGCAACAAGAGCAGATGCAACACTGTCAGTGGCAACAAGAGCAGATGCAACACTGTCAGTGGCAACAAGAGCAGATGCAACACTGTCAGTGGCAACAAGAGCAGATGCAGCACTGTCAAGCAACAAGAGCAGATGCAACACTGTCAGTGGCAACAAGAGCAGATGCAGCACTGTCAAGCAACAAGAGCAGATGCAACACTGTCAGTGGCAACAAGAGCAGATGCAACACTGTCAAGCAACAAGAGCAGATGCAACACTGTCAGTGGCAACAAGAGCAGATGCAGCACTGTCAAGCAACAAGAGCAGATGCAACACTGTCAGTGGCAACAAGAGCAGATGCAGCACTGTCAAGCAACAAGAGCAGATGCAACACTGTCAGTGGCAACAAGAGCAGATGCAGCACTGTCAAGCAACAAGAGCAGATGCAACACTGTCAGTGGCAACAAGAGCAGATGCAGCACTGTCAAGCAACAAGAGCAGATGCAACACTGTCAGTGGCAACAAGAGCAGATGCAGCACTGTCAAGCAACAAGAGCAGATGCAACACTGTCAGTGGCAACAAGAGCAGATGCAGCACTGTCAAGCAACAAGAGCAGATGCAACACTGTCAGTGGCAACAAGAGCAGATGCACACTGTCAAGCAACAAGAGCAGATGCAACACTGTCAGTGGCAACAAGAGCAGATGCAACACTGTCAAGCAACAAGAGCAGATGCAACACTGTCAGTGGCAACAAGAGCAGATGCAGCACTGTCAAGCAACAAGAGCAGATGCAACACTGTCAGTGGCAACAAGAGCAGATTCAGCACTGTCAAGCAACAAGAGCAGATGCAACACTGTCAGTGGCAACAAGAGCAGATGCAGCACTGTCAAGCAACAAGAGCAGATGCAACACTGTCAGTGGCAACAAGAGCAGATGCAGCACTGTCAAGCAACAAGAGCAGATGCAACACTGTCAGTGGCAACAAGAGCAGATGCAGCACTGTCAAGCAACAAGAGCAGATGCAACACTGTCAGTGGCAACAAGAGCAGATGCAGCACTGTCAAGCAACAAGAGCAGATGCAACACTGTCAGTGGCAACATGAGCAGATGCAGCACTGTCAAGCAACAAGAGCAGATGCAACACTGTCAGTGGCAACAAGAGCAGATGCAGCACTGTCAAGCAACAAGAGCAGATGCAACAAGAGCAGATGCAGCACTGTCAAACAACAAGAGCAGATGCAACACTGTCAGTGGCAACAAGAGCAGATGCAGCACTGTCAAGCAACAAGAGCAGATGCAACACTGTCAGTGGCAACAAGAGAAATGCAACACTGTCAGTGGCAACAAGAGCAGATGCAGCACTGTCAAGCAACAAGAGCAGATGCAGCACTGTCAAGCAACAAGAGCAGATGCAACACTGTCAGTAGCAACAATAGCAGATGCAGCACTGTCAGTAGCAACAATAGCAGATGCAGCACTGTCAGTAGCAACAATAGCAGATGCAACACTGTCAGTAGCAACAATAGCAGATGCAGCACTGTCAGTAGCAACAATAGCAGATGCAACACTGTCAGTAGCAACAATAACAGATGTATCCCTGTCTTCTGCCTAAGCGGGTTCTGTCCTATGGGGGTTTTGTCCAGCAGGCATTTTGTCCTACCCTGTGGAACATTAGCTCTCTTGCAGTGCTCCTCTGTTCTTCTGTACCTATAGACTACCTCCACTATTACTGTTACTATTTCTTCCCTAACACTACACTCTCTGCCCCTTTTTTCCACCACCACTACCTTCTTATTGCCACCTATGTCACTGTTGTGCTATTTATACTACTACTGCTACTACTACTGCTGCTGCTACTACTATTACTACCACAACTTCTACTACTGTTACTACTACTACTACTACTACTACTACTAATAATAATAATAATACTTTCAATACTACTACTTATAATAATACTTCTGTTACTGCCGTAACTACCACTACTACTACTAATACTAATACTTTTACTACTACCATTACTACTACTACTACCACTACTAATACAAATACTACTACTACTAACTATTATACTTTTGAATACAAAATTATACAGTGTTATTACTAATAAATTTATAGTTATGATCAGAGTTCAAATTCTATCAGTGTATATATCACGTGTGGTTTGTATCTCTCATTGTATATACCACTTACGGTTTGTATCTCTCAGTGTATATACCACGTATGGTTTGTATCTTTCAGTGTATATACCACTTACGGTTTGTATCTTTCAGTGTATATACCATTTAGCTGTTTGTATCTATCAGTGTATATACCACTTACGGTTTATATTTCTCATTGTTTATACAATGAGTTAATTTTATTCCATTTTAGGGGTTAATGTATTCCTGATCGAGAGATGTACTGGGAATATGCATCCGTAATGAGCCTTGTGCAGTGGATAGGCTTTAAGCTCTACCAAGCAGCCAACACTTCGATAAGTAATATAAATAACATGCATGTCCATTAAGACTGTGTAGGCCGCCCCCCGTCCAGTGCCTTTGTTGGTTGATTGGTTAGTGTGGTTTTAGGCCTATCAACTATACTAGGGTCGTTAAGAGTAGCGTAACATTCTCACCACCAGACATAAATACCTTAATCCCTAAAGCAGGGATTAATCCTCAAAGTAGGGATTACAGTTACTCTCAGAACATATACACTGAGACAAATACACTCCAATGGAAACAAAGTCACGTGTGCCTAAATAAACTTACTTTTCGGCTAGTCGGTTTGATGCATTGCTCTTTCTTTCTTAAGTAGTTGTGACTTGAACCTGACTAGCTTAGGCCAGTAGGTGACTTGGACCTACCTAGCATGGGCAAGTAGGCCTGCAGCAGTGCTCCTTCTTTCTAGCATGAGCCAGTAGGCCTTCCGCAGTGTTTCTTCTTCCTTATGTGTACATATGCGTGTGTTCCTGGTCTTGGACGTCACAGCATGGCTATCCTCTTAATCCCTTTTGACTGTGGCTGCCTGAAGTTCGGGAAGGCACAGCAACAAGTGATAAAAAGAGGAAGAAACTGGAACGGGTTGGAAAAATATAAAATTACAAGTATGATTGAGAGTAAAATCGGTGAGCGTCAAATGTGGTGATCTTTGAGGAGGGATGTGTAGCCCACCGTTGCCTCTCCCTCATGTGTGAGGAGGGATGTGTGGCGCACCGCTGCCTCTCCCTCATGTGTGAGGAGGGATGTGTAGCGCACCGCTGCCTCTGCCTCATGTGTGAGGAGGGATGTGTAGCCCACCGCTGCCTCTGCCTCATGTGTGAGGAGGGATGTGTAGCCCACCGCTGCCTCTGCCTCATGTGTGAGGAGGGATGTGTAGCCCACCGCTGCCTCTGCCTCATGTGTGAGGAGGGATGTGTAGCGCACCGCTGCCTCTCCCTCATGTGTGAGGAGGGATGTGTAGCGCACCGCTGCCTCTCCCTCATGTGTGAGGAGGGATGTGTAGCCCACCGCTGCCTCTCCCTCCTCCACCACCCTCACAACTTTTCTCCATTCAATATTTTTTTTTTCCGGTTCCTTTTTTACTGTTTACTTTTCTGAGGTCTATTCCGCGGATTTTATAAATTATAAATTAATAGGCGGGTTTCAAATTCGCTGTGACATCTGCAAGTCAACTATGTAGTCAAAATACAACGATAAAAATTGACACTTTATCTTGGGTGTCCACCATTATGGTTGCCCCTCCCTGCCCAGCTGCCCCACCTCGTTATGCCCAACATTCGTGTTTTAATCTCATTCCCACACTGTCGACCATCACTGACCCTTCCTACGACAACTTACACACACACGCTGCTCACCTCCGGCATTTACACCACCTACAACTTTGCGTTGAGGAATGAATTGTTTGTGGTTGCCAGGGTCGGTGCAACGGGGCAGGGCAGGTGCATGGTGGACTAGCGGGCACCTCGGGGCAAGCCTCCGTGTCTTCGCTATTTTCACTTCAGAGACTCACTTTTCACTCGTGCTCCGTGCCCAGCGTTTCGTTCACGAGGGAGAGAAACTGCACGAAAATATTTATTGTGATGAAGACTTTTTTTTTGTGTGTGTGCGCGCGCGCCCGAGGAGACTCGAGACATTTTCCTTGTACTACTCTTGAGGCTATGGACCTTCATAACTTTATTAGTTGTACCCTTATCAACATTATATATATATATATATATATATATATATATATATATATATATATATATATATATATATATATATATATATATATATATATATATATATATATATATGGTTAGGAATGAGGTACAACTTGTAAAAATCGCCGAGTGGAAATAGAGAGGAATGCGAAGACAAGACGCAGTAGAGGGATTCAGTGAGGGAAGTTGGAGGAGACATAAGGAGTGGAAGAAGAGGTGGGGTAGCAAGGAAGGAGGAAGGGTATGGAGGGAGTGGGTGGAAGGGATAGGGGGCAAGGCAGGGAGGAGCTCAGTTGGCAGGGGGTGCAGGGTGGGGTTGGTATTTCCTGTCTAACCGTCCGCTTACACCCCTCCCCCCTCCATACCCAGCCCCATCACCCCTCCAGAGAAACACCCTTCCCATGCCCCCCCTCCTGCTCACCCACCTCACCAGTTTCCCTCCCATGATGGGTGTCTGTGGCTCGGGGAGCGCTACTTCAACCCATCCTCATAATCAATGTCAGTATAATATTTTATTCCAACTATTAACCCGGAGGCTTAGTAACCCGGAACAAACAACAGGGCTACTACATCTGGCTTATTTCCACTGTGATCCTCTGGTTCTCATCCCCAGGATGAGAACCAGAGGATCACACGAGTACCTGGGTGTTAGTCCACTAACACCCAGGTACCTACTTATTGTTAGATGAACAGGGGCAACAGGTGTAGGGAAACATGCCTAACGTTTCCACCGGTCTACCTGGAGGGTATTCCGGGGATCAATGCCCCCGCGACCCGGTCTACGACCAGTCCTCCCGGTGGATCAGGGAATGATCAACTAGGCTGTTACTGCTGACAGCACGTAATCCAACGTACGAGCCACAGCCCGGCTGATCCGGCACTGACTTTAGGTATCTGTCCAGCTCCCTCTTGAAGGCAGCTAGGGGTCTATTGGTAATTCCCTTTATGCCTGTTGGGAGGCTGTTGAACAGTCTTGGGCCCCGGACACTTTGTGTTTTCTCTTAGTGTACTATTAGCGCCCCTACTTTTCAATGGAGATATGTTGCACCGGTGCTGGGATCAAACCCATGTCCTTGAGATGAGAGCCGAAGGCACTGCCACTTCAACCACGAGCTTCCATATTTCGCTGTAGCTAGGACAGTCATGTGAACAGTGATTATCTGACTGTTAATTGTAGTATGTATTCTGTGCGACCCCGTTTTCTGTTAGCGGTACCCCAAAAAATATCGCTTTCACAGTATATTTCATTAGTAGGCGCTGTGGTATATTATATTTAGTTATTTCTTTATTATTAACAAGGATAATTTAGGCTACCTCACTTAACCCAATTTAACGTAAGTTAAAATAACGTAAATCGAGGAATTTACTAAAGAGAGAGAGCTGTGTGGGGACGAGTTGGCTTGTTTGTGTTTGAGAGGAGGGGAGAAGGAAGGCCAGTCCTCAGCAGCCCTTCCTCCTGCACATCCTACCTCTCTCCCTCCCTCCCTTCCTACAGTTATGTCTAAGTGTACATCAGAGAGGGAGGGAGGGATTCCTCCCCCCCTCTCTCTCTCCCTCGTAAAAAGGTAGAGACACAGATACACGACAGAGGGACCCCGAGGGACCCCCCGAGGGAAATAAATACATGCTTAAGTCAACACATCACGGAACTTGTTTCTCTTTCTAGCCTAGTGTTTATGACTTTCTAGACTATTGTTTATGTCTTTCTAGCCTACTGTTAATGTCTTTCTAGCCCATTATTAGTTTTTTAGCCTATTGTTTATGTCTTTCTAGCCTATTTTTTATGTCTTTTTAGCCTATTGTTTATGTCTTTCTAGCCTATTGTTTGTCTTTCTAGCCTATTGTTTATGTCTTTCTAGCCTATTGTTTATGTCTTTCTAGCCTATTGTTTATGTCTTTCTAGCCTATTGTTTATGTCTTTCTAGCCTATTGTTTATGTCTTTCTAGCCTATTGTTTATGTCTTTCTAGCTTAGTGTTTATGTTTTTCTAGCCTATTGTTTGTCTTTCTAGCCTATTGTTTATGTCTTTCTAGCCTATTGTTTATGTCTTTCTAGACTATTGTTTATGTCTTTCTAGCTTAGTGTTTATGTCTTTCTAGACTATTGTTTGTCTTTCTAGCCTATTATTTATGTCTTTCTAGCCTATTATTTATGTCTTTCTAGCCTATTGTTTATGTCTTTCTAGCTTAGTGTTTATGTCTTTCTACACTAGTTTTTTGTCTTTTTAGCCTATTGTTATATATTTCTAGCCTACTAAAGAACAAAGACACAATACCGTGACTGGAACAACACACAAATAACCCGCACATAGGAGGGAGAAACTTACCACGACGTTTCGGTCCGTCTTGGACCATTTACAAAGAAACGCTGAGTTGTTAGTTTGACTTTGTAAATGGTCCAAGTCGGACCGAAACGTCGTCGTAAGTTTCCCTCTTCTACGTGCAGGTTATTTGTGTATTGTAGCTTACTTTTATGTCTTTCTAGCCTATGTTTATTTCTCTCTCTCTCTCTCTCTCTCTCTCTCTCATCTATATATATATATATATATATATATATATATATATATATATATATATATATATATATATATATATATATATATTTGGAGTAGTATTTCAAGGGTCAGCGCCCCCGGCGGCCTGGCCAGTGGATCATAGCATGATGAACCAGGTTGTTACTGCTTGCCACACAGTGCAACGCACGGCTGGTCTTGAAATGACTTTAAGAACCTATCCAGTTCCCTCTTCAATACAGCCAGGCTGTAATGGATATATGGGCCAGCGGGGCTTCCAGCAGTAACAGCCTGGTTGACCAAGCTGCTGAACAGCCTATATGTAAATACACCCATTTCTTAAAATAATGTGAATGTGATGAAGGCTTCTGTCGAGTTAACCTGGGAAGGTTAACAAGCCCGGATGGTTAATTACCATGTTAAGTATCTTACGTATATGATATGAACCAAAGTCTGAACAAAGACACTTATTTACTTATTTACTTAGCGTGGCTTTTTAAACTGAGGTTTACTGGCCCTCCTGAGGATGTGACCTTCAACAGCAGACTAACTCCCGGGTATCTATCTACTGCTCGTTGAGCAGGTGCCACAAGATACTGCTCGTTGAACAGGTGCTACAAGAGACTGCTCGATGAACAGGTGCTACTAGAGACTGTTCGTTGAATAGGTGCCACAAGATACTGCTCGTTGAACAGGTGCCACAAGATACTGCTCGTTGAACAGGTGCCGCAAGATACTGCTCATTGAACAGGTGCCACAAGATACTGTTCGTTGAACAGGTGCCACAAGAGACTGCTATGTGAACAGGTGCCACAAATGTTAGGTCACTACTCGTTGAACAGGTGCCACAGATGTTAGGACACTACTCGTTGAACAGGTGCCACAGATGTTAGGACACTACTCGTTGAACAGGTGCCACAAATGTTAGTACACTACTCGTTGAACAGGTGCCACAGATAAAAACATAAGAAAGAAGGAACACTGCAGCAGGCCTACTGGCCCATGCGAGGCAAATCCAATTCTCCCACCGACTTGAGCCAATGACTTGACCTGTTCAGGTCCAACTCACACCCACCCACACCCACTCATGTATTTATCCAACCTATTTTTAAAACTACACAATGTCTTAGCTTCTATGACGGTACTCGGGAGTTTGTTCCACTCATCCACAACTCTATTACCAAACCAGTGCTTTCCTATATTCTTTCTGAATCTGAATTTTTCCAATTTAAAACCATTGCTGCGAGTCCTGTCAATACTAGATATTTTTAGAACGCTATTTACATCCCCTTTATTAATTCCTGTTTTCCATTTATACACCTCAATCATATCCCCCCTAATTCTACGCCTTTCTAGAGAGTGCAGATTCAGGGTCCTCAGTCTATCCTTATAGGGAAGATTTCTGATACATGGAATCAACTTTGTCATCCTCCTTTGTACGTTTTCCAGAGCATTTATATCCATTCTGTAATACGGTGACCAAAATTGTGCAGCATAATCTAAATGAGGCCTAACCAAGGATATATAGAGTTGAAGAACAACCTGCGGACTTCTATTATTTATACTTCTTGATATGAAGCCAAGGATTCTGTTCGCTTTATTGCGAACACTTATGCACTGTTGTCTTGGTTTCAGATTACTGCTAACCAGAACTCCTAAATCCTTTTCGCAATCAGTAGTATTAAGATCTACATTATTTAGTTTATATGTGGCATGTTAGTACACTACTCGTTAAACAGGTGCCACAGATGTTAGGACACTACTCGTTGAACAGGTGCCACATATATTAGGACACTACTCGTTGAACAGGTGCCGCAAATGTTAAAAGATTTGCCCATGCATCTACCCCCGCCCAGATTGACCTCATATTGTTTAGGCTGTGAATCGAACATTACCACCAGGCTACAAGGAATGTAAATATTGCAACTAACAGCAGTAGTCCTACTCACAGTCTTCTAACAGTAGGCCTAAAAGCAAGACAAGGCCTACTCACAGCCATCTAACAGTAGGCCTAAAAGCAAGACAAGGCCTACTCACAACCATCTAACAGTAGGCCTAAAAACAAGACAAGGCCTACTCACAACCATCTAACAGTAGGCCTAAAAAAAGCAGGACAAGGCCTACTCACAACCATCTAACAGTAGGCCTAAAAGCAAGACAAGGCCTACTCACAACCATCTAACAGTAGGCCTAAAAAAAGCAGGACAAGGCCTACTCACAACCATCTAACAGTAGGCCTAAACAAAGTAGGACAAAACCTACTCACAACTAACAACAACTACTACTACTACTACTATTACTAATAATAATAATAATAATAATAATAACTATACTACTACTACTACTACTACTAATAATAATAATAATAATAATAACTATACTACTACTACTACTAATAATAATAATAACTATACTACTACTACTACTACTACTAATAATAATAATAATAGTAATAATAATAACTATACTACTACTACTAATAATAATAATAGTAATAATAATAATAATAATAATAATAATAATAATAATAATAATAATAGTAATAATAATAACTATACTACTACTAATAATAGTAATAATAATAACTATACTCCAGCACACTACTTGGCACGTTCTTCCACTCATCTACAACACTATTGCAAAATCAGATGATAAAATCAAGAGTTACAAGGGAAGCTAAGAGCAAACTCGAGAGCTTGTCAGAGGTACACCCGAAAATAATTGGTAACAAAAATTGATAAAAATCTATAAGATGGCAGCTGGCTGATAGTGTTTGAAGAATATAATTAATTTTTTAACAATTATTATTTTCTGCGTATCTTCGCACGGGAAAACACTAAGTCAGAAATAAAACATTAAAGTAGATCCCAGGAACACAATCACTAGTTATGTGATGACCTGAGGAACATAATCACTAGCTAAGTGATGATCTGAGTAACATAATCACTAGTTATGTTATGACCTGAGTAACACAATCACTAGTTATGTTATGACCTGAGTAACACAATCACTAGTTATGTTATGACCTGAGTAACACAATCACTAGTTATGTTATGACCTGAGTAACACAATCACTAGTTATGTTATGACCTGAGTAACACAATCACTAGTCATGTGATGACCTGATGAGCACAATCACTAGCTATGCGATGACCTGAGGAACACAATTACTAGTTATGTGATGATTTGAGGAACATAATTACTAGTTATGTGATGACCTGAGGAACACAATTACTAGTTATGTGATGATCTGAGGAACATAATCACTAGTTATGTCATGATCTGAAGAACATAATCACTAGTTTTGTGATGACCTGAGGAACATAATCACTAGCTATGTGATGACCTAAGGAACACAACCACTAGTTATGTGATGACCAGAGGAACACAATCACTATTTATGTGATGACCTGAGGAACACAATCACTAGTTATGTGATGACCAGAGGAACACAATCACTAGTCGTGTGATGACCAGAGGAACACAATCACTAGTTATGTGATGACCAGAGGAACACAATCCCTAGTTAAGTGATAACCAGAGAACACAATCACTAGTTATGTGATGACCTGATAAGCACAATCACTAGTTATGTGATGACCTGAATACAATCACTAGTTATGTGATGACCTGAAGAATACAATCACTAGTTATGTGATGACCTGAAGAATACAATCACTAGTTATGTGGTTCACATATAGAGGACCTGAAGAACAACCGCTAACCGCGTGGTTCTCATATAGAGAACCTGAGGAACACAATCGCTACGTGGTTCTCACAGACACTGAAACTAAACAAATCCCGAAGCCCAGAAAACCTGTTTTCAATGTTTCTTGAAAACAAAGAGGAACTTGATAAACAGTAAACTAATCTCTTAGATAAAAAATACTGTGTGAAATACTTGAGAATGTGGTTAATGTATGTGATACTTGTTTATATAATGTGAGATAAGTCCTTAGCTTCGAGTTACTGCCTTGTTAGTTTGATCTAATGTATGTGATACTTGTTTATATAATGTGAGATAAGTCCTTAGCTTCGAGTTACTGCCTTGTTAGTTTGATCTAATGTATGTGATACTTGTTTATATAATGTGAGATAAGTCCTTAGCTTCGAGTTACTGCCTTGTTAGTTTGATCTCGGTTATGAGTACATTAGTAACATCACTAATATAGGAATTTAGTCACCATGATGAACATGATTTGATCACTATCAACATGACTTAATAAGTCACCCTGATGAACATGATTTGATCACTGTCTCTCAACATGACTTAATAAGCTGACTCGCCTCAGCCTCAAAAAGGCTGAGGCAAGTCAGCTTCATGTTGTTACTGACAGATCTCCGAAGCATCTAAACAGCTGACTAGTGGGCTATATAATTATCTATTATGACAATGGCGCGTTAATGCAGAGTTACTGTCATGCCTCTGTCTTGCACAGGTCTGTGTGTTGCAGTATTAGAGGATCTGGTCACACATACATTAACACACAATCACCCGCGCCCCCAAACACACACACATATGCACAAAACATGCTGTCTATCGACAACTGCCTTCGACACATGGTAACTAACATAAACACACCCACTCACACACTAGTAGGCGGGGCCAGGAGCTATGACTCGACCCCTGCAACCACAACTAGGTGAGAACACTCAAGCTGGCTGTAACAAAAGCAATGGGGTCAGACTGCATCAGCATGGGTACTGGGAGAAGGGAAAAACCACTAGGTGATCCAGTACCAAAGGTATTCAACCAATCTCTCCTATCAAAACAACTGCTAGAAAACTGAGAAAATGCAAATGTGGCACTCGTATATGAAAAAAAAGAAGGAACAGACAAGAGGCAATATACTACAGGCCGACATCTCTAGCAAGCCTGCTGTCAAAACGTCTGGAGAAGATAGTAAGGAAAAGGATAATGGAGCACCTGGAGGGTGCTCCGGGGGTCAACGCACCCGCGGCCCGGTCCATGACCGGGCCTCGCAGTGGATCAGGGTCTGAGAGATTCCTTAGACAACACCAGACCAGAGACTAGTCCAGAAATTAGAAGAACAAGCAGAGGTAAAATGCAGAGTGCTCCAGTGGATAAAGAAGTATCTAAGTGACAGAAGGTAGATAATAACAGTGAGGAATGAGACATCAGAATGGGAGAGAGTAACGAGTGGGGTTCCGCAACGATCAGTGTTAGGACCACTACTGTTCCCAATATACGTGAATGATATACCAGGGAAGGATTGAGTCATACGTGTCATTGTTTGCTGCTGATGTAAAACTAATGAGAAGAATAAAAACAGAAGATGACAGTGATAGTCTTAAGAGAGAACTCATTGTTTTTGGACTGAACTTTTCGAGTTCAATCCAAAAACATATTGAAAGTCATGCGAACTGGAGGCGAGGGCAGATCGGACACGGTATAACATGGGAGGAAACTGCAGAGCAAATATCAGAGAGTGAAAAGGACCTGAGGGTGAATATAACACCAAGCATATCATCAGAAACAGTATAACGTCAGCGACATATACAAGTTTGACTAACCTCAAAATAGAATTCAGGAACCTGAATAAAAAAACAATCATTCGGAACTTTACATACGATATATGCTAGGCAAATCCCTGTGTCTGCAGCCCCAGCATGAAGCCCATACTTGGTCAAGCACGTGCAAAACCTCGAAAGGGTACAAGGATTTGCAACCAGATTAGTACCAGAATAGAAAGAACTGAATCTGACGATTGGCAGAGAAAGGGAAGACATGATTACAACATACAAAATCCTAAGAGGAGTTGACAGGGTTGATTTGTGCAGACTGAATTAAGAGGACCAGGAGGAAGGGGACACAGGTGGAAGCTGATGATGCAGATGAACCAGAGGAATGTACGGAAGTATTTCTTTAGTCTCAGGTGGTTAAAAAGTGGCAAGGCTTGGATGAAGCAGTGAAGGCAACGATGAAAGTAATGTAGGAGGCAGGGCCAGGAGCTGAATCTCGACCCCTGGGTACAGTTCATTGACTCGACCCCATATATAGGTGAGTACACACACACACACACACACACACACACACACACACACACACACACACACACAACACACACAAGAAGTTAATAGAAAGACATAAATTACAGACACAGGGAAGACAGAGGTAATCCCAAATTGAAAAAAAAGCGACAGTCATTGTTAAATTAGAAACCGAGAAAAGTGATGAGGAGGAAATGAGATTAAGACTAGAAGAACACTTAGGAGGAGCACCTTGGACGAACGTCTAGAAAGAACATCCAGGGAGAACACCTAGGACGAACGTCTAGGAAGAATACCTACGAGGAATGTTTAGGAGGAACATCTAGGAACAAGACCTAGGAAGAACATCTAGGAACGCTTAGGAGGAACGTCTAGGAAGAACACCTAGGAGGAACGTCTAGGAAGAACACCTAGGAGGAACGTCTAGGAAGAACACCTAGGAGGAACGTCTAGGAAGAACACCTAGGAGGAACGTCTAGGAAGAACACCTAGGAGGAACGTCTAGGAAGAACACCTAGGAGGAACGTCTAGGAAGAACACCTAGGAGGAACGTCTAGGAAGAACACCTAGGAGGAACGTCTAGGAAGAACACCTAGGAGGAACGTCTAGGAAGAACACCTAGGAGGAACGTCTAGGAAGAACACCTAGGAGGAACGTCTAGGAAGAACACCTAGGAGGAACGTCTAGGAAGAACACCTAGGAGGAACGTCTAGGAAGAACACCTAGGAGGAACGTCTAGGAAGAACACCTAGGAGGAACGTCTAGGAAGAACACCTAGGAGGAACGTCTAGGAAGAACACCTAGGAGGAACGTCTAGGAGGAACTTTAAGGAGGAACGGAACTTTTATCTTTAGGAATACATTTTTAAAATTATTTTTTTTAGTTTTAAGTGAAGTGCTAAACCCTGGTGAGTTATTTAGTGGAAGGAGTGGTGAAGGCTCGAACCTCCGTCAGGTGGGCGGGAGGCAGATAAACTTCTCTCAGCACATCCAATCACCCGAAGGTTATCTTTTCCTCTTTCCCAGGGTACACTGTGATGTAGAACCCGGCTAAACAGAACTAATAAAGCAGAATAAACTTGATATAATTTACGCAAAATAAACGATATAATTTACGTAAAATAAACTTGATATAATTTACGTGAAATAAACTTGATATAATTTACGTAAAATAAACTTGATATAATTTACGTGAAATAAACTTGATATATTTTCGCAGAATAAATCTGATATGTCTTACGAAAAATAAACTTAATAGTATATTTTACGCAAAATAAAATAACCGAATTTACCTATTTAAGAATTTGCATAACTATATTTCAGCGGTTTCCTTGGGGAAAGAGGGGAAGAGAGAGGGGGAGAGGGGAGGAGAAAGGGGAAGAGAGGAAGGAAGAGGGGTAGTGGGAGAGCAGAGTCTTCAGGTAACTCAAACATCTGACAGTAACGTGAGACTCACAGAAATTAGATAGGGCCGAGAAGGATTCAAGGACGGGCCGAGAGTACTTTCATAAAAGGTCTTGAACACTGTACAATAGCGCACAAGAGACTGCTGGCACTGTGTCATCCTCACTGGCGGACTGTCACGCTTCCCAGCAAGCCTCTGCTAAACTATGAATAAAGAAGAGGGAAGGTCTCATTACACAAGACTGTTTAGCACAATCACAACCTGAACAAGAGGATATAACTGGAAGCTGACTACAAGGTTAGCAGTAGAGGTCATGGGAGAGCCTTTCTTTACAGTGAGAGTGGTCAAGTGTCTGGATTACCAGCTCTTGTTACCACTGTAACCACATCAAATTCTCGTATGCAGTTCACTGCCACTGTAGCTTGCAAACTTACCATTAAATGGGTGCATAGTCCCTGGACCATTACATGTCTCTGTAATCAGAGGATGGATATGGGGTGAAGTGGAATAGACAAAGGCACAAAATATAAAACGATACACAGCTTCAAAAATAAAAATATAACCGCAAATAATTCCAATAAACATATGTATACAAAAAATTAACCCAAGAGTTGATGTTCAAATCCTGTTTACTATATTCGGTAATTATGTAAATAATGATTAAGATCTGTGAAGATTTTCAAAGGAGACCAACGTGTGCAGCGCAGTGGAGACCTCACAGACTGTCCCTCAGGGACAACACAGACTGCAGGATCTAACTTAATAATTACAGCAATACAAAACCTTTAATCGAAAACAAGAAAACCAAGAGATGAGTACAAGGAGAATAACAGGTTAGTGATTATAATCCTGGAAGATGCGTAACAAAGAGAGAACAGTGCAAAGGTGAAACTACAAATTATGGAGCGTTTAAAGAAACTGACCGGACTAATTGGAACACGTGGCAACAACACACATATAAGTAAAAAGTAAAATAGTTTGATCCTAACACTAAGCATATCAGCGGAGGTGAAGAATAAGATACCTGTGCAACATCTATATTTGTAGACGTTTCGCCATCCAGTGGCTTTATCAATACAATACAACGACATAATGTGAACACTGTAGAACTGTATAGAAAAAATGAGGTAATTAGTCCCTCAGTCTTGGAGTTAGTGAAGAGTCTTGTAGAAACGTCTACAAATAAAGATACTCAGACATTTGTCTAATTGTTCATGTAGTCGGTATTATATAGCATTCATGTACAATATATCAGCGGAGGGACACAGGGCGGATAACCAGCAGCGTATCCGCGTCTGACAAACTTAACCATTGCATTGAAGTACCTCGACAAAGAGTCTTTCAGGACCCCGTGTAAGACCTATGTCGGACCTATTATGGAGTATGCAGCACCAGCATGGAGCCCTCACCTGAACAAACATGTCCAGAAACTAGATTCGTTACAAGACTAGGCTGGGCAGACACAGACTAGCTGAAAGGGAAGGACCTGGGCCATGAAGAAGGATATAAATAAATACCAAATTGAGTGAACACAGAAAAAGGGAGAACAAGAAGTCATTAATATTAAATTAGATAATAAGTAGTAGTGCAGAAGTGTGACTGACCTGTTGAGGCAATGTAGAATTATTCTTATATTCGAAAAAAAACACCAAACCCGTATGCAAATACTGAAAATCTATAACTATAAAATTAGACACGACGAACATAAACTTTACTATAACTACCAATATACAGCTGGAAAATAATCTACATCTGGGAAATAATCTACACCTGGGAAGTAATCTACACCTAGGAAATAGTCTACACCTGGAAAATAATCAACACCTGGGAAATAATCAACACTTGGAAAATAATCTAAATCTGGGAAATAATCAACACCTAGAAAAAATAATAAACACCTACAAGGTAATTAACACATGTTAAAAATAATCATCAACACCTGGAAAATAATCACCCCCTAAAAAGTAATAATCAACCCCTGGGAAAAATATTCACCTGGAAAAAATAATGAAAACCTGGAAGATAATCAAGACCTGGGAAATACTGGAGTGCCGGGCTCTAAATCTCCACCAGCAAGCAGTGCAAAAAACTCTTTAAATAATAGCACTTGTTAAGTGCACTAATAGATAACTTAATAAATGGAAGCACTTGGTAAGTGCACTAACAGATAACTTAGTAAGTGGAAGCACTTGTTAAGTGCACTAATAGATAACTTAATAAATGGAAGCACTTGGTAAGTGAACTAACAGATAACTTAGTAAGTGGAAGCACTTGTTAAGTGCACTAACAGATAACTTAAAAATGGAAGCACTTGGTAAGTGCACTAACAGATAACTTAGTAAGTGGAAGCACTTGTTAAGTGCACTAACAGATAACTTAAAAATGGAAGCACTTGGTAAGTGTACTAACAGATAACTTAGAAAGTGGAAGCACTTGTTAAGTGCACTAATAGATAACTCAGTAAATGGAAGCACTTGTTAAGTGCACTAACAGATAACTTAGTAAGTGGAAGCACTTGTTAAGTGCACTAATAGATAACTAAATAAATGGAAGCACTTGGTAAGTGCACTAACAGATAACTTAGTAAGTGGAAGCACTTGTTAAGTGCACTAATAGATAATGCAATAAATGGAAGCACTTGGTAAGTGCACTAACATATAACTTAGTAAGTGGAATCACTTGGTAAGTGCACTAACAGATAACTTAGTAAATGGAAGCACTTGTTAAGTGCACTAATAGATAACTCAATAAATGGAAGCACTTGGAAAGTGCACTAACAGATAACTTAGTAAATGGAAGCACTTGTTAAGTGCACTAATAGATAACTCAATAAATGGAAGCACTTGGAAAGTGCACTAACAGATAACTTAGTAAGTGGAAGCACTTGGTAAGTGCACTAATATATAACCCAGTAAGTGGAAGCACTTGGTAAGTGCACTAATAGATAACCCAGTAAGTAGAACCACTTGGTAAGTGTACTAATAAATACCACAGTAAGTGATTACACTTGGTAAGTGCACATCGATAAACCAGTAAGTAGAATCACTTGGTAAGTGCATTAATAGATAACCCAGTAAGTGACAGCACTTGGTAATTGCACTAACAGATAACTCAGTAAGTGACAGAACTTAGAAACTACACTTATAGACAACTCAGTAAGTGCAAGGGATCCAAGACTTTAAATAAACGGGAAATTAACAAAAAAAACTTCGTCTTAAAGCTAAAACTTGACAAGATTCCTGAGTCAGTTCCTGATCAGACAGGCTGTGGTGTTTACGTTGGACTGCCAGCACCAATAGCCTGACTGCTCAAGCCATCAACCAGGAGACCTGCTCCGGGAGCGATGACCAGTGTAACCATTAACAGATAGGTTGGTAGGTAGGTAGTTATGCAGGCAGGAAGGCATGCAGGTAGTTAGGTAGGTACGTAGGTAGATAGGCAGGCAGGTAGGTAGTTAGGTAGATAGGCAGGCAGGCAGGCAGATAGGTAGGTAGGTAGGTAGGCAGGCAGACAGGCAGGTAGGCAGGAAGGCAGGCAGGTAAGTAGTTAGGTAGGTGTAAATGAATGGTTCAGAGAACCGACAAGTTGATAAATTAGACACATATGAAGCCACTGTGTGGCGAAACGTTTCCTCAATAAAGATACCCAAGTGTTGCATATGTTTCTAATTTATTAGTTAGGTAGGTAGGTAGATAAGTAGATAGGTAGGGTAGGGAGGCAGGCAGATATAATTATAAACATTAGACTAACAATACACAACAGTAAGGAATAAACAGTCACAATACCGTGAGTGGAACAATACACAGTAACCCGCACACAGGAGAAACAAATTTAGGACGAGGTTTGGGTCTGACAGTACACTAGTAAGACAATCTTGTATACCGGTGCTATATTTCAAGATAACCTTGAAGTACGTAAATGGAGAGATGCAAATAAAAGTGTATTTCAGAGTAAAGAAACATAAATCAAGAAGAAATGTCCTTACAGAAAGACGGGAGGTAGAGAGTAGATATCAAAACTAAACCTGAGTTCTTAAAAGTATATGGAAATACCATGTCAAAAATGTGGCTCAAAAAGAGCATTAGGAAGTTAGAAGAAACTCACAAATTAGTCCCAAAATACAAGACTTACGAGTGTAACTTGTATGTCTGTAACTGTAAATATGGACCTAACTGCACATGACCCGTTCCCGACACATGAAGCCACACTCCCTCTTATACCCACACTCTTAAACCCACACTTCCTCATATACCCACACTCCCTATTATACTAACACTCCCTCATAAACCCACATTCCCTCATATACCCACACTCCCTCATATACCCACACTTACTCATATACCCACACTCCCTCATATACCTACACTCCCTCACATACCCACACTCCCTCATAAATCCACACTCCCTCATATACCCACACTTACTCATATACCACACTCCCTCATATACCCACTCTCTAATATATCCACACTCTCTCATATACCCACACTCTCATATACCCACACACTCCCTCATATACTCACACTCCCTCATATACCCACACTCTCTAATATATCCACACTCCCTCATTTACCCACACTCTCATATACCCACACACTCCCTCATATACTCACACTCCCTCATATACTCACACTCTCTAATATATCCACACTCCCTCATTTACCCACACTCTCATATACCCACACACTCCCTCATATACTCACACTCCCTCATTTACCCACACTCCCTCATATACCCACACTCCCTCATATACCCACACTCCCTCATATACTCACACTCCCTCATTTACCCACACTCCCTCATATACCCACACTCCCTCATATACCCACACTCCCTCATATACTCACACTCCCTCATTTACCCACACTCCCTCATATACCCACACTCCCTCATATACCCACACTCCCTCATATACGCACAATCCCTTATATACGCACACTCTTCCATACACACACCCTCCCTCACATGCGCACACCTTCCCTTCCATACGCACACCCTCCCTCCCATACGCACACCCTCCCTCCCGTACGCACACCCTCCCTCACATGCACACACTCTCACATGCGCACACCCTCCCTCCCATACGCACACCCTACCTCACTTACGCACACTCTCCCTCACATATGCACAACCTCACGTATGCACACCCTCTCTCAAATACGCACACCCTACCTCACATACGCACACCCTCCCTCACATGCACACACCCTAACATGCACACACCCTAACATGCACACACCCTCACATGCGCACACCCTTCCTCCCATACGCACACCCTCCCTCACATATGCACACTCTCCCTTACATACGCACACACCCTCCCTCACATACGCACACCCTCCCTTACATACGCTCACCCTCTCTCACATACGCACACCCTCTCATATGCGCACACCCTCCCTCACATATACACACTCTCCCTCACATATGCACACCCTCCCTCACATATGCAAACGTTCCCTCATGCACACCCTCCCTTACATACGCACACCCTCCCTTACATACGCACACCCTCCCTTACACACACAACCCGCACACGGTATTGTGCTTTTTTTGTTACCCTCCCTTACATACGCACACCCTCCCTTACATACGCACATCCTCCCTCACATACGCACATCCTCCTTCACATACGCACATCCTCGATTACATACGCACAGCCACCAGCGTGAAGGTAAAAAACAAAAATTAAATCAAATTTGGCTCGTATAATGTGATCACATAATTTGAATAACCATTTTTCCCCTCTTCCTCATTTTTTTTCTTCCGACGCCCACCACTTTTTCCTCTTCGCCCTCCTCCTCTACCTCCTCCTCTACCTCCTGCTGCTCTTCATAAGACCCTGAGAATAAAAGAAACACTTCACCAGGCGTGCTGCTGCTGCTGCTGCTGCTGGTCTATAAGAGGTCTTGCCAGTGTTCAGTCACTTGTGCTCGTACATTACTCAAACATTTTATAGCTTCCCTTCCTCAAGTGCTTCAAAGCCGCTGCTTGGCACGCTCTTCAACTTATCTCAAGCTCTACTGACACACCTCTGCTTCCTTATACCCTTTTTTAAAATCCGAAATAATTCAATTTAAATACATTGATGCGAGTTCTATCTTCGTTTAAGTATTTCCAGAGCATTATTTTTATCCCCTTTATGTGTGCATTTTTCCATTTCTCCACTTCAATCATCTGCTCCTTATTCAACGTCTTTCAAGATGGAATAAATTTAGCGAGCTTAATATATCCTCGCAAGAAAGATTCCTCACACAAGACAAAGTTTTTTAATATTCTTTGTATTATTTTGATCATATTTGTGTTCATTTTGTAACAAAACACAACTGCGCAACATTATTTAAATGAGGTGTTACCATTTAGTTTAATGTGACCACTTGTGCACTTTTGCCTTGACTCAAACATTCTACTAACTGCAATTTCTAAAGCCTATTTTGCATTTGAATTCATTAGGTTCTTCATTCTTTACTTTCTAAATATCTTAGTTATCTTTTTATAACACTTGTCTACATTAACCTATGTACATGTCATTTTTCCAACTGTTACGCACAAATTGGGATTACCTGAGGCCTAATGCCTTGTCTAAGGGCAAAGAGTAAAAGTGACAAAATTATGTTAGGAAAAGGCACCATCACAACACAGTGCTGGCCACACACTGGCGTTGATGCGTTTTACCTAAATTACAACAAGCAACAGTATAAACTAAATTAGTGAACTTTGTACATACTATCCTGAGAAGTGCCATTTAATAACAAACACAAGTGCTAAGTATCACAACTATTGATTTCCCATCTATCTTGATACATGTCAGTAATGTTGTAAGACAGATTAAAAATATGTATGACACCACAAAAACTTTGAAACAAGAACACTTTCAAAGAGTAGTGAAAAGAAAGAGAAAAAAAATTACTTATTAAATTCTACGTAGAAAGGAAGATCACATAACCACCCCCGTCTCACAGTAATCTTTAGTAAACAAAACTACGAGAATCAGGAGAGCACGGGAGAGGAACAAAAATAATATCAGACCCCAAAAACCGGGTGAATAGTCACATAAATTTTGTTGGCGGGACTGTGGTCATAAAACACTGGAGTCATCACCAAAGACCCCTCAGGCCTACCTACAGGCCGGCACCTACATTCATTCCAAGGACCCTGGAGTCACCCCAATGGTGATCCCCCCAAAAAAATAAAAAAAAGTCCTGGAGAAGAAAAACACACCGGATCATGTGATATGACCCAAAAAGTGGGGGGCATCACCGCCAGCCCCACATTCACCCAAAACTTTAGGTCCAACAGCCCCTATACCAACATAAAACACAGGTGAGGCGTACCAGCCAACACCCAAAAAAAAACGGAGTTATCCTGAAGACACAGATGCTTTTCTAAGAACTTGTTAGTCTGTATTCGTATCTTCAGATTGTCAACAAAAAAACATTTATAATTTCTAGTTAAGTAGACTGTGTTGACTAAAGAGCAGTCATGTCTGGGTCGCTCTGGCACTCGGACTGCTGCCTGAGTGCCAAGAAGGGCTCCAATGGAGCAGTGCTTTTCAGAGTTGAAAGCCTCATACCAGCGAGAACACAGGCCCTGACACCAATTGAATCCAAGACTTGTCACACTTCAGCTACAGGGCGTCGACGACGATTGTAGCTAACTGTACACCACTTGTGCTAAGACGACTCATCGTGCCCTTGTTATAGGGCTGCCCCCGGCATCGGGCTGTAAACGGTACTACACTTGACTTAAAGAAGACTCACCGTGCCCTTGTCACAGGGCTGCCCCCGCCATAAGGTTGTAAACTGCAAAAAACGATTTTTTCGCTTAACTGTTAGAAATAATTTATCAGAAGTTATATTATAATTTATAACTTGTCGGTTCTCTGAACCATTCATCTACATACAGTGTTCCTTTGAGTTCTTCATTCTTTCCATACCTAAGCAGCTGAAACTTACCACTGAACGTCATGTTGTTCTCTACTGCCCACTGGAAACCCTGCTTATATCGTCTTGTAATTTTTCAGTGTCTTCTACCGTAGTGACTTTCATGCTTATTTTAGTGTCATCTACAAATGATGATACAAAACTGTGACGGGTGTTTTTATCTATGTCTGCTATGAGGATGAGAAACAGCAGAGGTGCCAGGACAGTGCCTTGGGGCACCGAGCTTTTTATCTCGCTCATGCAGGAATTTGCTCTGTTTACTACTACTTTTTGTGTTCTGTGTTAGGATCACAAAAATTCATCTGCCTACCTTCCCCGTAATTCATGTCTGTAATACCATTTTCAATATACTTTTCTTTTTCCCGTCTCCTCGTAATTATCCCTCCAGTATTCTACTTTTCCACCACACGCTTTCGCTTTCTGCCTCTAATATTATCTTCTCGTATTCTTCCATCTATAATAATAATAATAATAATAATAATAATAATAATAATAATAATAATAATAATAATAATATTTATTTACTACAAGTACATGTACATGGTATACAGGCCTAGCTGACATCAATGACATACTACTTATAGAAAGTCCCTTGTTATGCTGAGCATTTCGGGCAGATTAGGTCAGTGTCCCAGGATGCGACTCACACCAGTCGACTAACACCCAGGTACCCATTTTACTGATGGGGAACATAGACAACAGGTGTAAAGAAACACGCCCAATGTTTCTGCCCTGGCTGGGAATCGAACCCAGGCTCTCGCCGTATGAAGCGAGAGCTTTAGCCACCAGACCTTTCCATACTTATAATCTTCGTCCCATTTCTCTTTTTCACTTCTTCATTATTCCATTTAATGTTCTCCGCTCTTTCTGCTATTTTTACTCACCTTACTACATTACCTCTCGCCCTCCCTCCTAACCTCCCCTCACTGCTGCAGGGTCACCATCTGGAAGAGTCCCGGACTGGGACAAGACCGGCGAACCTACAACAACCTTCACTGCTTCTTCCCACAGTACCCCCCCCCCGCTCCTCCCCATCCACTACCTACATCATCCCCCGTATGTCCACCTCCTCACGGGCAACCTCCCCCAACACGGCCCACCCACTTCCCCTTCCACTGCCACCCACCTTTCCCTCCACTGATCACCCACCACCCCCTCCCTGCCCTCCTCCCCCACTTGTGTAAGAGGATCACCAGTCAGCTACGCAGCAAAAATTCTAATCCGGAAACAGTCATTCGACCTCTCAGGTGTTTTTTCCTGCATATAAAACACGAGAAGAAAACTGGAGGATGAGAAGTAGGAAAATGAGAAGGACGACGAGGACAAGCTGGAAAAAGAGGCGGAGGAGAAGGACGAGGGGAAGGACGAAGAGGACGGGTAGAAAAAAAAGGAAAGTTCGAGGAATAAAGTGATTAATAAAAAGGAAACTGTGGAAATAAAAGGAAGAGGGAAAAAACAGAAAATGCAACAGATTCGCCTTATACCAGCAAACAGCAGAACCGACTAGATTAGAAAATACTCTAGGCCTTATATCCACAAATAACGAAGACCTGGTATGGAACACTACAGTACTGAAGACAGTAAACTCAGACCACAATCTAACAGACGTTCAGACAGGTATACTCACTAAGGCTAATAAATAATGAGCTTACTGAATTCAATATGCTAAGAAATATGATAAACGAGGATCTGAAGCAGTATTTCCAGAGGATGAACTCAGTGACAGTAGAATTATGTTCCGAACACATACCATTATGAGGCAAGAGAAGGTGCAGACTAAATAAGAAGAGGCGCGCCCTCTATAGTCGTATACGACGAATAACAGAGCTCCGCAAAGAAAAACGAGAAGTAACACTGGCTAGAGAATTAGAAAATTTTGAGTTCAAATTGAATACAACACACAAGTCCAGGAGACAGAGAAAGCTAAAAGTCATAAGTGAAATTTAAAGAAATACAAAATTCTTTTCATATGAAAAGTCCAGATAAAAAACATTTAGTATCTCGCCTTTGATTAAAGGAGATGGAACATACACTGACGACAACAATGAAATAAATTAAATACTTAAGTCGCAGTATGACTCAGTGTTCAGTGAATCACTTGTCGACCCAAACGAAATACTCCTGAATGAGACATAAAAGCTAAACACATCTCCATAATCTCTGATATAACAATAATCTCACTTGAGCTTGTAGAAGCCATTTATTGCATAGCCATACACTCCACCCCAGGCCCAGACTCGTGCAACTCAATATTCATCAAGAAATGCAAGAAGCAGCCTAGACACTGGAGTCATCCCGCACTCATTAAAAACCACTCATATATCCCCCACTCCACACATGTGGCACCAAAACAATTGCAAAAAACAACAACAACTAGAGACCAGTAACCTTAGCTCCCACATTAAGAAGCAACATTACCAGTCACTGAATTGCAGCAATTGAACAACCCAGACTAGCTCTGGGTTCTCGCAATTGTTGGACCATTACCACATGGTCTTGGATATACTAGAAGACAAGCAAAACGCTTTTCAAAAACCTCTGACCACTGCAACTATAGGAAAATGCTCACAAAATGCGTGCAAAAGGAATAACTAGGAAGGTGAGCACATGGACATACAACTTCCTAACTAACAGAACACAAAGAGTAATAACAGATTGAAATCAGGGGCTGCTACAGTTAAAAGTTGTTCTCCAAGGCACAGTACTCGCCCTACTTTTCTTTCTTATTATCATTATCTGACACAGACAGGGATCTAGATCATAGTAATTTATCATCTCTGCAGATGACACTAAAATCCATATGAGAGTGGCAGCCATAAAAAACACGGTGAGCCTCCAAGCTGATATAAAGCAAATCTTCCGGTGAGCTACTTACAATATGGTGTTCAATGAAGACTAATTTCATTTACTATGTTACGGAAAAAAAGAAGGTAATAAAACAAAGATCGGAGTACAAGACAAACTCAAACGACTCACAAGAGCGTAAGTCAAGTGTGAGAGACCTGGGAGTGATAACGTCAGAAGACCTCACTTTCAAGGAACAGAACAGCATTATTATAGCAAATTCAAGAAAAAAATGATAGGCTGGATAACTAGAACCTTCAAAACAAGATGATATTTTACAGGTCACTCATTCCCTCTAGGTTCGAATATTGCTGTGTACTAACAGCGAAATTGTTGAGATGGAAAATGTACAGAGAACCTTCACAGCTCTTATAAACTCAACTAAATTATTAGGAGGGCTTAACGTCCCAAGAACAATACTTCTTAAAACACAGGCGAGAAAGATACATTATATTCTACAGTTGGAAGATACTGGAGGGATTGGAACCAAACCTGCACACCGAAATAACTACTTATGAACACAACAGGCTTGGCAGACAGTGAAGGATACCTCTAGTTAAAATTAACATCAGAAGTTCTTGATAATTAACAACAGCAGTTCTTGTTAATTAACAACAGCTCTTGTTAATTAATAACAAAGCCCTTATTAACAACAACGGCTCTTGTTAATTAACGTCAGCAGTTCTTGTTAATTAACATAAACTATTGTTAATTAACAACAGAAACTCTTGGTAAATAACAACAGAAACTCTTGGTAATTAACAACAAAAACTCTTGGTAAATAACAACAGAAACTCTTGGTAAATAACAACAGAAACTCTTGGTAAATAACAACAGAAACTCTTGGTAATTAACAACAAAAACTCTTGGTAAATAACAACAGAAACTCTTGGTAATTAACAACAAAAACTCTTGGTAATTAACAACAGAAACTCTTTGTTAATTAACAATAGAAACTCTTGGTAAATAACAACAGAAACTCTTGGTAATTAACAACAGAAACTCTTAGTAGTTGTGATTGTTTGGGACATAATTGTGATTGCTTATGATGTAGTTGTGATTGTTTAAGACGTAGTTGTGATTGTTTAAGACGTAGTTGTGATTGTTTAAGACGTAGTTGTGATTGTTTAAGACGTAGATGTGATTGCTTAAGACATGATCGTGATTAAGGCGTAATTGTAATTGTTTAAGATGTGGCTGTGATTAATTAAGACGTAATTGTGATTGTTCATTATATAGTTGACTGTGTAAGATAAAGTTGTGATTATTTAAAACATGATTGTGAATGTTTAAGGAGTAGTTGTGATTGTGTATGACGTAGTTGTGATTGTGTAAAATGTTGTAGGTATGCAAAACATTATTGTGGTTCAAGCGCATTAATAATAGTTTAAATCGTAGTTGTGATTGGTTAAGGTTGTTAGTTGATTGTGATTAAAGACACATTGTGATTGTGGTTAAGAACACAGGATTGTAAGAATTGTGTTAAGACAGTTGTGATGTAAGGTGTGATGTATGTAAGACACAATTGTGATTGTGTAAGACACAGTTGTGATTGTGTAAGACACAGTTGTGATTGTGTAAGACACAGTTGTGATTGTGTAAGACAGTTGTGATTGTGTAAGACACAGTTGTGATTGTGTAAGACACAGTTGTGACTGTGTAAGATACAGTTGTGATTGTGTAAGACACAGTTGTGATTGTGTAAGACACAGTTGTGATTGTGTAAGACACAGTTGTGATTGTGTAAGACACAGTTGTGATTGTGTAAGACACAGTTGTGATTGTGTAAGACAGTTGTGATTGTGTAAGACACAGTTGTGACTGTGTAAGATACAGTTGTGATTGTGTAAGACACAGTTGTGATTGTGTAAGGCTTAGGTTTTGTCATCGAAGTGGCTAGTTTATTGTGCACTTCATATCCATCCTGTGGAGGGTAACGCAAGAACATACGGATACACAAAAGGCCCAGGAACTAGCTCTAAAAGGGTTTACAGGAGTACATCTGGATTTATATCTACTGTTCACTTATCTGTTACAAGCAAATTTGCTTGACATATCGCATAGGTTATTATACTCTCACTATATTCCTCAGTAAGTGGACAATTAAGCACATAGTGCATAGGGCTGACCACTTACTGTGCATTTGGTTTGATCATCAACTGTGTGTCTGTCAAACTGCCAGAAGTACTTGTAACCAAGCCTAAGCCTGGCCACTACAACATCAGTCAGTCTGTTCACATTGCAAGTTGCTCCATAAACGTACTTATCATGTTATCATAGTGGGTTATAGATCTACTCAGGCTTCTAATTGCATTCTTATAACATTTAGTTTCATTATTTACTTTTTTTTTTTTTTTTTTTTTATTAACACATTGGCCGATTCCCACCAAGGCAGGGTGGCCCGAAAAAGAAAAACTTTCATCATCATTCACTCCATCACTGTCTTGCCAGAAGGGTGCTTTACACTACAGTTATAAAACTGCAACATTAACACCCCTCCTTCAGAGTGCCGGCACTGTTCAGCAGAAGTTTGTGGTTACAGGCGAGTGGGTGCGGGAGGGAAGAGGAGCGATTGGTGGAATGATGATGTAAAAAGAGTAGTAAGGGAGAAAAGTTAGCATATGAGAGGTTTTTACAAAGTAGAAGTGATGCAAGGAGGGAAGAGTATATGGAGAGAAAAGAGAGGTTAAAAGAGTGGTGAAGCAATGTAAAAAGAGAGCAGATGAGAGAGTGGGTGAGATGTTATCAACAAATTTTGTTGAAAATAAGAAAAGTTTTGGAATGAGATTAATAAGTTGAGGAAGCCTAGAGAACAAATGGATTTGACAGTTAAAAATAGGAGAGGAGAGTTATTAAATGGAGAGTTAGAGGTATCGGGAAGATGGAGAGAATATTTTGAGGATTTGTTAAATGTTGATGAAGACAGGGAAGCTGTAATTTCGTGTGTAGGGCAAGGAGGAATAACATCTTGTAGGAGTGTGGAAGAGCCAGTTGTGGGTGTAGGGGAAGTTCGTGAGGCAGTGGGTAGAATGAAAGGAGGTAAGGCAGCTGGGATTGATGGGATAAAGATAGAAATGTTAAAAGCAGGTGGGGATATAATTTGGAGTGGTTGGTGCTATTATTTAATAAATGTATGGAAGAGGGTAAGGTACCTAGGGATTGGCAGAGAGCGTGTATTGTTCCTTTGTATAAAGGCAAAGGGGACAAAAGAGAGTGCAAAAATTATAGGGGAATAAGTCTGTTGAGTGTACCTGGTAAAGTGTATGGTAGAGTTATTATTGAAAGAATTAAGAGTAAAACAGAAAGCAGGATAGCAGATGAACAAGGGGCTTTAGGAAAGGTAGGGGTGTGTAGACCAAGTGTTTACAGTGAACCATATAGGTGAACAGTATTTGGATAAGGGTAAAGATGTTTTTGTGGCATTTATGGATTTGGAAAAGGCGTATGATAGGGTAGATAGGGGGCAATGTGGCAAAATGTTGCAGGTGTATGGAATAGGAGGAAGGTTACTGAAAGCAGTGAAGAGTTTTTATGAGGATAGTGAGGCTCAGGTTAGAGTGTGTAGGAGGGAAGGGACTATTTCCCAGTAAAAGTGGGCCTTAGACAAGGATGTGTGATGTCACTGTGGTTGTTCAATATATTTATAGATGGGGTTGTAAGAGAAGTGAATGCGAGGGTCTTGGCAAGAGGTGTTGGGCTAAAAGATAAAGAAGCAAATACAAAGTGGAGTTGTCACAGTTGCTTTTTGCTGATGACACTGTGCTTTTGGGAGATTCTGAAGAGAAGTTGCAGAGGTTGGTGGATGAATTTGGTAGGGTGTGTAAAAGAAGAAAATTGAAAGTGAATATAGGAAAGAGTAAGATGATGAGGATAACAAAAAGAATAGGTGACGAAAGATTGGATATCAGATTGGAGGGAGAGAGTATGGAGGAGGTGAATGTATTCAGATATTTGGGAGTGACATGTCGGCGGATGGGTCTATGAAGGATGAGGTGAATCATAGAATTGATGAGGGAAAAGGGTGAGTGGAGCACTTCGGAGTCTGTGGAGACAAAGAACCTTGTCCATGGAAGTAAAGAGGGAATGTATGAGAGTATAGTTATACCAACGCTCTTATATGGGTGTGAAGCATGGGTGATGAATGTTGCAACGAGGAGAAGGCTGGAGGCAGTGGAGATGTCATGTCTGAGGTCAATGTGTGGTGTGAATATAATGCAGAGAATTCGGAGTTTGGAAATTAGGAGGAGGTGCGGGATTACCAAAACGATTGTCCAGAGCTGAGGAGGGGTTGTTGAGGTGGTTTGGACATGTAGAGAGAATGGAACGAGACAGAGTGACTTCGAGAGTGTATAAATCTGTAGTGGAGGGAAGGCGGGGTAGGGGTCGGCCTAGGAAAGGTTGGAGGGAGGGGGTAAAGGAAGTTTTGTGTGCGAGGGGCTTGGACTTCCAGCAAGCATGTGTGAGCGTATTTGATAGGAGTGAATGGAGGCATATGGTTTTTAATACTTGACGTGCTGTTGGAGTGTGAGCAAAGTAACATTTATGAAGGGATTCAGGGAAACCGGCAGGCCGGACTTGAGTCCTGGAGATGGGAAGTACATTATTTACTTCTCTCCTAATATTATTCCTAATGCTAGACACAGATATACCAAAATTATATTTACATTTACTTTCAGGAGATGAGTGATGAAATCCATATTAACTTCCTTTTCCCGGATTTTTTAGTATCTATATCTGACTTCTGCAATGAACATATTGTTGAGTCATTATGTAAGTGATGACAAAGAATCAGTGATAATCACAGAGTCAAGCTTAGTGTCATAAGATAACTTTAGCACCATCAGGATGAAAAACAATTCATTTTGCAGTGCAGACGCCCAGTTAATTCTTATACTCAACACAGTTCCTACCGTTATTAACTAGGGAGGTGGCAATCAGAGCAGATGCAGCCCTGCCAGAAGACTCCTGCTTAGATACATCATATGACTTGCGATAACTTACTACTACCAGCTAAACGAAAAATTTATTTTTAAGCAGTTGCTTTTACAAATGATTTAAGAAAGGGATTACTATCAATGAGTTTTTTTGGAGGGGCTTGCAGGTATGTGATATTAAATGAACACATCATCCATGGAGGGTGAAATGCTCTTGTTCTCTACAGTGATACAGTTCGTGCAAGTTATAAAACTTAATATAATTGCATGTTTTCACAACTTTACATCTGTGTATATTTCTAGACATTTAGTAATATTTGTAGTGAGTGTCTGGTTTATTTCTAGCATTCTAATATCAAGTACAGTGTTAATCTCAATAATCCTATGACTGATACTACAAACACCAAGTTCCTTCCTCATATTAAGAACCTTTGTAGATTGAAGATAACCGTGAATAATTGAAAGTGAGGCTTAGTTGTCACTGTGTAAGACATAGTTGTGATTGTGTAAGACATAGTTGTGATTGTGTAACACATAGTTGTGATTGTGTAAGACATAGTTGTGATTGTGTAAGACATAGTTGTGATTGTGTAAGACATAGTTGTGATTGTGTAAGACATAGTTGTGATTGTGTAAGACATAGTTGTGATTGTGTAACACATAGTTGTGATTGTGTAAGACATAGTTGTGATTGTGTAAGACATAGTTGTGATTGTGTAAGACATAGTTGTGATTGTGTAAGACATAGTTGTGGTTGTGTAAGACATAGTTGTGATTGTGTAACACATAGTTGTGATTGTGTAAGACATAGTTATGATTGTGTAAGACATAGTTGTGGTTGTGTAAGACATAGTTGTGATTGTGTAAGACATAGTTGTGATTGTGTAAGACATAGTTGTGATTGTGTAAGACATAGTTGTGATTGTGTAAGACATAGTTGTGATTGTGTAAGACATAGTTGTGATTGTGTAAGACATAGTTGTGATTGTGTAAGACATAGTTGTGGTTGTGTAAGACATAGTTGTGATTTTGTAACACATAGTTGTGATTGTGTAACACATAGTTGTGTACGTGTAAGACATAGTTGTGGTTGTGTAAGACATAGTTGTGATTGTGTAACACATAGTTATGATCGTGTAAGACATAGTTGTGATTGTGTAAGACACAGGTGTGATTGTGTAAGACATAGTTGTGATCGTGTAAGACAGTTGTGATTGTGTAAGATACAGGTGTGATTGTGTAAGACATATTTGTGATTGTGTAAGAAAGCACAGGTGTGATTGTGTAAGATACAGCTGTGATTGTGTGATGAACAGTTGTAATTGTTTAAGACATAGCTGTGATTGTGTAAAGCACAGTTGTGATTGTGTAAGACATAGTTGTGATTGTGTAAGATGTAGTTGTGATTAGGTAAAACAGCTGTAGCTGTGCAAGATGTAGTTGTGATTGTGAAAGATGTAGTTGTGACTGTGTAAGACGTAGTTTTGATTAAGTCAAGGCAGTAATCAGGTGAGTGGAATGTCCCCTTGGATATAAAGTTGTGTAGAGGAAGGATGTGATGTTGAGTCATGAGCACCTTCCTGGATCACTGCTGTGGTGGTGGGTGGTGGTGGTGGGTGGTGGTGGTGGTGGTGGTGGTTGTGGTGGTGGTTGGCGGGTGGTTGGTGGGTGGTGGTGTGTGGTGGTGGTGGTGGTTGGTGCTGCCTCTGTAATTGACTGAAGAAGTCTACTGTGTAGGAGAAACGTTCAACAATAAAGATACCCAAGTATTGCCCATGTGTCTTAATCTTCAATTTATGGGTATTTTATACCATTTCCAATATTTGCTCATCTTGCTGAACCGTGTGCGACTTTCAACGTGTTTTTGTACAAGAACAAGTTCTACAAGCTAGAAGTTTAAAATGGTTATGGAGTTCTTTCCTTAGCACGGTCCTGTCCAGCCTCTACTTGAACCATTTAGACAAGGACCAGTTCACCAGCATCATTCGGCACAACACTGCATGACAACGTCAGTCACACTACCCAGACGTAGAGAACAACTCAGCCTAGTGGAACCTCATATATGGTTCACCATGGAAGATAAACAGAATGATGTCCTACAAAGTCTGCAGGAAGCCAACAAATAGATTATTTAATGCACTACTAGTATCATTATAACCTCAGAACAAAGAAAGTGGTGATTATAGTTTTTACTCCAAAGCATTCAGGATCTGTAACAGCGAACACTTAGTTGACGAACAAAAATACACAAGAAAAAACTTTTACTGCCTTGAAATTTCCTTAACAAATTAACATCTCTAGCAGGACTAAAGCCCTTGATGAAATAGACACTTGTGCAACACTTTGCTTCCTCAGTCCAGTACAGAGAAGAATGGTTACAGATTAGAAGGAGTTTGAGGTAATCAGTCCCTCAGCCTGGCGTCAAAAGGAGAATACTAGACCACCTAAAGAAGTTCATCAATATAAACTAACACGGATTCAACCTGCTGGAGTTTACTGACAGAGTTACTGATATAAAACAAGAAACACAAGGAGTGCAAGAAAGCACTCGACACAGCTCCCCACCAAGGATCCACAAGCTTGAACTGCTGGTTCCAGATAAAAGATTTAGATTTTGCCGCCGAAGTGGCTACTTTATTGAGCATTCCATAGCCATCGTGTGGGCGGCACACCAAGAGCATATGGATACACAAAAGACCTAGGAACTGGGCCCCAAGATGGTTTACATGAGTACATCTGGATTTATATCTACAGTTCACTTATCTAATGCAAGCAATTTTAGGAAATTTGCTTAATATGTCTGGTATCTTATTTTCATTAATCAAATATTTTGATATATTACATAGGTTATTATACTGTTATCTCTATATTCTTCAATAAGTGGACAATTAAGCACATAGTGTTGAAGACAGATAAATAAGAATATATAAGAAGAGAGAAGAGGTGAGGCAGAGGATCACAGAGTACATGAACTACACAAGACAAAGAGTGAGACTACGACAGGAAGCGTTGTGTTAGGTTAAGAAAAAAAGTGGTATTCCTCATGCTTAGTGCTAGGGCATCTAATTTTGTTTTGATACATGAAGAAGAAGAAGAAAGAAAGAAAGAAAGAAAGAAATGAGAGGAAGAAAAAAAGAAAAAGATTTTGTTGGGATATTAACCCGGAGTGCTAATAACCCAGAATAACCCAGTAAATTCAGGATGTCATCAGACTGTCGATCTTATTTCCACTGGGTTCCTTTAATGATCTTCGTCAGAATGCCATCCAAACCAACTGCCTGACACCCAGGTACCTACTTAATGCAGGTGTAAACAAACATGCCCATTGTTTTTAGTCGTGCCGAGGATCGAACCCTGGTCTCTATGGCCTACATCCGCGTTATTAGCACAGCGCTATAACCAACTGAGCTAACACGCTAAGTGACTTATCAGAAGGCATCAAATTCTATAAGAACATAAGAAGGAGCACTGCAACAGGCATACTGGCCCATACCAAGCAGGTCCAACTCACACCCAGCCGACTTTGTTTTTCGGCCCATTTATGTCCATTCTTTAATATGAAGACAACAAATGAGCAGCATAATGTGAATGATGCCTTACCAAGGATATATAAAGTTGAAGTATAACCTGAGGACTCCTATTATTTATACTTCTTGATATGAAGCCAAGAATTTTATTAGATTTATTGGAAACAGTTATGCACTGTTGTCTTTTCCATGGAATACTGATAACAAGAACTACGAAATCTTTTTCTCATTCAGAATGACTGAAACCTATATTATTCAATTTGTAAGTGCTATGGTTATTTTTTTCCCCAGGGCTAAAATACAGTATGTGCGCATAGAAGTGGCTTATATACTGTAGACAGGTTAGGTGAAGCAGTTTTAGGCAGTGTCACCTTGAACAAATTCACAGGTGGAAGTAGGTCATGCCTATAGGTTAGATAAGTGTAGAATTCCCTGTATTAAGGTACCCAAGTGTTGCACATGTGTCTAATTTATCAACTAGTCGGTTTTTTGAACCATTTATCTACATTCCTGTCAGACACAGCAACATCTTGGAATCTTGATACAGAGAATTCTAAGCTTGTCTAACTTATAGGCATTACCTACTTCCACCTGTGGATTTGTCCAAGTTGACACCGCCTATGACTGCTTCACCTCACAATTTAACTGGCCGCCAATTTTAGTGTCAACTGCAAACTTGCTTATGTCGCTATATATCCCCTCATCTATGTAGTTTATGAATACTGTGAACAAAAAAGTGTCCAATACTGACCCCTGTGGAACACCACTTGTGATGAGTCCTCACTCTTGATTTCTCCCCATTTATGCAAACTCTGTTGCCTATCGATCAACCACGCCTCGATCCATGAAAAAAAAAAATCCGCTTTTATTCCGTCTGCCTCTACTTTCCTCAATAATCTCCAGTGTGGAACTATATCAAATGCCTTACTGAAGTCCATTTATCCAATATCATATTCATTATTATTATTATACAATCATCTACTGTCTCAAATACTTTGGTGAAAAAAGTTAGCAAATTCGTAAGGCAGGAACGCCCCTTTGTAAAACCGTGCTGAGATTCATTCGTCAATTTATCTTTCAAGGTAGCTTCGAATTATTACGGCAATTACTGATTCCGTAAATTTTCCCACAAAGGAGATTAGGCTAACTGGCCTATAATTCGAAGCTAACGACCTATTTCCTGCTTTGTAGATAGGTATCACATTAGCTATTTTCCACTTATCCGGAACTATGCCAATTTGTAATAATCTACTGAAAAGACTAGCTATTGGATTGCTAGATTGCACCTTACATTCCTTTATGAGCCTTGAGAACAGTTCATCAGGGCCTGGTGATCTGAGCCTTGAGAACAGTTCATCAGGGCCTGGTGATCTGAACCTTGAGAACAGTTCAACAGGGCCTGGTGATCTGAGCCTTGAGATCAGTTCATCAGGGCCTGGTGATCTGAGCCTTGAGAACAGTTCATCAGGGCCTGGTGATCTGAGCCTTGAGAACAGTTCATCAGGGCCTGGTGATCTGAGCCTTGATAACAGTTCATCAAGGCCTGGTGATCTGAGCTTTGAGAACAGTTCATCAGGGCCTGGTGATCTGAGCCTTGAGAACAGTTCATCAGGGCCTGGTGATCTGAACCTTGAGAACAGTTCAACAGGGCCTGGTGATCTGAGCCTTGAGAACAGTTCATCAGGGCCTGGTGATCTGAGCCTTGAGAACAGTTCATCAGGGCCTGGTGATCTGAGCCTTGAGAACAGTTCATCAGGGCCTGGTGATCTGAGCCTTGAGAACAGTTCATCAGGGCCTGGTGATCTGAGCCTTGAGAACAGTTCATCAGGGCCTGGTGATCTGAGCCTTGAGAACAGCTCACCAGGGCCTGGTGATCTGAGCCTTGAGAACAGTTCATCAGGGCCTGGTGATCTGAGCCTTGAGAACAGTTCATCAGGGCCTGGTGATCTGAGCCTTGAGAACAGTTCATCAGGGCCTGGTGATATGAGCCTTGAGAACAGTTCATCAGGGCCTGGTGATCTGAGCCTTGAGAACAGTTCATAAGAACATAAGAACATAAGAAAGAAGGAACACTGCAGCAGGCCTACTGGCCCATGCGAGGCAAGTCCAAGTCTCCCACCGGCTTAAGCCAATGCCCCGACCCAGCCAGGTCAGGTTACATTCACTTAAGGAAGGAGCACGGCATCTGACCTAGTAGCACAAGCTAGTCAGGTACAACTCACACCCACCCGCACCCACTCATATATTTATCTAGCCTATTTTTAAAACTACACAACGTTTTAGCCTCTATAACTGTACTCGGGAGTTTGTTCCACTCATCGACAACTCTATTACCAAACCAATGCTTTCCTATATCCCTTCTGAATCAGAATTTATCCAACTTAAAGCCATTGCTTCGAGTCCTGTCAATACAAAATATTTTTAGCACGCTATTTACATCCCCTTTATTTATTCCCTTTTTCCATTTATATACCTCAATCATATCCCCCCTAATTCTACGCCTTTCTAGAGAGTGCAGATTCAGGGCCCTCAGTCTATCCTCATAGAGAAGATTTCTGATACATGGAATCAACTTAGTCATCCTCCTTTGTACGTTTTCCAGAGCATTTATATCCATTCTGTAATACGGTGACCAAAACTGTGCAGCATAATCTAGATGAGGCCTAACCAAGGATATATAGAGTTGAAGAACAACCTGAGGACTCCTATTATTTATGCTTCTTGATATGAAGCCAAGGATTCTGTTCGCTTTATTGCGAACACTTATGCACTGCTGTCTTGGTTTTAGATTACTGCTAACCAGAACTCCTAAATCCTTTTCGCAATCAGTAGTATTAAGATCTACATTATTTAGTTTATATGTGGCATGGTTATTGTCCTGTCCAATATTTAGAACTTTGCATTTATCTATATTAAACTGCATCTGCCACTTCTCCGACCACTGCATCAGTCTATTCAAATCTTCCTGGAGTGCTCTAATGTCCTCATTTGAATGAATTGGACGGCCTATTTTGGTGTCATCGGCAAACTTGCTTATGTCGCTATTTATTCCTTCATCTATGTCGTTTATGTAGATTGTGAACAACAAGGGGCCCAATACTGACCCCTGTGGAACACCGCTTGTGACACTTCCCCACTCTGATTTCTCCCCATTTATGCAAACTCTCTGCTGCCTATTTGTCAACCATGCCTCTATCCAGGAAAAAAATTCTCCTCCTATTCCGTGTGCCTTAATTTTCCTCAATAGTCTCTGATGTGGGACTCTATCAAAAGCCTTACTGAAGTCCATATACACAACATCATATTCATTACCATGATCTACCTCCTCAAATACCTTAGTGAAAAAAGTTATTAAACTTGTAAGGCAGGAACGCCCTTTTGTAAAACCGTGCTGAGATTCCTTGATTAATTTATGCTTTTCAAGATGGCTACGAATTGTCTCGGCTATTATTGATTCCATAAATTTTCCCACTATGGATGTTAGGCTTATTGGTCTATAGTTCGAAGCTAAGGACCTATCTCCTGCTTTGAAAATAGGTATTACATTTGCAATTTTCCACTTATCTGGCACCATGCCAGTTTGCAGTGATATGTTGAAAAGATTAGCCATAGGTTTGCTAAGCTCCTCTTTACATTCCTTTAGAACCCTTGCGTACAGTTCATCAGGGCCTGGGGATTTGTTAGGTTTTAATTTATCTATTTGTCTAAGGACCATGTCACTTGTGACCCTAATCGTGTATAGTTTACTATCGTCCTGTTCTACATAATTTATTATTTCTGGAATATCGCTAGTATCTTCCTGTGTAAAAACTGAGAGGAAGTAAGTGTTAAAAATTCTACACATTTCCTTATCACTGACGGTGAGCTGACCTAATCTATTTGTCTGAAAACTATGTTACTAGTGACTTTGATCATGCATTACTTATTTTTATAAATTAGACACATATGCAACACTTGGGTATCTTTATTGAGGAAACGTTTCGCCACACAGTGGCTTCATCAGTCCAATACAAAGTAGAAAGGTGTAAGGAGAGGAGGAGTTTGAGGTAATCAGTCCCTCAGCCTGGAATCGATGTATTCAGTCCATCAATCTTGTAGTAAGTACAGCATAGGGCAAAATAAGTTGCTTATATACTGTAGACAGGTGAGGCGAAGCAGGAGGCGGGGGGACTGATTACCTCAAACTCCTCCTCTCTTTACAACTTTCTACTTTGTATTGGACTGATGAAGCCACTGTGTGGCGAAACGTTTCCTCAATAAAGATACCCAAGTGTTACACATGTGTCTAATTTATCAACTTGTCGGTTCTATGAACCATTCATCTACATAACTTATTTTCATCCTGACTTATATAACTTTTGATTTCTGGAATTTTGCTGGTATTCTCCTGCACAAAAACAGTGAGGAAATAAGAATTAAAGATTTTACACATTTCTTTGACACTGACAACGTGGGCCTATCTTCTTTCTAACCCTACTACTATATACTTGAAAGAAACTTTTTGGGTTTGGACTTCCATTCCCTTACAACTTTAATTTCATAATCTCTGTTGGCTTTTCTTATTTTCTTATTTCTCTTTAACTGAATATATTGGTTTCTTAAGTGTCCGTCTCCTCTTTTGCTTCACCTGTCTTCTGACCCACGAGATGTTTTAATGCATTGTTTATTCATTTAAGGTCATTTTTTATTGATCTAATCTCCCTATTTGTAGCACACTATATGCAGCCTGGGCAGCTTATTCTGTGCTTTGAAAATGTTATATTGGCAACCATCTGCACCTTCCTGTTACACAGGATAACCACCTGTCAGACCACTCCAGTCGACTCCACCTTAGATAATCCCTCATCACAACAAAATCGGCTGCACGAAAATCATGGGGACCTTGACTTGATTAGAGTTATTAAGGCAATGAGATATTGAAACTGGGTGATTTGTGATCGTTCTCTTCAAATTCACCATTATCGTCAAAATTATTAATTAGAGATTCCTTGTTAGCAAGAACTAAGTCAAGCAGGTTATTTCCTCTAATTAGCTCTGCTACAAACTATTTCAAAAAACAAGCCTGGACCGTATCTAGAAAGTCGCTAGACTTTCAATCCAATCAATCTTAATAAAGTTAATATCTCCCATTAAAAATAACATTCTCCTATATACATACCTTAGTAATTTCATCCAATAGAAATGTATCGTGTTTATTATCCAGGTTTGGGAGGCTGTAAATCACACCAAAGATTAGCTTTTCACGTCCCCCAAGAAACTGTAGCCAAAGAGATTCAGTGTCCGTCGCTTCCAATTTTATATCTTGTCTAATGCAGCAGTTTAATAATGCGTGATATATATCGCCAGTGTTTACAGATGATGAGACGAACATGAACAGGAGAGGAGAGTGTGAGTCTCCAGGGAAAGTTAGATTTGTTACAAACAAGTGGCTGCTGGGAGGTAACAAACTACATATACCAACGAATGAAAATGATGCAAGAGTGAGCATCACACAGAACACATCACCAGCAGAGCAGAGCAACTGACTGAATTCAACAGCCAGAGCGAGTCTGGCACATCTCAAGAGTAAGCAGCCTTCGTGAGTCTTATGTCTCAGCAAAGAATATTTCAAGGCTCTGTACACAAAGTACGTCAGTCCTGTTTTAGAATATGGAGCACCAGCTTGAAGCCCCCTCCTGATCAAGCACATTCAAGAGCTTGAAAAGATGCAAAGATTTGCAACTAGACTTGATCCAGGGCTAAGAAAGGTACAGAATGAGGGGAGATTAAAGGAATTAAACCTGACGACCCTGGAAGAGAGGACAAGGGAGGGCCATACTTTTGGCAATGATGAGACAAAAATGAATGTTAAACAAAAGACGAGTCACAGGAATGTTAGGAAGGAAGGTGGAAAGAATTGGATATGGAAGTGGGGGAGGGGTAATCTATACCCAGTACGTGTGACAGTGCTCATGAGGCCAGAAACACACACACACACACACACACACACACACACACACACACACACACACACACACACACACACACTCACACACAAACACACACACACACACACACACACACACACACACACACTCACACACAAACACACACACACACACTCGACCCCTGCAACCACAAATAGGTGAGTACACAAACACACACACACACTCTCACACAAACACACACACACACATGTAGTGGAGGCAGGATCCATACATAGCTTTAAGAAGAGGTATGATAAAGCTAATGGAGCAGGGAGAGAGTGAATTAGTATCGACCAGTGAAGAGGCGGGGCCAGGAGCTATGAATCGACCCCTGCAACCACATATAGGTGAGTACATATAGGTGAGTATACACACACACACATACAGTGAAGAGGCGGGGCTAGGAGTTGTGAATCGACCCCTGCAACTACAATTAGGTGAGTACAATTAGGTGGGTATATACACAAACACACCAGGAGCTATGACTCGACCCCTGCAACCACAATTAGGTGAGTACAATTAGGTGGGTATACACACACACACACACACACACACACACACCAGGAGCTATGATTCGATCCCTGCAACCACAATTAGGTGAGTACACACACACACAGCGAAGAGGCGGGGCTAGTTGTGAATCGACCCCTGCAACCACAATTAGGTGAGTACAATTAGGTGGGTATATATACACACACACACACCAGGAGCTATGAATCGACCCCTACAACCACAATTAGGTGAGTACAATTAGGTGGATATACACACACACACACCAGGAGCTATGATTCGATCCCTGCAACCACAATTAGGTGAGTACACACACACAGAGCGAAGAGGCGGGGCTAGGAGTTGTGAATCAACTCCTGCAACCACAAATAGATGAATACAAATGGTGAGTGTACACACACACACACACACACACACACACACACGCCATGAATTCCCTTTCCTCCTCCCCACTTTCTTCCCATCACTCATTCTTCCTTCCACCCATTACTCCTACTTCCCTTCCCCAGCTTCCCTCCATAACCTGACTCCCTCCACAACCTCCCTCCACAACCCTCCTCCCACCCAGTTCTCTTCGGAGAGTGTTAGTACCACGAGGCCTGGTCACGGACGGGGCGGCGGGGGCGCTGACCCCCGAAACCCCTTCCAGGTAGGTATAACACAGACACAAGTTCCGTTCTCCGGGGGGCATCCTGGACACTTGGGAGAGGAGTGGACAGTGGACGAGAAGGGGTGGGACGGAAAGGGGAGTTGGGGAGATGAAAGAGGGGAAATGAAAAGGGTAGTGGAGTTGAGAGAGGAAAGGAGAGGAAGGAATAACAGGAGTAGAGGGGATAACAATGAAAGTGTGAGAAATTGTATCGAGGAATTTAGGTCAATGGGAAGGAAGGAAAAGAGGGATAGATGGAGGGACGTGAGGGTGAGGAAAATGTGAACGAAATGGAAGAGTGAGGGGAAGGGGAGTGAGGGGAAAGGGGAGTGAGGAGGAGAGTGAGGGGAAGGAGAGTGAGGAGAAGGAGAGTGAGGGGAAGGAGAGTGAGGGGAAGGAGAGTGAGGGGAAGGAGAGTGAGGGGAAGGAGAGTGAAGGGAAGGAGAGTGAGGGGAAGTGGAGTGAGAAGGAGAGTAAGGGGAAGGGAAGTAGGGCGGAGGAAGAGGAGATGCCAGCGGTAACTTTCCTGTTTGTGAAATCCTCATCATTCCTGGAAGCTGACGTTCTTACGTCGCTCATAGTGTGTGTGGCAATGTTCCTGGAACTGTGTGTGTGTGTGTGTGTGGTGCCACAGCACAGGTATACACAGTCGTTCACACAGTCACAACACAGGTATACACAGTCGTTCATACAGTCACAACACAGGTACACACAGTCGTTCATACAGTCACAGAAGAGGTGCACACAGTCGTTCACAGTCGCAACACAGGTACACAGTCGCAACACAGGTACACACAGTCGTGTACATGTGTGTACACGACTCTCATCACTATTATTTACAACATTAATTTTCCGAGGTCAATTTATTAACTCTAAGTCAACTCACAAATAACATTTTCTTTTTTTTCATTTAAGTTTAATTGGGTTAGGTTAAGTTACACAAGTCTAAATTGTACAAGTCCATGAAAAGTTGTTTTTCACTACAGATCAATAAATAAGAAATGCTTCCATGGCAGGTCTATCAAAGAGGCAGCTGGGAAGGTTGCAAGATGGATATTTAACTTCCTAACAATTAGAACCCACACAGTAGGGGTTGCCACATTAAAAAAAAAAAAGTTCTGTCCCCCAATGTATGGTAGTCGCCCCACTTCTCTTTTTCCTTCTAATATCTGGCATAGACAGGGACATAAACCATAGCACTGAATCATCCTTTATAGACGATATTAGAATATGTATGAGAGTGTCATCCATAAAAGACACAACGAGCCTCCAAGCTGATGTAAACCAAGTCTTCCAGTGGGCTACTGACAACAATATTATGTTCAATGAGGAAAAATTTCAGTTACTAGGTTAGAGTAAAATTGAGGAAATGAAAACGAGGTTAGAGAACAAGACAAACTCAAATCACACAATAAAGATGAAGTTTAATATGAGAGTTTTAGCAATAATAATGACAGAGGATCTCACAGGAGCACCTCGAACTGTACTCCTTTGATTCTAGGTGAGAAAGATACATGCCAATCTTCACCTGGATGATTCTGGAGGGATCGGTCCTATACCTGAACACCTAAATTACTCCTTATGAAAGCACAAGGCTTGACAAACGGTGCAAGATACCTCCAAATGAAAAGCAGGGACACGTTGTGTATTCTGAGAACTCAATAAATGTAAAGGGACCACCACTCTTCACCGTGAATAAGAGCAATTACCAATAAATCCTTAGCCGTCTCCAAGAGGGAACTGGACAAGTTCCTTAAATCAGCTTCTGATCAGCCGGGTTGTGAAGCATATGCTGGAGGACTGCTGAAGGAGGGCGGCCGGTCCGTGCTGTCCTAGTGCCCACTATCCTCCCCGTCTCTTCACACACACATCACAAACTATCCTTGCAGTACCAATGACACTCGTGTAGATTACATTTCCTGGTCAAGTTCAGCTAATGCTTTACTAGAATTGTAGTAGCCAATTTTAATTTATTATATTTGCTTACTTTGTTGTTCAATAAACGTTATTATAGGTTTATGTAACCTAATCTAACCCAACCTTAACTGGAAAAGTTCAGGAGTGACGCGAGGAATCTCGTAAGAAAACTGATGTAGCAAAATGAAGATATTTTGCACATTCCCTCTATACTTTCAACGCTCTGCTCCCCCGCCTTCCCTGGCCTCCCCTCCCTTCCCTCCCTTTCCCTTCCAGGCTTCCCCAACCCTCCCAGGTCTCCCTAACCTCCGGAACGCTCTCCTGCAGGCAGACGGTGGCGCAGGTGTGACGTTAGGGATGGTGAGACCACACGAACCAGTTCCCAGCGCTGACCTCTGCTGCCTGCTATTTCCTGACACTCATTCCCCCCCCCTCCAAGGCCTCCGAACAACCCACCAACCCACCCACCTACGAACCCACTACAGACATTTCTTTCAGACTCCTACTACAACTGCTACCTCCTCTTTTTCTTCTCTCTCCCATATAATACTTTTTGCTCTGCTCTGTAATTACACCCACACCTTCCCAAAAGTTGTGTTTCTCTTGTGTAGGAGATAATCCACCCTGAGAGACAATAATTAACAAGTAATAGTAACACTAATGGAAATAAGTCATTCTCTCTGACTTTTTTGGGCTATCCGAGGTAATTTACAATATATATGATAACTGTACTTATGTGTACCTGTAATTAAATAAACTTACACCTGTGCTGGAGTTACTGTTACTTGGGAAGCCTTTGAAGCTGTCACAGCTGCTAAACGTTTCTTTAATGGAATACTTGACGATATCCTGGTTGCCCTAGTGAAGTCTCCCAGCTCAGGCTGATACATTTAACACCATGAAAGCTTTCCTGCGTGATGGATGATGACACGAAAATATAGCTTTTGTTGCCACTGTGTAGCTGCCATGTAGATTACAGTAGAAACACGATGGTGATGCTTCAAGTTTTAATGAATTAAACAAAAAAACAGTATCCTCTCGTGCACCTGAAGTATCAACACCAAACTCAAGGAGAGAGAGAGAGAGAGAGAGAGAGAGAGAGAGAGAGAGAGAGAGAGAGAGAGAGAGAGAGAGAGAGAGAGAGAGAGAGAGAGAGAGAGAGAGAGAGAGAGAGTCTCGTAAATACTGAGTCTTCTCTTAATACGGGAAAGCACTCTCTTGAAGGAAATACATCATTAATTATACCAAGTATCCCTCCCCGTGTCTCTCTATCAGGGGATACTTGTTGTCAGGTAGAATACTCCTGTGTCTTCACCAAAATGTTTCAACATATGTAGCACCTAGGGAGGGGTCCAAGTATTGGTAGCAGTACAATATCGGCGGGTATCGTCCTTTTTTACGGTATCGGTGAAAAAAGGCCGATACCAGCAGAAACTTTTTAAAATAGTAATATTACATGACTGCTTAAAAATATCAACATTAACACTCTACCTCACGATTGTGAGAGTCACTCACACACACACGGGGCCAGGGGCCAAGAGTTGAGTTTCGACCCCTGCAACCACAATTAGGTGAGTACACACACACACACACACACACACACACACACACACTTTAGACAGCCTATGCTGTCTGCCCAGTTGAATTTATAATTCGTGGGGCCATAGGCCTGACATCTGGTGGCATAGACTGGGCACCTGAGTCTGCCCCACCATGTTCCTTTCTCACTTCTCCTCCAGGTATCCTAGAGTCAATAAGGCCTACTCCTCTCTCCCTCGCATGCCCATGGCCCTCCCGGGCCATGGGCACAAACACGCTGCCTGTGTACCCTCACGTTATCGCCAATAAAGAAAGAAGCCTCCGAAGTCTTATCATTCATTTCCGCTACCAAGAACGACGCAATTAACCTTTTTATTGTAACACACACACACATACACACACCATCGACAAGTGTCTTTGACAATAGGTAACTAACACATTATCATCTCAGGTAAGTTATTTAATATTTAACTTTCCCGTGTTATTTAATAACCATTGTGTAAACAAGCATTCCTTTATATATTAAACATGATCATTTAAAAAGAAAAATATAGGAAAAGTATCAGTATCGGCCGAAAATTAGGTATCAGTATCGGTATCAGCAAAAAATTTGGCATGGTGGCATCCCTAGTAGCAAGGAAATATATCATCTACCTCAGTATTCCCAGATACAAATGTTCTACCAAACTGTTACACAAGATCTCAGATTATCATAATTCATATACCAAATTATCACAGTATTTAAATATCAACTATAGCATTCTAGCAAACTACTATACTCGTCTCACTGTCTAGTAATTATAAGTGAATGTTAAGGGGCACGTCAGTACCCCCGTCTTCTAATAACATATTCATTTTTCCACTATAATCTACCTTGTCCATAATTACTATCACATTTGCTTTGTCTGCTTTCGTAAGGTCAAGTCTAGGATCTATCCTTAATTCATTTTATAGGGGAAAATAAACATGATATTATTATACAGGGAAACTCACGCGTCTCTTAAAGCTGACTGATGTCCTCTGCCTAACAAGGGACTTCCTATAAGTAATTTATACATGTCAATTACTCCACTGTCAACTGTATACTGGTCTCCACTTCATAGAAATAAAGCAGGAATTATTATATACACCATATTAAAAACATGTTGGAAAATATACTTTTATTATGAATGAGAAATAATCAAATTACAGAACATAATTTATGTAATACTTGATCATAAGTCTGTCAACCTGTATAGGAAATGTTGTCTGTTTCTGTTTTATTCTAATCTCTGAGCGTTTATCTTCGTTTCCTCTCATAGCACACAGCTGCTTTCCTGCGCACCGTGCACCTGTTCAGGTTAGAGTGCATGCGTATGTATGTGCGTGTGTGTGTGTGTGTGTGTGTGTGTGTGTGTGTGTGTGTGTGTGTGTGTGTGTGTGTGTGTGTGTGTGTGTGTGTGTTAGTTACCATTTTGTCCTAGGCACATGTCGATTAGACACTAGGCCTGTTGTGTGTGTGTGTGTGTAAGGAAACACTTCGAAATGTTTCGGCCCCGCCGGGAATTGAACCCGGGCCCTCCGTGCGTGAAGCGAGAGCTTTACCACAGTGTGAGTGACAGTGTAAATATTAGAGGTACAACACCCACAGTGTGAGTGACAGTGTAAATATTAGAGGTACAACACCCACAGTGTGAGTGACAGTGTAAATATTAGAGGTACAACACCCACAGTGTGAGTGACAGTGTAAATATTAGAGGTACAACACCCACAGTGTGGTTGACAGTGTAAATATTAGAGATACAACACCCACAGTGTGGGTGACAGTGTAAATATTAGAGGTACAACACCCACAGTGTGAGTGACAGTGTAAATATTAGAGGTACAACACCCACAGTGTGACTGACAGTGTAAATATTAGAGATACAACACCCACAGTGTGAGTGACAGTGTAAATATTAGAGATACAACACCCACAGTGTGAGTGACAGTGTAAATATTAGAGATACAACACCCACAGTGTGAGTGACAGTGTAAATATTAGAGGTACAACACCCACAGTGTGAGTGACAGTGTAAATATTAGATACAACACCCACAGTGTGAGTGACAGTGTAAATATTAGAGGTACAACACCCACAGTGTGAGCGACAGTGTAAATATTACAGAAGATAACGGGATTAGGCACTGGGTCCCAATATAATGTTAGGTAAGTAAGTTATAGTAGTAATAATCTGCATAAGAATAACATAATCACAATAGTAATGCTTTTTTCTTATATAAAACGATAAGTAAACACAAGGACATATTTATTACAAAAGGTTTTGGTCCCTGGACTCTGACCAGGACCTGTGTGATCAAGGTCCCATGACGGAAAAGTTTTGTAATATGCCTTAATGTTTACTCACGTGTCTTTCTAAACTAATGTTTCCTGGCTGGGAAGTGTGGTAATCACCTGCTACCCACCAACTGCTTCTTCACTGACGGTTACACCAAACTGGGGACCTTCAACCTCAGATATGCCACCGACAACCATGTATGGCTGGTACTCCACTGATGGTTGCACCAAGCTGCGGACCTTCAACCACAGACATGCTATACACATCAATGCCAGACCCACAGGATATGGTGGCCGTAGCCAAGAATTACAGCCCAATTATCAGATTACTGTACTTGCTGCACCTTGAGACAGACTTCTCGCTCTGCTGGGCTCGGGTCAGGGGGATAACGGGCAGATATGCTGACGGGAGGAGACTCTCAGTGCCAATTCCCTACCTTCCCTTTTATTGCCTCACCATTGTTTATTTAGGTTTTGGGTGCTTGAAATATATAAAAAATATGTTCTTGAGAGCACAAAGATATTACGGACATATATATATATATATATATATATATATATATATATATATATATATATATATATATATATATATATATATACACACAGAATACATTGACAGAAAACTCAAAACATGAACATGAATACATTGGTACAATATATCAAAGATTATGAATATCTTCCAGCTCCTCCGAAGACGGACACGAGCCCAGTACGCAGCATGCATTTCCCCTCTCGATGGCCACGCTGAGGCGCTGGAACATGAAAGTGGCTGCCCTTGGGTCCCTGGTGGTGTCGATGAGTCTGGAATCCAGTTCTTTAAGGAAACGTGTTGCATTTTTTCCCCATGATCCCAAGGTCTCTGATCCCACTGGGACAAATTGATACTGTTGGCTTATGTCCCTGTACTTGCCGATCTTGTACTCCTCCCTGTGGTCAGCAGCTCCTCCCTGTCGCCCGACACTGTGATGGATGTAGGTGTCAGCCAGTGTCGACACACAGGTATAGTCCCATGCTAAGAGCTTGCCATTCTTCCAAGGATAGATGGTGATCCCGTCGGGGCGGTTTGCTGGGTTGTGGGCATTGTTGGCTACTAGTGATCGAGGCTCTCTCTCGGCTGGGCATCCAGCTGTAGCATGCCAGCCCTTGGTTTTGGAACAGTTAAGACCATGTAGACCATATTGGTCGGCTTGCGCATCGCCGCAAATACTCGTATATTCCGTGTGAATAAGGGCAGCAAGGCGTAGAGTCACTGCAATACAAAGGGTCTTAGGGTCGAGGCGTGTTCCCATGGCCGAAATGGGAACTGTTTGGAGGAAGTCCCCAGAGTGATGTGCACTCACAGCTAGGAGACAGGCAGTCTCCTTGTCTGATGTTACAGCCCTAAGCATATTGGCAAGTATCTTTTCAGTGATGGGGCCGTCCCAGCTTGACTGTTTGTAGGCCAGTTCTTCACTAGGTTTTGGTGTTGGAGCAGCAAGAGTCTCCCATTCAGTGATGGCACTGGTGTAGCTAGGGTCCTGTATTCCTGCTGAATCACTGAGGTTGTCTGGAAGAATGTGTTTTATTAGCTCATTTGATGCTATGGAAGAGGATAAGAAAGCTGGTAGGGCAATCTGGGAGGATTTGCGTACTCCCAGCCCCCCAAGCCTGACTGGAAGTGAGGCTTGCAACCATTGTCCATCTTCGAGAGAAAGATTCAATACACTCTAGCATGGTCTTGAGGAGAGAGTCATATTCCTTGAGTTTCGGACTGCTGAAGACTGGGGAGCATCTCAGGAAGTATGTAAGTTTTGGGATTGACAGGCACCTGTTGAGTAGGGAGAAGGCATCATGTGTATCGATGTCTTTCATCCTACCTTCCATCGTCCTGAGGTCTGAGATTTTTTTTTCCAGGAGCAGATCGATGGCATTGGGCCCAAGAGGAGCACCAAGGAGAGTGCTGTTGGCTGGATCAATGGCCCGTGCCCCTGGTAAAACAGCCCTAATGTTCTGGATCATCTGTGGATTGGTGGAAACTATTTCACATTTGGTGGGGTTTAAAGATAGGCCCAGGCTCTCTACCATATCTTTAATTTTCCTGATGTCCCTAGGAGAGATTCTGTAGTGCCAGCTAGGGTGCCATCATCCAAGAATATATATATATATATATATATATATATATATATATATATATATATATATATATATATATATATATATATATATATATATATATATATATTATATATATATTATATATATATATATATATATATATATATATATGTATATATATATATATATAGACATATATGTTTAGAATTCGCAGAACAGGCGAAATATTTACAAACACTAATCTCTGGCCGAGGAGACTCGAACCCAGAGAGTTTGTGAATATTTAGCTTGTTCTGCGAATTCTAAACATTGTAAAAATCTCTCGTCGGCCGATGCATGCAGGGGATGAGATGAAACAGTGCCTGAAAGCTGGCTGCCTTGGATCAAAACGTCTAGCGTTGGCTGGGCGCCAAGGTATTGTCCAGTGTGGTACAGCGGTAAAAGCACTGCGTACTTGTTCTAAGGTTCGTAGGTTCGAGTTTCCTTCGGCCAGAGTGCTTGTGAATATATGTATATATATATATATATATATATATATATATATATATATATATATATATATATATATATATATATATATATATATATATATATATATATATCGTGCCAAATAGGTAAAACTTGTGATTTTGTCTTAAGTAGCAACGCTCTTCTTCCTGAATAAGGCAAGCGAAAATTTGTGTATGCAATAATATCGCAAATATCATTATGAACCTAACGAAAAAGTATATTTCACTGTTTGTTTATTATTAAATTATTGTAAACTTATATAAAATATATTTAGTTTGATTAGGCTAAATTAAACTGCGCTTGTTATAATAAGGTTAGGTAAGTTTTTTCAGGTTCGTTTGGTGCAAAATTATTAATTTTGTATACCAAACCTTCAACTTCTTTTCAAAAACCGTAGTCTGGGGGGTACGTTGGGGTTGGGAAAGTGGGAGACCTGATGAGGAACTATGGGTGGTTGGTGTGAAGGTGGAGTTTGTAATGAGGTGGGTGGGAGCATTGGGTATGGCATGTGTGTTTTGGGTTAGAATGTTTGATTGCATTGGGGTTGTCCAGGTTGGGGGACATCTGTAGCTGATTGTATTTGAGCTTCCTCCTGAGTCTGGGTTCTCCTGTCCATCTTTCTTTCCTCCTTTTGTCTTTGTACTCACCTAATTGTGGTTGCAGGGGTCGAGACTCAGCTCCTGGCCCCGTGTGTGTGTGTGTGTGTGTGTGTGTGTGTGTGTGTGTGTAGAGAATAATCCTGTTATATGTATCCCCAGGAAAATGATCCCGTTATATGTATCCCCTAAGAGACTGATCCATCTTTTACATGTATCTGCTGTTTTATGTGTCACATGTACCCTGCTACTGCACGAGTCATCTAGCAGTGACTCTCTGGTGACCTAAACTGATGCTGACAACTTTACCATTAAGTAACGTAACACTGTTGTCACACGAGATGAACGAAGTGCTTCATCATCAAGATGAATGAAGTGCTTCATCATCAAGATGAATGAAGTGCTTCATCATCAAGATGAATGTAGTGCTTCATCAAGATGAATGAAGTGCTTCATCATCAAGATGAATGAAGTACTTCATCATCAAGATGAATGAAGTACTTCATCATCAAGATGAATGAAGTGCTTCATCATCGAGTTGAATGAAGTGCTTCATCAAGATGAATGAAGTACTTCATCATCAAGATGAATGAAGTGCTTCATCATCGAGATGAATGAAGTGCTTCATCATCAAAATGAATGAAGTGCTTCATCATCGAGATGAATGTAGTGCTTCATCATCAAGATGAATGAAGTGCTTCATCATCAAGATGAATGAAGTGCTTCATCATCAAGATGAATGAAGTGCATCATCATCAAGATGAATGAAGTGCTTCATCATCAACATGAATGAAGTGCTTCATCATCAAGATGAATGAAGTGCTTCATCATCAAGATGAATGTAGTGCTTCATCATCAAGATGAATGAAGTACTTCATCATCAAGATGAATGAAGTGCTTCATCATCAAGATGAATGAAGTGCTTCATCATCAAGATGAATGTAGTGCTTCATCATCAAGATGAATGAAGTACTTCATCATCAAGATGAATGAAGTGCTTCATCATCAAGATGAATAAAGTGCTTCATCAAGATGAATGTAGTGCTTAATCATCAAGATGAATAAAGTGCTTCCTCATCAAGATGAATGAAGTACTTCATCATCAAGATGAATGAAGTGCTTCATCATCAAGATGAATGAAGTGCTTCATCAAGATGAATGTAGTGCTTAATCATCAAGATGAATGAAGTGCTTCATCATCAAGATGAATGAAGTGCTTCATCATCAAGATGAATGAAGTGCATCATCATCAAGATGAATGAAGTGCTTCATCATCAAGATGAATGAAATGCTTCATCATCAAGATGAATGTAGTGCTTCATCATCAAGATGAATGTAGTGCTTCATCATCAAGATGAATGAAGTACTTCATCATCAAGATGAATGAAGTGCTTCATCATCAAGATGAATGAAGTGCTTCATCATCAAGATGAATGTAGTGCTTCATCATCAAGATGAATGAAGTGCTTCATCAAGATGAATGAAGTGCTTCATCATCAAGATGAATGTAGTGCTTCATCATCAAGATGAATGAAGTACTTCATCATCAAGATGAATGAAGTGCTTCATCATCAAGATGAATGAAGTGCTTCATCATCAAGATTAATGTAGTGCTTCATCATCAAGATGAATGAAGTGCTTCATCATAAAGATAAATGAAGTGCATCATCATCAAGATGAATGAAGTGCTTCATCATCAAGATGAATGAAGTGCTTCATCATCAAGATGAATGAAGTGTTTCATCATAAAGATGAATGAAGTGTTTCATCATAAATATGAATGAAGTGCATCATCATCAAGATGAATGAAGTGCTTCATCAAGATGAATGAAGTGCTTCATCCTCAAGACAAATGAAGTGCTTCATCAAGATGAATGAAGTGCTTCATCAAGATGAATGAAGTGCTTCATCATAAAGATGAATGAAGTGCTTCATCATCAAAATGAATGAAGTGCTTCATCATCAAGATGAATGAAGTATTTCATCATCAATATGAATGAAGTGCTTCATCATCAAAATGAATGAAGTGTTTCATCATCAAGATGAATGAAGTGCTTCATCATCAAGATGAATGAAGTATTTCATCAAGATGAATGAAGTGCTTCATCATCAAGATGAATGAAGTGCTTCATCATCAATATGAATGAAGTGCTTCATCATCAAGATTAATGTAGTGCTTCATCATCAAGATGAATGAAGTGCTTCATCATAAAGATGAATGAAGTGCATCATCATCAAGATGAATGAAGTATTTCATCACCACGATGAATGAAGTGCTTCATCATCAAGATGAATGAAGTGCTTCATCATCAAGATGAATGAAGTGTTTCATCATAAAGATGAATGAAGTGTTTCATCATAAAGATGAATGAAGTGCATCATCATCAAGATGAATGAAGTGCTTCATCAAGATGAATGAAGTGCTTCATCCTCAAGATGAATGAAGTGCTTCATCAAGATGAATGAAGTGCTTCATCATAAAGATGAATGAAGTGCTTCATCATCAAAATGAATGAAGTGCTTCATCAAGATGAATGAAGTATTTCATCATCAATATGAATGAAGTGCTTCATCATCAAAATGAATGAAGTGCTTCATCATCAAGATGAATGAAGTGCTTCATCATCAAGATGAATGAAGTATTTCATCAAGATGAATGAAGTGCTTCATCATCAAGATGAATGAAGTGCTTCATCATCAATATGAATGAAGTGCTTCATCACGATGAATGAAGTGCTTCATCATAAAGATGAATGAAGTGCATCATCATCAAGATGAATGAAGTGCTTCATCATCAAGATGAATGAAGTGCTTCATCATCAAGATGAATGAAGTGCTTCATCATAAAGATGAATGAAGTGCATCATCATCAAGATGAATGAAGTGCTTCATCGTCAAGATGAATGAAGTGCTTCATCATCAAGATGAATGAAGTGCTTCATCATCAAGATGAATGAAGTGCTTCATCATCAAGATGAATGAAGTGTTTCATCATAAAGATGAACGAAGTGCATCATCATCAAGATGAATGAAGTGCTTCATCAAGATGAATAGTGCTTCATCATCAAGATGAATGAAGTGCTTCATCATCAAGATGAATGAAGTGCTTCATCATCAAGATAAATGAAGTGCTTCATTATAAAGATGAATGAAGTGCTTCATTATAAAGATGAGCGAAGTGCATCATCATCAAGATGAATGAAGTGCTTCATCATCAAGATGAATGAAGTGCTTCATTATAAAGATGAATGAAGTGCATCATAAATGAATTAAGTTGATGATGATGATGGTGAAGAAGAGCACTTCACTGGTGGCAAGATGCAGGCACTTGAGGCAACATTCCAGAGCCCACGATGACACTCGCAACACACACTTGTACTCTCTCCAACGAAACACTTAAGACTGACGAAATTCATGACGTGAAGAATGTGGTCAGATCGTTCATCGTGAGCATTCACTCATACTTGTGGCCTGCTGATAAGCTCCTGTATGTACATACGGTGCCCGGTCTGTGACCAGGCCGCATCCTGGTCACAGACTGGGCCGCGGGGGTGTTGACCCCCGGAACTCTCTCCAGGTATACACAAGTCGACTAACATCCAGGTACCCATTTTACTGATGGGTGGACAGGGACAGCAGGTGTCTTGAGGAAAACGTCCTAATGTTTTGCAGCCGTACTGAGGATCGATCCCCGGACCTGAGTGTGGGAGCTCAGTGAGCTGGCGATCGAGCTACGGGACACCGTATGTACAATTGTACATACAGGAGCTTATCAGCAGGCCAGAAGTATGAGTGAATGCTGACGATGAATGATCTGAGCACATTCTTCACGTCATGAATTTCGTCAGCCATAAGTGTTTCGTTGGAGTCGCATCCTTCAACAAAACTGACCTAATTTGCCCGAAATGCTCTGCATAACAAGTGGCTTTCTGTATAGTTGTATGTCATTGATATCAGCCAGGCGTGTATACCTTGTACATGTACTTGTAGAAATACAGGTATTATTATTATAGATCATTCACTATACACCCGACCCAGTGGTAAAATGAAAGATTGTCAAGTGACAATTATTCGCCACGCATCTGAGCTGGAAAGATAACAGCTCCTGGAACTGTATGACTTAAGATAAGATAAAAGTTGTTCGGATTTTTTAACCACGAGGGTTAGCCACCCAGGATAACCCAAGAAAGTTAGTGCGCCATCGAGGACTGTCTGTCTTATTTACACTGGGGTCCTTCAATTTTGTCCCCCAGGATGAGACCCACACCAGTCGACTAATACCCAGATACCTACTTGCTTGCTAGGTGAGCGGGGACAGCAGGAGTAACACGCCCAATGTTTCCACCCGGCCGGGAATTGAACCATGGACACTCAGTGTGTGAGGCGAGAGCGTTGCCTACTGAGCCACGGGCGCTATGCTTACAAAGCCACCGTGTAGGAGTGAATGTGTTAGTTACAGGGACCTGGAAGTAGGTTGTGAAGGTGAGAGAAGAGTGGGTTGTGAAGGTAAGAGAAGAGTGGGGTGTGAAGGTGAGAGAAGAGTGGGGTGTGAAGGTGAGAGAAGAGTGGGGTGTGAAGGTGAGAGAAGAGTGGGTTGTGAAGGTGAGAGAAGAGTGGATTGTGAAGGTGAGAGAAGAGTGGGAGTAAGATCAAGGAGTGGGCTGAAGGCGAGGGGTAAATCACAAGGCTGATCACACTCGAAATATAGCAGAAAAGAGGATAAAATTTCATCCAACTTGAAGTGTGTGAGACCACACATGATGGAGCCTCAAGGAGCGCAGCTAATACTTTACGTTAGCTTCTCATTATTGTTACTTCAGTGTATAAATCATGAAACTTCGCAATGACAAGATGTAGCAACTGTCACCAGAGGGCAACACTCCCCATATTTTTTACCCAGTTTCCTTCCCTGCCATGTGACGTAAGTTTCAAGGCAGCCTAGCAAGACTTTCTACTTGTACATCAGTGAAACCAATTATTGTAAGCATATAAAGGTGTTTAACTGTTAGTTAAGTTTTTAACCAGATGAAAGCTAAAGCAGTGATAGCCTGGTTGACCAGGCAATCAGCAGGGAGGCCTGGTCCCAGGCCGGGCCTCCCTGGTCCCAAGCCGGGCCTCCCAGGTCCCAGGCCGGGCCTCCCAGGTCCCAGGGGGGCCTCCCAGGTCCCAGGGGGGCCTCCCAGGTCCCAGGGGGGCCTCCCAGATCCCAGGGGGGCCTCCCAGATCCCAGGCCGGGCCTCCCAGGTCCCAGGGGGGCATACCAGGTCCCAGGCCGGGCCTCCCAGGTCCCAGGGGGGCCTCCCAGGTCCCAGGGGGCCTCCCAGGTCCCAGGGGGGCCTCCCTGGTCCCAGGGGGGCCTCCCAGGTCCCAGGGAGGCCTCCCAGGTCCCAGGGGGCCTCCCAGGTCCCAGGGAGGCCTCCCAGGTCCCAGGGGGGCCTCCCAGGTCCCAGGAAGGCCTCCTTGTAGGAAAACTCTCCAGAAAAGTCACAGGTAAATTGTTTGTTTACACGGGGAGGAAGGTTGTGACTCTCAATACTGAGAGAGCAATAATCTAAGGCACCAACGCAGAACACAATGCACAAGAGGATGGGCTAAATACATTCAATTATAAAACATGAAAAAACTCTAGAAATAAACCTGCTTTGTATCACACTTTTAATGGAAACTGTTGCTGCAACTGCAGTTTATGGGAAAATTGAGCCAAATCATATAATTTTATTTCAAGAAAATAGCAATAACACTTTTTACAATGATTTAAATACATATCTTAGCTAATTGTAAAGGGAATGTTAAACCTTAATTAATATATTGTCAATAGGTTTATCTATGCCTTTAATACTTGCAATGACCTTAATTAAGGTCGTATAACACTATTAATAAATTATAGTTATTAAGAGCGCCCTAAGCATCATCTAAGAATAGATAATAGGTAACAGGTGTAGTCAGTTTGTTGTAGGTTTACCTATTTATTACTCCTGAAGCCTCAGTACAATACTTCCCCCCCCCAACCCCACAAAAAAAAATGGGTTCAAAACTGGTAAACAGGTCGACTGCCAATTAACTTTCTGGATTTTCTTCTTACAACGCTGTATGTCTCTTGTTGAATAATGACAAAAATCTCTTTAAACCATTAACTTATCATTAAGACAGAGGATACTTAATAAGCAACACTCAAGTGTCTTCAAGATAGGTATGTAGATAAATGGTTCAGAGAACAGACAAGATGATAAATTAAGACACATGTGGCAACACTTGGGCATCTTTATTGAGGAAACATTTGCACAATAAAGATACCCAAGTGTCGCACATGTGTCTAAGTTATCAACTTAAAGAAAGACCTTGACAAGAACCTTTTGATAATCTCTCTGAGTTTACAATGATTATGAACCAATGTGGCGAATCTTTCAAGGAAGGCAGCAATGTGGCGAATCTTAAAAGGAAGGCAGCTATATGTGGCGAATCTTTCAAGGAAGGCAGCAATATGTGGCGAATCTTAAAAGGAAGGCAGCAATATGTGGCGAATCTTAAAAGGAAGGCAGCAATATGTGGCGAATCTTAAAAGGAAAGCAGCAATATGTGGCGAATCTTAAAAGTAAGGCAGCAATATGTGGCGAATCTTTCAAGGAAGGCAGCAATATGTGGCGAATCTTAAAAGGAAGGCAGCAATATGTAGGGAATCTTAAAAGGAAGGCAGCAATATGTAGCGAATCTTAAAAGGAAGGCAGCAATATGTGGCGAATCTTAAAAGGAAGGCAGCAATATGTGGCGAATCTTTCAAGGAAGGCAGCAATATGTGGAGAATCTTAAAAGGAAGGCAGCAATATGTAGCGAATTTTAAAAGGAAGGCAGCGACATGTGGCGAATCTTAAAAGGAAGGCAGCAATATGTGGCGAATCTTAAAAGGAAGGCAGCGATATGTGGCGAATCTTAAAAGGAAGGCAGCAATGTGTGGCGAATCTTAAAAGGACGGCAACAATATGTGGCGAATCTTAAAAGGAAGGCAGCAATATGTAGCGAATCTTAAAAGGAAGGCAGCAATATGTGGCGAATCTTAAAAGGAAGGCAGCAATATGTGTCGAATCTTTCAAGGAAGGCAGCAATATGTGGAGAATCTTAAAAGGAAAGCAGAAATATGTGGCGAATCTTAAAAGGAAGGCAGCAATATGTGGCGAATCTTAAAAGGAAATCAGAAATATGTGGCGAATCTTAAAAGGAAGGCAGCAATATGTGGCGAATCTTTCAAGGAAGGCAGCAATATGTGGCGAATCTTTCAAGGAAGGCAGCAATATGTGGCGAATCTTAAAAGGAAAACAGCAATATGTGGCGAATCTTAAAAAGAAGGCAGCAATATGTGGCGAATCTTTCAAGGAATTCAGCAATATGTGGCGAATCTTAAAAGGAAGGCAGTAATATGTGGCGAATCTTAAAAGGAAGGCAGCAATATGTGGCGAATCTTAAAAGGAAGGCAGCAATATGTGGCGAATCTTAAAAGGAAGGCAGCAATATGTAGCGAATCTTAAAAGGAAGGCAGCAATATGTAGCGAATCTTAAAAGGAAGGCAGCAATATGTGGCGAATCTTAAAAGGAAGGCAGCAATATGTGTCGAATCTTTCAAGGAAGGCAGCAATATGTGGAGAATCTTAAAAGGAAGGCAGCAATATGTAGCGAATATTAAAAGGAAGGCAGCAATATGTAGCAAATCTTAAAAGGAAGGCAGCGATATGTGGCGAATCTTAAAAGGAAGGCAGCAATGTGTGGCGAATCTTAAAAGGAAGGCAGCAATATGTGGCGAATCTTAAAAGGAAGGCAGCAATATTTGGCGAATCTTAAAAGGAAGGTAGCAATGTGTGGCGAATCTTAAAAGGAAGGCAGCAATATGTGGCGAATCTTAAAAGGAAGGCAGCAATATGTGGCGAATCTTAAAAAGGAAGGCAGCAATATGTGGCGAATCTTTAAAGGAAGGCAGCAATATGTGGCGAATCTTAAAAAGGAAGGCAGCAATGTGTGGTGAATCTTAAAAATGAAGGCAGCAATATGTGGCGAACCTTTCAAGGATTATATTTTGCCACCGATGTGGCTAGTTTATTGTGCACCCCATATCCATCCTGTGGACGGTAGCGCAGGAGAACATGGATACACAAAAGGCCTAGGAACTAGGCCCCAAAAGGGTTAACAGAAGTATATCTGGATTTATATCTACAGTTCACTTATCTGTTACAAGTAAATTTAGGAAATTTGCTTAGGAAAGCGAGTGTTACAAGAAAGGCAGCCAAGACACTCACGACACTAAAATATATCTCATAAGTTTCCCACAGTATAGACTACATGTTTACACCTATATAAGATACACGTTCAATCTTACCCTGAGTATTTTTCCTTCTTTTGGGATTGCCTGCATATCTCATCTCAGAACTCTGAGCAAGACAGAAGACCTGGCAAGAAGGATCATCTCTCGGCTTGATCCAACGTGGCTACACCTGTATTTTCATGAAGACCTCAACACTGGTCAGATGTCAGTAGTTTTACTGTTATGTATAACAACAATGTACCCAGAACGCCCATTACACCACAAGACGGGCAACAATCAGCAATTTCGCTCTGACTGTGCCTTTCTTAAGAACATTAGTCCAATGATCAGTCATTTCATAAATGAATTCCATTAGGAACAGTCCCCCCTCACGACATATGGACATTAGGGTACTCCAATCAAATGAGCACATTAATACTTTGGTTTACAGCTGGCGTCAACTTGGTTGCAGCTTCACCCTGGTCCTTAAATGTATGCAGCTTAATAGTAAATGACGCACACACCAATAAATTAAATATAATGAAGATATTGCGGTGCCAGGCTTAAAACATGAGGTGAGGCACGATAACACCTCTCAACTTGTAAATTAATGTGCCTTCTCTTAACAGAGAGAGAGAGAGAGAGAGAGAGAGAGAGAGAGAGAGAGAGAGAGAGAGAGAGAGAGAGAGACTGAGCATCCAACCCTTAAATACTTCCAGCAGGTGCTGGAATTACTTTCACACAGGACTTTAGTGTTATCTTATACAAGATGTAACACTCCAGCAGGTACTGGAGTTCTCGCTGACGACCCCACCGTAGACACAAACTCCCTCTTTGACTTTTTCACAGTTACAGATTTATTACATAACCTTTGATTATCCTTGTTTTAGCACTCGTCACCAGCCTTACTAACTCTACCTCTGTTATAATCTCCACCATTGCTAGTCTCAGATCAAACATATTAAACAGTTAGCACACCCTACCCTGCAGCACTGTATGACCCTTGTGAGTTTAGCACTTAGTTTGATTATAATAATGCCCTTGGACTTGACTCACAACAGTCAGACAACACACATATATATCAATATTTACTGTAAGGTAGGTAGGAGTATAAGGACACTTGTCCAAATGTTTTCCCGTGCCAGGTAATCGAACCCAGGACCTTGTGATTGCAAGTCGAATGCTGTCAGTAGAGAGGGAAGAAAAGGGGTACGAAACATAAGAAGAGGGGAAGAAATAAAGATAATTGAGAAGACAGTATATCAGACGTGGAGGGTCAGTGGAGAGCAACACTTAACTGAAGAGCAGCCTTGGTGCAGGTGGGGAGGGGAGGAGTGGGGAGGTGTAGGGGAGAAAATGAGGGAAAGGGAAAGGGGGGAAATAGAGGGAGGAGTTATAAAAGGGGAAGGGAGAGGAAGGGAAGGGAAGGTAGAGTTGGGGAGGTCACCCGTAGGTTACTTGTAGTCGCTTCCGGTCACCGTCCACGCGGCCCAGTGCCAAGCCTCCTGGTTGCTGCCCTCATCGATCAGGCTTTTGGTGGCCACTGCCCACAGTCCATTGTATGCACCACAACCTGGCTGATCAGGAACTGATTTGGGGACTTTATCAAGTTTTCTTTTGAAGACAGCTAGGGATTTCTTAGTAATTGCCCATATGCATGAAGGGAGTGATTTTGGTTTACAAATTTTGGACCAATCTTCAAGAATCTTCTAGGTGCAGATTGTCATGTATCCTTCTCACCTACTCTATAAGGAGTACAGCTAAGAGGGACTTCAAATGTTCCCAGTAACTTCAGTTACTGAGTCTATACGAACTGTGAAGGTTCTCTGTGTCCACAGGACACGACTGACCTGAATTGTATCATCACTGGTTTTGCATCTCTTGTTTTGAAAGCTCTAGTTTACCAACCAATCATTTCCCTTGCAGTTGTGATAATAACACTGTTGTGTTCCTTGAAGGTGAGATCTGACATTATTACTCCCAGGTTTCTCACGTTAGACTTAACGCTCCATTGATGGGTTTGAGTTTACCTTGTACTCTGATATTTTTACTTTCTCTCTTCTGTAACGTAGTAACTAAAATTTGGGCTCATTAAACATCTATTGTTGTGAGCTTGGACGTTCACTGTGTTAATGGATGCCAGTCTCATACAAATTCTAATATATTCCGCATAGGGTAATACAATGCTATGGTTTATGTCCTTGCCCATGTCAATTATGAGGCTAGTACTGTGCATTAGGGAGCAGAATTTTTCAAATCAGCAACCCCTGATTTCACATGGTTCACTCCTCCCAGACCACCTACAGACCCTCCTCCCCAGACCACTCCTCTCCAGACCACTCCTCCCCAGACTACTCCTCTCCAGACCACTCCTCCCCAGACTACTCCTCTCCAGACCACTCCTCCCCAGACCACTCCTCTCCAGACCACTCCTCCCCAGACTACTCCTCTCCAGACCACTCCTCCCCAGACCACTCCTCCCCAGACCACTCCTCTCCAGACCACTCCTCCCCAGACCACTCCTCTCCAGACCACTCCTCTCCAGACCACTCCTCCCCAGACCACTCCTCTCCAGACCACTCCTCCCCAGACCACTCTTCTCCAGAGATATGGTCTGTTACGTAGTTAAATATCAATCTGTTCACATTTTCAGTTTTTTTTGCACACCTTTTTTTAGCAATTACCCCACTGTTGCAGTTGTTAAAGGCTTCTTCAGAATTAGTGTACACTAAATGTGCATTTTTGCTTGTGTTTAGTGTATCCAAGACCATGTCGTATCTATCCAGCAATTATGAGAGATAGGAAGTACCTGTTGTGGATTTATGTCGATCTGGGTTGTGCAACTGCTGCGATTCCATGTGACTGGAAATCTTGCTTCTTAAAACCCTTTCAGAAATCTTGATAATGTGCGATGTTTACACTATCGGTCTATAGTTTTTTTTCTAATTACTTTGCTACAATCTTTATGGAGTGGGGCAATAACAGTGCTTCTTAATTACTGTGGGATGACTCTAGTGTCCAGGCTTCTTCTCCACAGAATATTTAAGGCACGTGATTCTTTTTTTTTTTTGCAACTTAGGGAGATGTCTGTAGAATTTTGTGTCTCGTCAATGAAGAACTCATCTGGTCCTCAATCTTCAGCATGATTAATGGCTCACTGAACACTGAGTCACATTGGGCTCAGAGTATTTCACTTATTTCTTTAATCAAAGGCCCGATGATAGACGTTTTTGACCTGGATTTTGCATATAAGAAAACGTATTTTGGATTTCTCTCGATTTCACTTATGACTTTTTGCTTCATCTGTCAATTTCCATTTCTTTTGCCAGTGTTAATTTTCGTTCTTCAGAAAGTTTGCTATTCAGTTATCGCGTAGGGAGGGGTAAGCAAGATGGAAGACAAGGAGGGGGGAAGGTAGGGTGAGGGATAAATTGGCAGGGGAAGGGGTTAGGTTAGTATAAGTTACACTAGGTGCCCTATATCCATCCTGTAAACGGTCGTTGAAACACACATGACGACACAACATTACTATGAACCAGTCCACAATATATATATATATATATATATATATATATATATATATATATATATATATATATATATATATATATATATATATGCAAGTCAACCACTATGAAAAAATAGAGGAATTCCAAGCGATTTCGTGACTACTCACATTATCAAGGAACTATGTCTTGCATATTTTGATATCACCTGTTTACTGTGATCTTTTTACATGCATATATATATATATATTATATATATATATATATATATATATATATATATATATATATATATATATATATATATATATATGCAAAAGATCACAGTAATCAGGTGATATCAGAATATGCAAGACAACCACTATGAAAAATAGAGGAATTCCAAGCGCTTTCGTGACTACTCACATTATCAAGGAACTATAAAAGGAAACATGACAAGAGGACTTATATAAGGGCAAGACTACACCTCACAGTCACATCACACTAACAAAGACTACACCTCACAGTAGCGTAACATCTCACGACTCTGTGAAGAGGAAAACAAGAAAGGACCTGAAACTCTTCCCAAGAATTAAGATTAGTCAATTTATCATTAAATTCTTCCCAAATTTTATTAATTATAAAAGAATCCAATTTATATAAACCAAAAGAAATATTCATATTATTTTCAAAACTGCTTTTAATGAAACATGATTCTATTATATTCCTCTCAACCATGGACTTGCTTGATACAACCTTCTCAGCATTTTGAAAATCAATTGGATGGTTAAAATCTCTCACATGAATAAATAGAGCATTAGAATCTTGTCCAGTTCTAATGCTATATTTATGTTGTTTTAATCTTAGTTCAAGACTTTTACCAGTTTGACCATAATAAACTTTATCGCATATTTTACAGGGAATCTTATAGACACATCCGTCAGCATTTTGGGGGGAATTTTTTATCAAAAGTCTTTTTACTGTATCAAGATTTTTAAATACAACTTTGATATTAAAATTCTTAAGAAAGGAAGGCATATCAACCAAGTTTTCATGGTAAGGGAGAACCAACATATTTTGGTTGAATAAGGTTGGTTGTCCCTTTTGGGATTGTAAAAAGTATTCCTAGCTATTTTAAAAGATTTATCAATTATGTTTCTAGGGTATTTTAAATCATTAGCTATTTCATAAATTTTAGAGATTTAAAATACCCTAGAAACATAATTGATAAATCTTTTAAAATAGCTAGAATACTTTACAATCCCAAAAGGGACAACCAACCTTATTCAACCAAAATATGTTGGTTCTCCACCATGAAACGTTGATATCCTTCCTTTCTTAAGAATTTTAATATCAAAGTTGTATTAAAATCTTGATACAGTAAAAGACTTTGTAAAATTCCCAAAATGCTGACGGATGTGTCTATAGATTCCTGTAAAATATGCGATAAAGTTTATTATGGTCAAACTGTAAAGTCTTGAACTAAGATTAAAACAACATAAATATAGCATTGAGAACTGGACAAGATTCTAATGCTCTATTATTCATGTGAAGATTTTAACCATCAATTGATTTTCAAAATGCTGAGAAGTTGTATCAAGCAAGTCCATGGTTGGAGATATAATAGAATCATGTTTCATTAAAAGCAGTTTTGAAATAATATGAATATTTCTTTGGTTATATAAATTGGATTCTTTATAATTAATAAAATTTGGGAAAATTTAATGATAAATTGGACTAATCTTAATTCTTGGAAGAGTTTCAGTCCTTCTTGTTTTCCTCTTCACAAGTCGGAGATGTTAGCACGTAGTACTTTGTTAGTGTGATGTGACTTAGTGAGTCTGCTATACCTCTTGTCATGTTTCCTTTATAGTTCCTTTATAATGTGTAGTCGAAGCCTGAATTCTCTATTTTTCATAGTGGTGCTATATATATATAATATATATATATATATATATATATATATATATATATATATATATATATATATATATATATATATATATATATATATATATATTGAATTCGCAGAACAGGCGAAAATTCACAAACAACAAACACTAATCTCTGGCCGAAGGAGACTCGAAGGTTCGAGTCTCCTTCGGTCAGAAGATTAATGTTTGTGTGTGTTTTATATATATATATATATATATATATATATATATATATATATATATATATATATATATATATATATATATATATATATATATATATATATATATGTCGTGCCGATTAGGTAAAACTTGCGATTTTGGCTTAAATAGCAACGCTCACCTTGCCATATAAGACAAGTGAAAATTTGTGTATGCAATAATTTCGCCAAAATCATTCTGAACCTAACGAAAAATATATTTCATTGTGTTTGTTTATTATTAAATTAATGTTAACGTATCTAAAATATATTTAGTTGGGTTAGCCTAAATTAAATTGCGCTTGTTGTAATAAGGTTAGGTAGGTTTTCAAAGTTTCTCTTGGTACAAAATTATAAATTCTTACATTACCATAAATGAAAAAATATATCTTTAAACGTATAAGAGAAAATTTTAGAAAGGACTTAATTTTAGATGAGTTCTTGCTAATTGACCAGTTTTACCTAATCGGCACGACATTATATATATATATATATATATATATATATATATATATATATATATATATATATATATATATATATATATATATACGTGTGTGTTGTGTGTGTGTGTGTACTCACCTAGTTGTGGTTGCAGGGGTCGAGTCATGCTCTGGGCCCCGCCTCTTCACTGGCTGCTACTGGGTCACTCTCCCTGCGCCATGAGCTTTATCATACCTCTTCTTAGGATCCTGCCTCCACTACATCGCTTCCCAAACTATTCCACTTCCTGACCACTCTGTGACTGAAGAAATACTTCCTAACATCCCTTTGAGTCATCTGAGTCTTCAACTTCCAACTGTGTCCACTTGTTGCTGTGTCCCATCTCTGGAACATTCTGTCTCTGTCCACCTTGTCAATTCCTCAGTATTTTATATGTCGTTATTATGTCGCCCCTATCTCTCCTGTCCTCCAGTGTCGTCAGGTCGATTTCCCTTAACCTCTCCGGGACTAGTCTTGTTGCAAACCTTTGCACTTTCCCTAGTTTCTTTACGTATTTGGCTAGGTGTGGGTTCCAAACTGGTGCTGCGTACTCCAGTATGGGCCTAACGTACACAGTGTACAGGGTCCTGAACGATTCTTTATTAAGATGTCGGAATGCTGTTCTTAGGTTTGCTAGGCGCCCGTATGCTGCAGCAGTTATTTGGTTGATGTGCGCCTCAGGAGATGTGCCTGGTGTTATACTCACCCCAGGATCTTTTTCCTTGAGTGAGGTTTGTAGTCTCTGGCCCCCTAGACTGTACTCCGTCTGCGGTCTTCTTTGCCCTTCCCCAATCTTCATGACTTTGCACTTGGTGGGGTTGAACTCCAGGAGCCAATTGCTGGACCAGGCTTGCAGCCTGTCCAGATCCCTTTGTAGTTCTGCCTGGTCCTCGTCCTCACATCATCTGCAAACAGGGACACTTCGGAGTCTATTCCTACCGTCATGTCGTTCACAAATACCAGAAACAGCACCGGTCCTAGGACTGACCCCTGTGGAACCCCACTCGTCACAGGCGCCAACTCTGACACCTCACTACGTACCATGACTCGCTGCTGTCTTCCTGACAGGTATTCCCTGATCCATTGGAGTGCCTTCCCTGTTATCCCTGTCTCGTCCTCCAGCTTTTGCATTAATATCTTGTGTGAAACTCTGTCAAACGCCCTCTTACAGTCCAAGAAAATGCAACCTACCCACCCCTCTCTCTCTCTTGTTATATTGCTGTCACCCTCTCATAGAACTCCAGTAGGTTTATGACACAGGATTTCCCATCCCTGAAACCGTGTTGGCCGTCGTTGATAAGCTCATTCCTTTCTAGGTGTTCCACCACTCTTCTCCTGTAGTTTAGTGCTGCATGTCTTCTCCTTTTTTTTAAAAATTGGGACTACATTTGCTGTTTTCCATACCTCAGGTAATCTCCCTGTTTCGATAGATGTGTTGAATATTGTTGTTAGGGGTACACATAGCGCCTCTTCTCCCTCTCTCAGGACCCATGGAGAGATGTTGTCCGGCCCTATCGCCTTTGAGTTATCTAGCTCGCTCAGCAGCCTCTTCATTTCTTCCTCGGTTGTATGTATTGTGTCCAACACTTGGTGGTGTACCCCACCTCTCCGTCTTTCTGGAGTCCCTTCTGTCTCCTCTGTGAACACTTCTTTGAATCTCATGTTGAGTTCCTCACATACTTCGCGGTCGTTTCTTGTGATCTCTCCTCCTTCCTTCCTTAGCCTGATCACCTGGTCCTTGACTGTTGTTTCCTCCTGATGTGGCTGTACAACAGCTTCGGGTCAGATTTGGCTTTCGCTGCTATGTCATTTTCATATTGTCGTTGGGCCTCCCTTCTTACCTGTGCATATTCATTTCTGGCTCTACTACTGCTCTCCTTATTCTCCTGGGTCCTTTGCCTTCTATAATTCTTCCATTCCCTAGCACACTTGGTTTTGGTCTCCCTGCACCTTTGGGCTCATCCTGGCTTTTTCATTATTCCTGTTACCCTTGGGTACAAACCTCTCCTCAGCTTCCTTGCATATTGTTGTCACATATTCCATCATCTAATGTACTGACTTCCCTGCCAGTTCTCTGTCCCACTGAACCCCGTTCAGGAAGTTCTTCATGCCCACGTAGTCCCCTTTCTTGTAGTTTGGCTTCATTCGTCCAGCCCTTCCTGCTTCCCTCTCCACTTGTAACTCTACTGTGTATTCGAAGCTTAAAACCACATGATCACTGGCCCCAAGGGGTCTTTCATATGTGATGTCCTCATTATCTGCACTACTCAAGGTGAATATTAGGTCCAGTCTCGCTGGTTCATCCTCTCCTTTCTATCTGGTAGTGTCCCTTACGTGTTGGTACATGAAGTTTTCCAGTACCACCTCCATCATCTTAGCCCTCCACGTTTCTTGGGCCCCATGTGGCTCCAAGTTCTCCCAATCGATTTCCTTGTAGTTGAAGTCACCCATGATCAGTAGCTTCGCCCTGCTCGCATGTGTGTGTGTGTGTGTGTGTGTGTGTGTGTGTGTGTGTGTGTGTTGTGTAATGTAAAAAAAATAATTAATATTATTTTACCCAACATTTGAAAACTTCGAGCAGGTACTGGAGTGTTCTAAGACATTCCTCTGGACTTGACACAACAGTCAGACAACATATATCAATATTTACTGCTAGATTGGCAGGGGTGTAAGGAAACTTGCATAAATGTTTATCTGTACCAGGGAATCGAACCCAGGACCTTGTGATTGTGAGTAGAATGCTGTCACCATTGAGACACACTAAACATACATAAAGAAAGGAGAGAAAGGAAGGCGTAAAAGAGTGGAGGAAGGGAAGAAAGGCGAGAAGTAGGGAGGGAGGAAAGGAGGGCGAGGAGGGAGGGAGGGAGGAATAGAGGGAAGGAGAGAGGGAGAGAGGGAACGAGGGTGGGATAGAGGGAGAGAGGGATGGAGGGTGGTAGGGAGGGAAGGTAACAGGGAAGGAGAGATGGAGGGAGGGAGGGAGGGAGGGAGGGGTGGCAAGTCCTCCCACAACATAAGTGTGGGCGGGGATACAACAATTTAACACGTGGGAGCGCGCGTGGGGACGAACCATGTTTAAGAGCAGGGAGGGAGGGGGAGAGGAAGGAGAAGGAAAAAATGGGGGAAGGGAATGGAGCACGTGGTGACGCGCGTGAGACATAGGAGGGGGAGGGAAGGAGGGATGGGGGAATGCGCTCGTGGTAACCCCTCGCCTGACAGGTGCAGATAGTAGAGTAGGTGTGGATAGGGGAGGGGGAAGGAGAGATGTGGGGAGGGGGAGGATACGGGTGGGGGAAGGGGGAGGAGAAGGGTGGGGGACGGAGAGGGGAAAATTTTCTAATTATGTAATTTATAGAGCAGGTGGTGGAGGGCGCATGAAAGGGATAAAGAGGAGATGAGGGGAGGCAAGAAGATAGAGGAAGAGCGAGTGAGAGGGCGAGAGGGAGGGCGAGTGGGAGGGCGAGTGGGAGGGCGAGTTGGAGGAAGGGCGAGTGGGAGGAAGAGAGGGAGGGCAAATGGGAGGGCTAGAGACTGGAAGGAAGGAGAAACAGTGGGAGTGAGGTGAGAGAGTCAACACCTGATCATCAACAGGTGTGAGACGTCATCAACAGGTATAAGGCGTCATCAACACCTACTCATCAACAGGTATAAGGCGTCATCAACACCTACTCATCAACAGGTGTGACGTCACCAACACCTGCTCATCAACAGGTGTGACGTCATCAACACATGCTCATTAACAGTTGTGACGTCATCGACATCTGCTCATCAACAGGTGTGAAGGAAGGTAACAAGGTGCAAAATAACAGATGCAAAACAGCAGAAGAACAGATGTAAAACAGGTGCACGAGAATATGTGTAACATGAAATATAAATAAATTTTAACAAAGAAGCAAGTGCAGAGGAAATGGTACAACAAGTGGAGAACAGATGCAGGAGAACTGGTGCAAGAAAACAGGTGCACGAGAACAGGTGCAGAACAAGAGAACAGATGCAGAACAGGAGAACATATGCAGGGGAGCAGGTGCAGGAGAACAGGTACAGGAAAACAGGTGCAGGAGAACAGGTACAGAAAAAACAGGTGCAGGAGAACAGGTTCAGAACAGATGCAAGAGAACAGGTGCAGGAGTATAGGCGCAAGAGAACAGGTACAAGAGAACAGGTGTAGTATACACAAAACATGTGTAGCATATACAACAACTGCAGTATATACATGTGCAGTATATACAACAGGTGTAGTATATACAAAACAGATGTAGTATATACAGCTGCAGTATATACAACATGTGCGGTATACACAACAGGTGTAGTATATACAAAATAGGTGTAGTATATACAAAACAGGTGTAGTATATACAAAACAGGTGTAGTATATACAAAACAGGTGTAGTATATACAAAACAGGTGTAGTATATACAACAGGTGTATTATATACAAAACAGGTGTAGTATATACAACAGGTACTAGAAAACATACAAGAGATGCAGTATATACAAAACAGGTGTAGTATATACAACAGGTGTAGTATATACAAAACAGGTGTAGTATATACAAAACAGGTGTAGTATATACAACAGGTATAATATATACAAAACAGGTGTAGTATATACAACAGGTGTAGTATATACAACAGGTGCAGTATATACAACAAATGCAGTATATAAAACAGGTGCAGTATATACAACAGATGCAGTATATACAACAGGTGTAGTATATACAACAGGTGCAGTATATACAACAGATGCCGTATATACAACAGGTGTAGTATATACAACAGGTGCAGTATATATAACAGGTGCAGTATATAAAACAGGTGTATATACAACAGTTGTAGTATATACAACAGGTGTAGTATATACAACAGGTGCAAGAGAACATACAACAGGTAAAAGAGACCATACAACAGGTGTAGAATATACAACAGGTGTAATATATACAAAAGGTAAAAGAGACCATACAACAAGTGTAGAATATACAACAGGTAAAAGAGACCATACAACAGGTGCAAGAGAACAACAGGTGCAGTATATACAACAGTTGTAGTATATACAACAGGTGCAGTATATACAACAGGTGTAGTATATACAACAGGTGCAAGAGAACATACAACAGGTGTAAGAAAAGCAAAAAGAGGCTATGAGGTTAAAGTTGCAATAGAATCGAAGACTAACCCAAAAGGATTTTTTCAGGTATACAGAAGTAAGATTAGGGACAAGATAGGCCGACTCAAAAGTTACTCAGGTCAGCTCACCGACAGTGATAAGGAAATGTGTAGAATTTTTAACACTTACTTCCTCTCAGTTTTTACACAGGAAGATACTAGCGATATTCCAGAAATAATTAATTATGTAGAACAGGATGATAGTAAACTATGCATGATTAGGGTCACAAGTGACATGGTCCTTAGACAAATAGATAAATTAAAACCTAACAAATCCCCAGGCCCTGATGAACTGTATGCAAGGGTTCTAAAGGAATGTAAAGAGGAGCTTAGCAAACCGTTGGCTAATCTTTTCAACATATCACTGCAAACTGGCATGGTGCCAGATAAGTGGAAAATGGAAAATGTAATACCTATTTTCAAAGCAGGTGACAGGTCCTTAGCTTCGAACTATAGACCAATAAGCCTAACCTCCATAGTGGGAAAATTTATGGAATCAATAATTGCCGAGGTAATCCGCAGCCATCTTGAAAAGCATAAATTAATCAACGAATCTCAGCACGGTTTTACAAAAGGGCGTTCCTGCCTTACAAATTTAATAACTTTTTTCACTAAGGTATTTGAGGAGGTAGATCATGGTAATGAATATGATATTGTGTATATGGACTTCAGTAAGGCTTTTGATAGAGTTCCACATCAGAGACTATTGAGGAAAATTAAGGCACACGGAATAGGAGAAATTTTTTCCTGGATAGAGGCATGGTTGACAAATAGGCAGCAGAGAGTTTGCATAAATGGGGAGAAATCAGAGTGGGGAAGCGTCACAAGCGGTGTTCCACAGGGGTCAGTATTGGGCTCCCTGTTGTTCACAATCTACATAAACGACATAGATGAGGTAATAAATAGCGACATAAGCAAATTTGCCGATGACACCAAAATAGGCCGTCCAATTCATTCAAATGAGGACATTAGAGCACTCCAGGAAGATTTGAATAGACTGATGCAGTGGTCGGAGAAGTGGCAGATGCAGTTTAATATAGATAAATGCAAAGTACTAAATATTGGACAGGACAATAACCATGCCACATATAAACTAAATAATGTAGATCTTAATACTACTGATTGCGAAAAGGATTTAGGAGTTCTGGTTAGCAGTAATCTAAAACCAAGACAGCAATGCATAAGTGTTCGCAATAAAGCGAACAGAATCCTTGGCTTCATATCAAGAAGCATAAATAATAGGAGTCCTCAGGTTGTTCTTCAACTCTATATATCCTTGGTTAGGCCTCATCTAGATTATGCTGCACAGTTTTGGTCACCGTATTACAGAATGGATATAAATGCTCTGGAAAACGTACAGAGGAGGATGACAAAGTTGATCCCATGTATCAGAAATCTTCCCTATGAAGATAGACTGAGGGCTCTGAATCTGCACTCTCTAGAAAGGCGTAGAATTAGGGGGGATATGATTGAGGTGTATAAATGGAAAACAGGAATAAATAAAGGGGATGTAAATAGCGTGCTAAAAATATTTAGTATTAACAGGACTCGCAGCAATGGCTTTAAGTTGGATAAAATCAGATTCAGGAAGGATATAGGAAAGCATTGGTTTGGTAATAGAGTTGTCGATGAGTGGAACAAACTCCCGATTACATTTATAGAGGCTAAAACGTTGTGTAGTTTTAAAAATAGGCTAGATAAATATATGAGTGGGTGCGAGTGGGTGTGAGTTGGTCCTGACTAGCTTGTGTTACTAGGTCAGATGCCGTGCTCCTTCCTTAAGTGAATGTAACCTGGCTGGGTCGGGGCATTGGCTTAAGCCGGTGGGAGACTTGGACCTGCCTCGCATGGGCCAGTGGGCCTGCTGCAGTGTTCCTTCTTTCTTATGTTCTTATGTATATACAACAGGTGAAGTATATACAACAGGTGCAGTATATACAACAGGTGTAGTATATACAACAGGTGCAGTATATACAACAGGTGCACTATATACAACAGGTGCAGTATATACAACAGGTGTAGTATATACAACAGATGCAGTATATACAACAGGTGCAGTATATTCAACAGGTGCAGTATATACAACAGGTGTAGAATATACAACAGGTGCAGTATATACAACAGGTGCAGTATATACAACAGGTGTAGTATATACAACAGATACAGTATATACAACAGGTACAGTATATACAACAGGTGCAGTATATACAACAGGTGTAGTATATACAACAGGTGCATTATATACAACAGGTGCAGTATATACAACAGTGTATATACAACAGGTGCAGTATATACAACAGTTGTACTATATCAACAGGTGCAGTATATACAACAGGTGCAGTATATACAACAGGTTCAGTATATACAACAGGTGCATAAAATCATACAACAAACAAAAGAGAAAGTTTGTTTAAAAAAAACAGTGCACAATGGAAAGTCTATTGCCTCCACAATAAAGATTTATGTTCGAATATGTGTGATGACACCAGCCAAAGGGGAAGGGGAGGCTGAGAGGTGGGGTGACAGAGCCCAGATCTCTTGTCGGGGGGACACGAACATCCTCCAGAGACAAAGAGAGCTGGGGAAGGAGCAAGAGATAGGATGGATGGGGAAGAGGAGGAGGAAGGGAGGGTATGAGGAAGGGTGGGGAGGAGTAGGAAGGGGAGGAGGGAGTAGGAAGGGAAAGAGGGCAAGGAGGAGGAAGAGGGTAAGGAGGAGGAGGGGAAAAATAGTGTTTGCAAGCTGATTAGGTGGGGGAGGAAGGGGGGAGGGAGTGAACGTCAACACGTGGTAGGGCGGCGTACGTACAGCATAATACGCGCCTCGGAGACGGTGGGGGAGGGGAGGGGGAAGGGAGGTAGAAAATGGGAGAGGAGAGGACAATAGGGTTAGAGGCGTGACCAGGGGCAGGGCACCTTGGGAGGTGGGGGAGAGTAACAGGTGCAGGGGACGGGGGAAGGAAGCTGCCGCCCTCTGCTGGTGCTGCTCTCATTCTTATCTCGTGGAAGCTGCAAGAGATGCCCACAATAGGGGGTGCTTCACGTGGTACTGGTACCCATGATGGGGTGCTTCACGTGGTACTGTTACCCATGATGGGGTGCTTCACGTGGTACTGGTACCCATGATGGGGTGCTTCACGTGGTACTGTTACCCATGATGGGGTGCTTCACGTGGTACTGGTACCCATGATGGGGTGCTTCACGTGGTACTGTTACCCATGATGGGGTGCTTCACGTGGTACTGGTACCCATGATGGGGTGCTTCACGTGGTACTGGTACCCATGATGGGGTGCTTCACGTGGTACTGGTACCCATGATGGGGTGCTTCACGTGGTACTGGTACCCATGATGGGGTGCTTCACGTGGTACTGGTACCCATGATGGGGTGCTTCACGTGGTACTGGTACCCATGATGGGGTGCTTCACGTGGTACTGTTACCCATGACGGGATGTTTCACATGGTACTGCTACCTATGATGGGGTGCTACACCTGGTAACATTACCCATGATGGGATGCTGCACGTGGTACTTATTACCAACACAGGTAAAAGAAAAATGAAAAGTATCAATCAAGGAATATTAAAAACAAGGCAAATATCAAAGTTAAGTACCCATATATTCCCAACATCAATACCAGATACAAGTGTGAATAATATTTACAGTATGTACAATAAACTTAGATTTCATACTTGTGAGTAATGTAATAAGAGAGTAAGAATGAGTACGCTTACTGCCAGTGGTTCAAATACCCACCCAGCACGTGTTAATCATCCAGAAGCTAGTGAGAGACTGACCCCCAGACCTGGGTGTAAGTATAAAAATCAACTAGCCTGCTCATCATGGTGCAGGGGACGCCGCGGTGCCTCTGCTCATCATGGTGCAGGGGACGCCGCGGTGCCTCTGCTCATCATGGTGCAGGGGACGCCGCGGTGCCTCTGCTCATCATGGTGCAGGGGACGCCGCGGTGCCTCTGCTCATCATGGTGCAGGGGACGCCACGGTGCCTCTACTCATCATGGTGCAGGGGACGCCACGGTGCCTCTGCTCATCATGGTGCATGGTACGCCGCGGTGCCTCTGCTCATCATGGTGCAGGGGACGCCACGGTGCCTCTACTCATCATGGTGCAGGGGACGCCACGGTGCCTCTACTCATCATGGTGCAGGGGACGCCGCGGTGCCTCTGCTCATCATGGTGCATGGTACGCCGCGGTGCCTCTGCTCATCATGGTGCATGGCACGCCACGGTGCCTCTGCTCATCATGGGTGAGTCTGAACAGATTGCTATGATACTGTATGTGTGTACTCACCTATTTGTGGTTGCAGGGGTCGATTCATAGCTCCTGGCCCCGCCTCTTCACTGATCGCTACTACGTCCTTTCTCTCCCTGCTCCATGAACTTTATCAAACCTCATCTTAAAACTATGTATGGTTCCTGCCTCCACTACGTCACTTTCTAGGCTATTCCACTTCCTGACAACTCTATGACTGAAGAAATACTTCCTTACATCCCTTTGACTCATCTGAGTCTTCAACTTCCAATTGTGACCCCTTGTTTCTGTATCTCATCTCTGGAACATCCTGTTTTTGTCCACCTTGTCAATTCCTCGCAGTATTTTATATGTCGTTATCATGTCTCCCCTGACCCCTCCTGTCCTCCAGTGTCGTCAGGCCGATTTCCCTTAACCTTTCTTCGTAGGACAATCCCCTTAGCTCTGGGACTAGTCTTGTTGCAAACCTTTGCACTTTCTCTAATTTCTTGACGTATTTGACCAGGTGTGGATTCCAAACTGGTGCTGCATACTCCAATGTGGGCCTGACGTATATGGTGTACAGAGTCTTAAATGATTCCTTACTGAGGTATTGGAACGCTATTCTTAGGTTTGCCAGACGCCCATATGCTGCAGCAGTTATCTGGTTGATATGCGCCTCAGGAGATGTGCTTGGTATTATACTCACCCCAAGATCTTTTTCCTTGAGTGAGATTTGCAGTCTATGTCCACTTAGACTATACTCTGTCTACGGTCTTTGCCCTTCCCCGGTCTTCATGACTTTGCATTTGGCGGAGATAAATTCAAAGAGCCAGTTGCTGAACCAGGCTTGTAGCCCCTATGGTTCTCTTTGTAGTCCTGCCTGATCCTCGACCGATTTAATTCTCCTCATTAACTTCACATCATCTGCAAACAGGGACACTTTTGAGTCTATCCCTTCCGTTATGTCATTCACATACACCAAAAACAACACAGGTCCTAGGACTGACCCCTGTGGAACCCCGCTCGTCACAGGCGCCCATTCTGACACCTCGTTACGTACCATGACTCGTTGTTGCCTCCCTGTCAGATATTCTCTGATCCATTGCAGTGCCTTTCCTCTTATGCGTGCCTGATCCTCTAGCTTTTGCATTAACCTCTTGTGAGGAACTGTGTCGAAGGCCTTCTTTGCAGTCCAAGAAAATGCAGTCTATCCACCCTTCTCTGTCGTGTCTTACTTCCGTTACCTTGTCACAAAATTCCAGTAGGTTTGTGACACAGGATTTACCTTCCCTGAAACCATGCTGGTTGTCGTTTATAAGCTTGTGTCTTTCTAGGTGCTCCACCACTCTCATCCTGATGATTTTCTCCATGACTTTGCATACTATACACGTCAGTGACACAGGTCTGTAGTTTAATGCCTTGTGTCTGTCTCCTTTCTTAAAGATTGGGACTACATTTTACCATCTTCCATACCTCAGGTAGTTTTCCCAGTTTCAATGGATGTGTTGAAGATTTTTGTTAATGGCACACAGCATCTCTGCTCCCTCTCTAAGAACCCACGGAGAGATGTTGTCTGGTCCCACCGCCTTTGAGGTATCAAGTGACATAGCAGCTTCTTCACCTCCTCCTCGGTTGTGTGTATTTCATCTAGCACTTGTTGGTTCATCCCTTGTTGGTGTACCTCCCTATTCTGACTTCCTCGGGTCCTTCCTATCTCCACTGTAAATACTACTTTAAATCTCATGTTGAGCTCCTCGCATACCTCTTGGTCGTTTCTTGTGAACTCCTCACCTTCCTTCCTCAGCCTGATTACCTGGCCTTTTAATAATAATAATAATAATAATAATTATAATAATAATAATAATGATAATAATAATAATAATAATATCTTTATTTCTACAAGTACATGTAGTACATGGTATACAGGCCTAGCTGATATCAATGACATACTACTATATAGAAAGCCCCTTGTTATGCAGAGCATTTCAGGCAAATTAGGTCAGTGTCCCAGAATGCGACCCACACCAGTCGATTAACACCCAGGTACCCATTTTACTGATGAGTAAACATAAACAACCGGTGTAAAGAAACATGCCCAATGTTTCTACCCTGGCTGGGAATCGAACCCAGACCCTCGCCGTGTGGCTATACAACCATTGGTGGGCACAGTTCTGCTAATTCGCTAACCGCTAATTATCGGAACTAACTTTTGTTTAGCGGATTAGCATTTCCACTAACTTCGGAAAACATTAGCCGAACAATTAGCTTCTGCTAAATAAAGTTCCGCTAACTCTGAGTCCGCTAAAAAAAATTCAAACGTTGTTGGTAGTCAGAAAGCAATGCTGGTACTATCGTCCGTCAGTCTGTGTTGGACCTATTCGTCTGCAACATGCTACCACTACATCTAGTGGAATCCCCCATCTTTGTCAGACTGATCAAGATGCTGAACCCCAGCGCTTATTATATTTTCTTAATTTTGGTGGGTATTGTAAGTTATGACAGTTTAGAAGTACAGTACCTTCCCCAGAGTTGTAAAGTAACCCAGTAAAACTACCTGAATACTCTACTTGACTAATGAGTAACATATTGTTATCAGATTGTAGTGAAGTGAAAGTAATAACAGACTTCAGTACTTAAGTAAAAGTAGTGAGCAATTTCAGTACTTTTTAAAATGTAAATACCAAGAAAAGTTACTTAAGTACAGTACTCAAGTAGTTTTACTTCGTTACTTTACAACACTGGTACTTATACTCGAGTAGTAAAGATGAATACTGTTTGCAACATTGTCCTTTCCATTAGCCTAAAAAATTAACAAAATTTCACTTTTTATCAGAGTTTTCTTTATTTTGGGGCAATCTTGTCTCATTAAAACCTTTATGTTTACAATTTCTGTGGTGGTACTGTGCTGGTTTTCATTTTTTTTAATCTTAGCTCTCCATGTCTGTTTTAAAAGTCTTAAAAGTAAAAGTAAAAGACCAAAAAACTAAACCCAATCTGAATTCATATGAAAAGGTTAGTGGTTAGCATTTAGCGTTAGTTTCCGCTAATTTTTTCGGCCGTTTAGGGGTTTAGCGTTAGCGGAGCTAATTTTTTAGTTAGCGGATTAGCGGTTAGCAAAGCTAACTTTTCGGTTAGCTGTGCCCACCACTGTATACAACAGTTTAGAGTCAGACTTGACTTTCGATGCTATGTCATTTTCATATTGTCGCTGAGCCTCCCTTCTTATCTGTGCATATTCGTTTCTGGTTCTTTGGCTAATCTCTTTATTTTCCTGGGACCTTTGTCTCCTGTACTTTTTCCATTCTCTAGTGCACATAGTTTTTGCCTCCCTACACTTTTGGGTGAACCAAGAACTCGTTCTGGTCTTCCCATTATTTCTGTTTCCCTTGGGAACAAACCTCTCCTCTGCCTCCTTGCATTTTGCTGTCACACAATCCATCATTTATTTTACTGGTTGTCCTTCCAATTCTCTCTCCCACTGAACGTCTTGCAGGAAGTTCCTCATGCCTGTGTAGAACCCCACTTGTTATGCTTTCCCACCCTGAAATATCTGCCCTTACCATCACCCCTCTGTCTTCTGTTGGTTAGGTAGTTCTTGATTAACAGTACGACATTACCTTGTATCTCTGTGATATACTAATTTGTGAATCAGTCTCTTGTAGGGTATAATGTACAGTTATCAAATGCATTCTTACAGTCCAAGAATAAAGAGTCAACCCATCCTTGTCGTTCTTGCTTGACATGCGTTATTTTGTCATTGAACTCTAGTAGGCTATTGAGGCAAGACTTACGTTCCCTGAATTTCTGCTGGCTTTCTGTAAAAAAAAATCCATCTCTCTAGCTGTTCAACCAGTCTTTTGCTGATTATCTTTTCCAGTACTTTGAAAAATATACATATCAATGATATTGACCTATAATTCAGTGTCTCTTGTCTGCCGCCTACTTGTATAGTTGGATCATGGTTACAGTTTTCAAGCTGTGTGGTACTTTTCCCGTCTCCAGAGATATGATGCAGATCATTGCTGAAGGTTCACACAGTTCTTCGTTGCATCTTTCAGTGTTCATGGTGATATGCCGTCATGCCCCATGGCTTTCAATATATCTAACTCTTTTAGTAGATTCATTACTGCTTTCTTTGACTAGTAATGGGAACAACTCTATTATTTGCCTCAGTGCTGGAGATAATGATTTTGAGAAATGTGAAAGTGAGGACCTGCTTGCCAGGTATACAACGATGAGAAAAATTAAATAGAACGAAAGGAGGGATCAGTGTCATACGTAGCATTCTGTAACACGGAGGTTGTCAACAAGTGACTTAGGGTAATTGGTACTAATTGTTGGCAAGACAGTTACTGCAAGGAAATTGTAATATTATTCGCTGACATCTGAGATCTCTGGTGACAAGACTGACGTGTATGACAGGGATGGGGTGTATTTACCGAGGTCAAGGGTAGCAGCGTGAGGTATTTCAGTCGATATGGCTTTAATATGACAATATTTGAAGTATGAGAGCATGTGGGATAAAAAGAAATTGCTATGGATTTTAGGAATAACAGTTCTCAAGAGAACAAAGTAAATATTTAAAAAATAGTAATGGCAGCAAAAAATAGTGGAAAGACAAAGATAAATAGGGACAAGATACGGAAGAAAAACTTTCTTAGTGCGTATTATACAAACACCCGTAGCACCAGAAACAAGATAAATAAACTGGAACTGATTGCATGTGCAGGAAATGTCAACATTTTTTCCAATAACTAAGACATTGTTTAATTTGAAGATTCGTGACATGTCTTCCAAGTACCACATTCCATTCAAGGATTAAAATTATTCCACTTTTATAGAAATAATGGGAAAGAGTGAGATGGAATTATATGTCCAAGAAAGTTTTAAACTGTTGTTTGAAAACATAGAAAGACTGAAGGAACTTACGCAGAATCTGAAAAGTTCATTTACGTGTGTTATACAGACCCAGTGAAGCAATCATTTTGCGATTTTAATTTTAGCCTAGTTGACTGAAGCTTCCACTGGAAATCTGGAGTCCAGTGACTAGCTAGAGGTTGTCCAGGAGTCCAGTGACTAGCTAGAGGTTGTCCAGGAGTCCAGTGACTAGCTAGAGGTTGTCCAGGAGTCCAGTGACTAGCTAGAGGTTGTCCAGGAGTCCAGTGACTAGCTAGAGGTTGTCCAGGAGTCCAGTGACTAGCTAGAGGTTGTCCAGGAGTCCAGTACTAGCTAGAGGTTGTCCAGGAGTCCAGTGACTAGATAGAGGTTGTCCAGGAGTCCAGTGACTAGCTAGAGGTTGTCCAGGAGTCCAGTGACTAGCTAGAGGTTGTCCAGGAGTCCAGTGACTAGCTAGAGGTTGTCCAGGAGTCCAGTGACTAGCTAGAGGTTGTCCAGGAGTCCAGTGACTAGCTAGAGGTTGTCCAGGAGTCCAGTGACTAGCTAGAGGTTGTCCAGGAGTCCAGTGACTAGCTAGAGGTTGTCCAGGAGTCCAGTGACTAGCTAGAGGTTGTCCAGGAGTCCAGTGACTAGATAGAGGTTGTCCAGGAGTCCAGTGACTAGCTAGAGGTTGTCCAGGAGTCCAGTGACTAACTAGAGGTTGTCCAGGAGTGCACATTCAAAGCAATTTATAGTGGAATCAACTGAAGGAAATAATCTGTCAGACCAAGTTCTGGCAAAGAAAACCTTCTAAATAATCTAGAGATCATTGAAGAGCCTGGCACAAGTAACCTTCGACATATTACTTTCAGCAGTACATGAAAGCATTGTAATAAAGATAATGCAGTAAAGATCCAAGACTGTCGCTACGCAGATTACAATCGACTTAAGGAACATTTAGCTAAAGCAGACTGTGATAACCTGAAAAATGGTCATATTCATCTCCAGTGATGACAACACCAAACTGATGAACCTCTTGAATGGTCAGTGTGCATGTGAGTGAGTCAGCACACTACAGTGGGAGACTCACCTGAGTCAGCACACTACAGTGGGAGACTCACCTGAGTCAGCACACTACAGTGGGAGACTCACCTGAGTCAGCACACTACAGTGGGAGACTCACCTGAGTCAGCACACTACAGTGGGAGACTCACCTGAGTCAGCACACTACAGTGGGAGACTCACCTGAGTCAGCACACTACAGTGGGAGACTCACCTGAGTCAGCACACTACAGTGGGAGACTCACCTGAGTCAGCACACTAGAGTGGGAGTCACTCACCAGTACTCAGCAGTACTCAAGTGCACTTTAGAAGGGAAGAAGCATGTGTATTTAATTCTTAGTAACCATAAATTCTCACACGTGTATGGATTATCCAAGATCCATAAACACAGCATACCCCTACGACCAATCACATCAGGAATAGGCAGTGCACCACATAAATTATACGGAATCCTTGTCAAACACTTGTCCTGCCTACTGGGACTCATCAGCCCCACTCATCTAGCTATCTTGGAGATCTATCTGTTTGGAACAAGAAACTAAGCAGTTTTGATGTTACCTCCCTTTTATAAGGTTACCCACCACACAAGCCTTCTCTGAAATAAAGTCAACCTGGACCTAAATCAGTCTTCCTCTGCCTCCAAGAGATTTTGTCACAAACTTTAATTGTTTCTCTTTCAACAACAAACTCTACATAGAAGCTTATGGGAGGGGTATGGGGGTCCCCAACCAGAGGAGATAATGTTGGTTTTATCAATATTATCTTCAGCAACATCAAGTGGTTGCGATATAAGGATGAAGTTCTTATAATTATTACCAAACGTTTTAACATCCAGAACCTACAAAGATGGTTCAACTAAGTTGAACTGGCAATCCAGTTTTCATTTTAAGAGAAAATCAATAATAAGTTACCCTTCAAAATCATCCTCAAAAAAAAAATCCTACTCCAGTCAAGACAGTAAGATTAAACGGAGCATCAGCATCAGCTTTTTCTTGAAAGCATATCACATTTGAAGCCGTGAGTTTCTTGACGAGGAATGCTCCTCCAGACAGCAAACCTTCACTGAGCTACACTTTACTTCCCTTTTCATTAATGAATGTAAGAAACGAGCCCAATTATCCACTTACTGACACCACTTCGAACAAAGTTACCGTCCAAAATAGCCCTGAATGTATCCTGAGCCTTTGCAGAAGGCAACAGTAGAGTCGCCATAACAGCAGCACATCCATCAAATACCTAACCAGGACCTAACTGGAGAACTTGAACCAGCCAACAACGGGATTTGCAATAATCCCCTGTGGAGGCTGTCACAAGGAGTATGTCGGGGAAACAGCATAAAACCTACTAACACATCTATCCAAACATATCTATACAACACCACCAGCCACATAATGAAATACAATGACGCCAACAAACAACAATCCCTTGCAGAGTCGCTACTCTTCATTTCAGACACACATTTCACAAAGGCAGCTTCATCATCTCTAAAATATTAGTACGAATCCTCGTTAAAACGATAAACCTTACCATCAGCTGTCAACAAGTCCTACTACTACTACTACGATCATGGGCCACTGGTTTACTGCAGTACTTAATTAAAGCTCTTATTTCTTTAACCTCACCATGATTGCTTCTTAAAGTTTCTGTTCTATGTCCTTGTGTTGTTTGCATTCGCTAGATAAAGTCTTAGCGAGTGAAACATAGCTGTAATGAATATCTCACTTGTTGCTTTGGTACTTTTACTTAACATATTGTCGGCATTTACACCAATATTTACACATTAATGACTTTGAAGGAATTAAAATTAATAAACTCACTGACAATACAAAAATAGGTCAAGCAATGAATTCGAAGGAGGATGCTGTAGAATTGGAACTGATTTAGGCAAATTCCCGCTAAGGTCACAATAAAGATAGGCGCAGTTCACTGTGGAAGCATGAAGTCACAATCCTTGGGAATAAAAATAACTCTCATATCTACTGTAGAACTTTATCATAGCGGATGTTACTGCCATAGTAAGAAGCATAAGTAGCAGAGATCCCAAGGTTAGTCTACAGAAAGTACTGGTCAAGGAGGGTATTTGGCTATATCACGCCGGTATCTAGCTATATCACGCCGGTATCTGGCTAGATCCCGCCAGTATCTCGCTATATCCTGCCGGTATCTAGCTATATCACACCGGTATCTAGCTATATCACGCCGGTATCTGGCTATATCCTGCCAGTAATCTGGTTTTATCCCGCCGGTATCTGGCTACATCCCGCCGCGGGGGCGTTGACCCCCGGAACACCCTCCAGGTAGGTAGACCATTAGGAAGACCTTATTAGGTTATGCAGTCAAGTTCTGGTCCGTATACTCCAGGATGTTTAAGGAATCTTGCCCATGCAGACAGACTGAGATCCACGAGTCTGCGCTCTCTTCAAAGACGTAGGATAAGGAAAGATAGGACGTAGAATGAGGGAAGATATGATTGAAGTGTACAAGTGGAAAACAGGTATAAATATAGGAGATATTAATAAAGTGAAAGGGATGATTAAATCTAACAAGAAAGAACCTTTGAAACAATGGCTTCAAGTTAGATGAATTTAGATATAGAACTGAGAGTAAAGTACTGATTTAACAGATAAGTAGAACACTCTGACAAGTACAGCTACTGACGCTAACACCTTGTGTTGCTTTAAAATTAGGTAACACAAATATGAGTGAGAAAGATTAAGATTTGGTCTAGCATGGGTCAGAAAGCCAAATCCAGTGTTCGTCTCTTTTTTTTTTTTTTTTTTTGAGAGAGAGAGAGAGAAAGAGGAAGAGAGAGAGAGAGAGAGAGAGATGAGAAAGGGGAGGGCATGAACAGGTTGACAGGCGGGCAGTGAGAAAGACAGCAACAGAGGCTGTCAATGGAGGGACGGTTGGTCCACCTCAATACCTTAGCTCCGTCTCACAACTCAACCACCAGTGGTAGGGTCTTGCCCGGTTCAATTTGGGCTCCTTTTGTGTACTCACCTATTTGTACTCACCTATTTGTGGTTGCAGGGGTCGAGACTTAGCTCCTGGCCCCGCCTCTTCACTGATCGCTACTAGGGGTGTGTGTGTACTCACCTAATTGTGGTTGCAGGGGTCGAGACTTAGCTCCTGGCCCCGCCTCTTCACTGACCGCTACTATGTCCTCTCCATGCTCCATGAGCTTTATCATACCTCGTCTTAAAACTATGTATGGTTCCTGCTTCCACTACATCACTTGCTAGACTATTCCACTTCCTGACAACTCTATGGCTGAAGAAATACTTCCTAACATCCCTTTGACTTGTCTGAGTCTTCAACTTCCTATTGTGACCCCTTGTTTCTGTGTCCCCTCTCTGGAACTTCCTGTCTCTGTCCACCTTATCTATTCCACGCAGTATTTTGTATGTCGTTATCATGTCTCCCCTAACCCTCCTGTCCTCCAGTGTCGTCAGGCCGATTTCCCTTAACCTTTCTTCATAGGACATTCCCCTTAGCTCCGGAACTAACCTTGTTGCAAACCTTAGCACTTTCTCTAATTTCTTGACGTGCTTGACCAGGTGTGGGTTCTAAACCGGTGCTGCATACTCCAATATGGGCCTGACGTACACAGTGTACAGTGTCTTGAACGATTCCTTACTAAGGTATCGGAACGCTATTCTCAGGTTTGCCAGGCGCCCATATGCTGCATCAGTTATCTGGTTGATGTGTGCTTCCGGAGACGTACTCGGTGTTATACTCACCCCAAGATCTTTCTCCTTGAGTGAGGTTTGCAGTCTTTGGCCACCTAGTCTATATTCTGTCTGCGGTCTTCTTTGCCCTTCCACTAGCGGGGTTAAACTCGAGAAGCTAGTGTGTGTGTGTGTGTGTTAGTTACCATTTTTTGTCCTAGGCACATGTCGATTAGACACTAGGCCTTTTGTATGTATGTGTGTGTGTGTGTGTGTGTGTGTGTGTGTGTGTGTGTGTGTGTGTGTAACGAAACACTTCGAAATGTTTCGGCCCCGCCGGGAATTGAACCCGGCCCTCCGTGCGTGAAGCAAGAGCGCTAGCCACCATGCCATCGGGGCATGTGTGTGTGTGTGTGTGTGTGTGTATCTACCTACTTGGAGGGTGTTCCGGGGGTCAACGCCCCCGCAGCCCAGTACTTGACCAGGCCTCCCTGTGGATCAGGGTCTGATCAACCACGCTGTTACTACTGGCCACACGTAGTCCAATCCCGGCTTATTGGGTACTGACTTTAGGTATTTGTCCAGCTCCCTCTTGAAGACAACCATGGGTCTATTGGTAATTCTCCTTATGCCTGGTGAGGCTGTTGAACAGTCTTGGGCCCTGGACACTTATTGTGTTTTCTCTTAGTGTACTAAATGGAGCCCCTACTTTTCATTGGTGGTTTATTGCACCGTCAGCCCAGTGTTTTGCTTTCACAGTGAGTGATTTCTGTGTGCAGATTTGGGACCAATCCTTCTAGGATTTTCCAGAGGTTGATTATGATGTATCTCTCTTGCCTGCGCTCCAGTGAGTACAAGTCAAGTGCTTCCAGGCCTTTCCAGTAGTTAAGGTGTTCGATTTCACCTGCCTTGAATGGAGATGTTAGAGAGAACAAGTGATTTAAAAAGGCTCATCACTGGCTTGACATCCCTTGTTTTGAAGGTTTTCATTATCCATCCTATCATTTTCCTAGCAGATGTGATAGTGGACTGTTGTGATCTTTGAAGATGAGATCCTCTGACATTAACACTCTCAAGTCCTTCACACTGATTTCCCACTCTATTGTGTGATTAGAGTTTGTAGTATACTCAGTTCTAGCTACTATTTCCTCCAGTTTTCCACAACGGAATTGTTGAAAATTGTCCTCATTGAACATGATATTGTTTTCTGTTGCCCACTAGAAAACTTAGTTAATATCTGCTTGGAGATTTACCGTTTCCTCAATGGATGACAGTCTCATGCAGATTCTAGTATCGTCTGCAAAGGATGACAGTGCTATGTTTACATTTCTATCTATATCTGATATGAGGATGAGGAACAGGATGGGGGCGAGTACTGTGCCTTGTGGAACAGAGCTTTTCACTGTTCCAGCGCCAACTTAACTCTGTTTACCACTACTCTTTCTGTTCGACTGGTTAGAAAGTTGAAGATCCATCTCCCCACTTCGCCAGTTATTCCTTTAGCTCGCATTTTGTGTGCTATTACACCATGATCGCACTTGTCAAAGGCTTTTGCAAAATCTGTGTATACTACATCTGCATTCTGCTTGTTTTCCAGTGCATCTAAGACCATATCAAAGTGGTCCAGTAGTTGCAAGAGGCAGGATCGACCTGCTCTGAGCCCATGCTGCCCTGGATTGTGCAATTGCTGGGAATCCAAGTGATTTGCAATCATGCTTCTTAGAACTCTTTCAAAGATTTTTATGATGTGGGACATTAGAGCCATTGATCTATAGTTCTTAACAATTGCTTTGCTTCCACCTCTATGGAGTGGGCTATATCCGTTGTTTCTAGTGAGGAAGCACAGACACGAGATTTCACTCGTGTCTGAGCTCCCTCTCCATAGCATACTTAAGGCACATGAAAGGGGTTTCTTGCAATTATTAATGAACACAGAGTTCCACGAGTCTGGGCCTGGGGCTGAGTGCATGGACATGTTGTCAATGGTTTTTTCAAAGTCCAGTGGAGTTAGAGTTATGTCAGAAATTTTGCATACATTGAAATCATTTGGATAGTCAATTTTAGACTTATTAATGGCTCACTAAATACAGAGTTGTATTGAGACTTCAGTATCTTACTTATTTCTTTGTTGTCATCTGTGTAAGCTCTACGTTGTCTGAGCAAGAGCCCGATACTAGATGTTGTTTTTGCCTTGTTTTTGGCATATGAAAAAAAAATATTTTCAATTTATTTTGATTTCACTAATTGCTTTTAGCTTCTCCTATCTGTCCTGGATCCTGCATGAATCAATTAAATTAAGCTCAATATTTTCCACTTCCTTGGTCAGTACTTTCTTTCGTATTTCAGACAATCTAGCCCCCTTGAGGAGCTCAGTGATTCTTCGCCTTATCCTGTAGAGAGAGCGTTTCTATCTCTCTCTCTCCAGTTTATTTCTTCTCTTTTTTTTCTTAGGGGAATATATCTTGAACATACTTCAGCTGCCAGAAAGTTGATCCTTTCAAGGCACTGATTTGGGTCCATGTTATTTAAGATATCTTCCCAACATGTTTCATTTAGGACATGGTTTACCTGATCCCAGTTAATGTTCTTGTTGTTGAAGATGAATTTAGTGAAGGCACCCTCGTAGCTGTATGTATTCTGCTGATCAGGACTCCTGTGCATGTAAGTCTGGACTTCGATTAGATTGTGATCAGAATTAGTTGTTTTTGATATATGTAGTTATGTTTCTTACTAAGTCCTCATTATTTGTAAAAAAATAAGTGTGTTCTCCAGTCTTGTTGGCCTAGGGTGTGTTTATTACAGAGATTCAGCAACTCGTGTGTGTGTGTGTGTGAGTGTGTGTGTGTCAAATCCCCTGAGAGTCTTGTATGTAGTAATCATATTTACTTTTACCTGTAGGTTTCCTGTAGTCGTTTCTGGGGTCACCACCCAAGCGTCCCGCTCCTAAACCAGGCCCCCTGGCTGCTTGCTTGATCGGCTAAGCTGTTGGTACCCGCAACGCGCAGCCCGTCTGGTCAGGAACTACTTGAGGAACTTATCAAGAGTCCTCTTAAAAACAGCCAGAGGTTTGTTGGTAATTCCCCTTATGCATGGAGGGAGTATTGAAAATCTAGGTCGCCTTACATATATTGAATTCTCCCTTAGTGTACTCATCGTGTCCCTGGTTTTCTTTGGAGGTATTTTGCACTGTCTGCTAAGCCTCATGCTTTCATATGGAATGATTCCCGAGTGCAGGTTGGGGACCAATCCTCCAGAATTTTCCAGGTGTAGATTATGTTGTACCTTTCTCGCCTACATTCGAAGGAGTACAGATGAAGAGACTTTAAGCATTCCCAGTAATACAGATGTCTGACTAAATTTATATGGGCAGTACAGTTTCTCTGTTTCCCAGTTATGTCCTTTCTTCTGCCTTTGAAGATCGTTAGTATACAGATGTATTCCAGCCTAGCTCAGCATCTCTTGCTTTGAATGTTCTAGTTAATCTAGTCTATTATTTTACTTGTGGATACAATAATAATACAGTCGTGATCCTAGGTCCTTCAGTTACGTAGTAATTGAATTTGTTGTCAGTAGCCTAATGGAAGAGTTGACTGATATCAGCTTGGAGGCTCGCTGTGTCTTCTATGAATGCCACTCTCATCCTAGTATTGTCTGTAAAGGATGATACAGTACTATAATTTATGCTCGTGTCTGTCAGATATAAGAATGAGAAATGGGACGAGTACTGTACCCTGGTGGACACAACTCTTTACTGTAACACCGTAACAGCTCCTGATATTCTGCTCTTACTCTTTGGACTTTATTAGTTAGGATGTTAAATATTCATCTGCCCCCTTTTCCAGTTAGAGGGGTTGGACGGAATGGGATCTAGGATGGGATATTGGACCAGGTAGAAGAGGAAAGTAACAAGCAATGAAAACAGAATTTTAATGCTGAGAAATGGGAGACGTTAGCAGATAAAGACACGAAGGGCAGGGGAAGGTGGGCGGTAAGACTTCTTAGGGAAGGTGGGCGGTAAGACTTCTTAGGGAAGGTGGGCGGTAAGACTTCTTAGGGGAGGGTGGGCGGGAAGACTTCTTAGGGGGGGGTGAGAGGGAAGACTTCTTAGGGAGGGTGGGCGGGAAGACTTCTTAGAGGAGGGTGGGAGGGAAGACTTCTTAGGGGGGGGTGGGTGGTAAGACTTTATTTTAAGACTTCTTAGAAGAGGGTGGGAGGAAGACTCTTAGGGGAGGGTGGGCGGGAAGACTTCTTAGAGGGTGGGAGGAAGACTTCTTAGGGGAGGGTGGGAGGGAAGACTTCGTAGAGGGTGGGAGGGAAGACTTCTTAGGGGAGGGTGGGTGGTAAGACTTCTTAGAGGAGAGTGGGAGGGAAGGCTTCTTAGGGGAGGGTGGGAGGGAAGACTTCTTAGGGAAGGGTGGGTGGTAAGACTTCTTAGAGGAGGGTGGGAGGGAAGGCTTCTTAGGGGAGGGTGGGAGGGAAGACTTCTTAGGGGAGGGTGGGCTTTAAGACTTCTTAGGGGAGGGTGAGAAGAGTTCTCAGGGAAGAGTGGGAAGAACTCAAGGATATGGTGAGTGGGGAAGGCTCACAGCAGAGGGTGGGAATGAGGATGGAGAAGGGAGATAAGGGAAGGGGCACGAAAGGAAGGGAAAGGATAACAGAATAAAACACAAAATAAAAGAAAGAGGAGATGTGAATGGAAACGAAATTATGGGAAAGAAGAGGAAGTGAGAAAAGGAGAATAAATAGGATAAAAGTGTGAAAGTATAAAACGAGAGAGACAGATAGACAGAAGGAAGATGAATCAGACAAGGAAGGGGAGAGACAGAAGATGAATGAATTACACAGTGAAGGGGAAGAAAAGAGGTATAGTAAATGGTACGAGAGGAAGAGACGAGATATATTGAGACAGAGAGGAAGGCAGTAAAAAGCAGGAGGAAAAAGACGAAGCAGAATAGGAAGAGGAAAAAGTGAGCATCTAGCAGACCCGGAGACAGGAAGAGAAGGGAGGAGCAGGACACGGGATAACTAAAATAATAAAGTAAAACTAAGAGAACAAGTAGAAGATGAAAAGGAGTAGGAGGAAGAGAAGGATGAAAACAAATATGAGGAGGAGAGTAAGGGGAAGAAGAGGAAGAGGAACAAAAGGAGTAGGAGAATGAGATGAGAAAGATGATGAGGAGGAGGAGGAGGAAGAGGAAGAAGGAGAGAGGAGGAGGATGATGAGGGAGTAATAAGGAGAGAAGAAGATAGGGTGGGGGCAACTGGTTCCCCAAAACAATCTCCAACACAACGCCAACAACCCCCATCATCAAAAAAAAAAAATAACCCTAAAATCCCTCCAACGCCCCCTCTCCATCCCCCACCCCTCCATCCCCCTCCTCTCCATCACCCTTCCCCTCCCTTCAGCTGTTATACATAACAAACCAATAAACAACCCAAGAGTCCTTTCAGATCGCCTTACAAGCTCCCCTGGGGAGGTGGGAAGCTCTGGGGGGGGGAACCCCCGGCCACCCATTGGGAGGAGGGAGAAACTCCCTGTCACCCCAACGACACTTGTCTTAGGAGAGCAAAAGCCTGGCAGGGGACAATCTCACCCCTCCCCATACCTTCCCATTCAACCATCACCTTCCCCCTCTCACCCCTCATCTTCCTCTTCACTCCTTATCTTCCTCTTCATCCCTCATCTTCCTCCTCACCCTTCACCTTCATTACGCCCCCCACCTCTCACTTAACCTCAACTACCTCACCCCGTCACCTTCATTACCCCCTCACTCCTCAATTCCCCCCTCGACTACCTCCTCACCCCTCATCTTCCTCCTCAACCCTCACTTCCCCCTCAATTACCTCCTTACCCTTCACCTTCATTACCCCCTCAACTACCTCCTCACCCCTCACCTTCACCCCTAACACTTTTTCTTCCCTAGTGTACAGTCAGCTTTGCTGCTGCCAGCTAGACATTGTTTGGTCGCTGCTTATGATTACTCCAAGGTCTTTCTCTTGTTTCCATTAGCTTGTTCCCAGGGATTTTGCATTACTTTACACTTATCTACATTGAAACTCGTCTCCCAAGTCTCTGACATCAGTAAATCCTCAAAGAAACTACTTTGGATGCCGTAAGTTTTCCTCCGGGAAGTGACTACAGGTAACCTGGTAACCTAACTGGAGATCATCTATGTACACTGTAAATAGGATGGCATTGGAGTACACGTAGGACCCGCTTTACAACGCTTCGCTTTACAGCATTTTGTTAATGCAACTGTTGTCAATTATAGCCATTCTTAATTTATTCAGACTTCCTACAATAAATATATTCACCTCTCACTATAATATAATGATGAAAACATCTTAAAGTGCGTGTACTGTACATGCATTTTTTAAGCCCAGCTCTATTGTTCACTTAATATATGATAGTATAAACATGTTATCAAGCTTTTATATGCATTTGAAACTAAAAAAAAAAAGGCTATGTTTCACTTTACAGTGATTTTAGCTTTACATCACTGGCCCGGAACCTAGCCTGCTGTATAAGCGGGGCCCTACAGTAGCCCGGAACCTAACCTGCTGTATAAGCGGGGCCCTACAGTAGCCCGGAACCTAACCTGCTGTATAAGCGGGGCCCTACAGTAGCCCGGAACCTAACATGCTGTATAAGCGGGGCCCTACAGTAGCCCGGAACCTAACCTGCTGTATAAGCGGGGCCCTACAGTAGCACGGAACCTAACATGCTGTATAAGCGGGGCCCTACAGTAGCCCGGAACCTAACATGCTGTATAAGCGGGGCCCTACAGTAGCCCGGAACCTAACATGTTGTATAAGCGGGGCCCTACAGTAGCCTGGAACCTAACATGCTGTATAAGCGGGGCCCTACAGTAGCCCGGAACCTAACATGCTGTATAAGCGTGGCCCTACAGTAGCCCGGAACCTAACATGCTGTATAAGCGTGGCCCTACAGTAGCCCGGAACCTAACATGCTGTATAAGCGTGGCCCTACAGTAGCCCGGAACCTAGCCTGCTGTATAAGTGGGGCCCTACAGTAGCACGGAACCTAGCCTGCTGTATAAGCGGGGCCCTGCAGTAGCCCGGAACCTAACATGCTGTATAAGCGGGGCCCTACAGTAGCCCGGAACCTAGCCTGCTGTATAAGCGGGGCCCTACAGTAGCCCGGAACCTAACATGCTGTATAAGCGGGGCCCTACAGTAGCCCGGAACCTAGCCTGCTGTATAAGCGGGGCCCTACAGTAGCCCGGAACCTAGCCTGCTGTATAAGCGGGGCCCTACAGTAGCCCGGAACCTAGCCTGCTGTATAAGCGGGGCCCTACAGTAGCACGGAACCTAGCCTGCTGTATAAGCGGGGCCCTCCTGTCCATGGTAAAGACAAACAGCGATGGACCAGCTTATTATCTACTGAGAAAAACTATCTACTTCTATCTAGATTAACAAACTATCGTGTATTATCTAGGTGTGAGAGTCAAGGAGAGAAAAGCAAAGGCCAAGAACCGAGAGAAAGTGAGGGGGAGGGGAGGGGAGTAAGAAAGAATGCTGGTTGTGGGAATAAACGGGAGGAGGGATGGGGCATGGGATGGGGGTTGAGAAATGAGCGGAGGGGATGGGTACTAAGGAGAGATAGGAGGAATGAGGGGGTGGGGGAGATGGAAGGAGTAAGTAAGTTTATTCAGGTATACACAAATAGTTACATAGATTATTATACATAGCAGCATATGTGTAGAGAGCCTAGGCTAACCCAAAATGTCAGACAGAGTGACTTATTTCCATTGGGGTAAGAATGACGGGGTGGGGAGGAGCCAGACAGAGAGGGGAGAGAAGTGAGTTGGGGTGGGAAGAGAAAGGAAAGAGGGGTGGGATGGGAAGAGTAAATGTGAAAGAGAGAGTGAGAGAGAGAGAGAGAGAGAGAGAGAGAGAGAGAGAGAGAGAGAGAGAGAGGAGAGAGAGAGAGAGAGAGAGAGAGAGAGAGAGAGAGAGAGAGAGAGAGAGAGAGAGAGAGAGAGAGAGAGAGAGAGAGAGAGAGAGAGAGAGGGAGGGAGGGAGGGAGAGGAGAGGCCTTAGAGTGGTGTGGTATGCTGTGGGGTCATAACATTACGGTGCTGACTGCCACAACTGCCCCCACCATTATCCTGCCCCGCGCTACCACTACTAACAATCCTCACACGTAGACCTAACGTAATACCCACAAGCACTTGCCCAACCCGCCCCTACCCAAACCCACTTAATAGCCTCATTATTATTCCCATTATGAAAAGTCATCAAGTGGCAACTGGTGCGGGCGCCCCTATACCCAGCTTCCGGCCGGCGAGGCACGCCAAAACCAGCCTCGTGGCATCAGGGATTAGGGTGGAAGATTGTCCCTCATGACCTGGGGGCATTTACTGAGTGGGGAGGGGGTGGCCATGTTGTAAAAAGTAAATAACCAATAACAGGTTATCCTAGAAGAATTTTAATAGTAATCTCCAGACCATATATATATATATATATATATATATATATATATATATATATATATATGTCGTGTCGAATAGGTAAAATTGGTCAATTAGCAAGAAGTCATTTAAAATTAAATCCTTTCTAAAAATTTATCTTATACGTTTAAAGATGATGGGGTCCACCTCTGGTGTAAATTGTGGGACCCATAGCCTCGGAGAAGTGGATTTCTTCCTGAAGCCATTTGAATATTCCACTTCCCCTACCACCCCATCTTTTCATTCTTTTTTTTTACCTATAGTTATATTTTATTACATAATATGGTACAAAAGATTTAAGAGATACATTGTTGATATAAAGATGGCATATACAGTACACGAGGTGTGAGAGATACATGTCTAGTACATATTGTTACATGTTTGTCACTGATTATAATGTGAAAATCTCATCCAGCTCCTCAGAGCTGGGGCGCGTGCATTACCCCTCTGAACAGCAACGCTGAGTCGTTGGAACAGAAAACTAGCTAGCGTAGATATATTTTTTCATTTATGTTAATATAAAAATCAAAAAATTTGTATCAAAAGAACCTTAGAAAACTTACCTAACCTTATTATAACAAGCGCAATTTAATTTAGCTTAATTCAACTAAATATATTTTAGATAAGTTTACAATAATTTAATAAACAGACACAATGAAATATAGGCAAGAAGAGCGTTGCTATTAAGCCAAAATCGAAAGTTAACTAAAAGCATTCATTTGTTATCACCTATTGATCCTTAGCAGACACCAAACAGGTAGTGTGGGACTACACATGTGCATCCACATTGGCTAATACCTATCTCCAATACACCAAGGAGGAAGGAGGGAATCCCAAAAGTCTTAAAAATATGGTGAACTTGCCCATCTTGGCCCATAGAAAAAGAGTGCATCTAAGTTCCTTAAAAAGCTAGGCAAAAGACTCATCAGGGTAACTAGGGATTCCAAGGCAGCTATTTTTCTGGTCTAGCGACTCAGCGCTGTGGTTCAGAGGGGTAATGCCTGCTGTATCCTGCGTACGCGCCCCAGTTCTAAGGAGCTGGATAAGATTTTTTCATGGTAATCTGTGATAAACACGTAGCAATATGTACTTGAAATGCATCCCTCAAACCTCATGCACTGCATATGTATCTTTTAAGTCTTGTGTACCATATTGTGTAATAAAATATACATATTGGTAAGAAAAAAGTTAAAAGATGGGGTGGTAGGGGAATTGGAATATTCAAATGGCTTCAGGAAGAAATCCAAATATTTTTCCTTGAAACTCTTTTATCCACTTCTCCGAGGCTGTGGGTCCCACAATTTACACCAGAGGTGGACCCCTATTAAATATATATATATATATATATATATATATATATATATATATATATATATATATATATATATCCTTAACTGAACATCAGAAAATTAAATGAAAAATATAACAAGTTTGTAACAGTTTATGATATAGATACGAGAGAGAGAGAGAGAGAGAGAGAGAGAGAGAGAGAGAGAGAGAGATGCAGTAGTACTCCTCCGTGGATACAGTGATGACAACTAAGAGAACCTGGACAAAGCCCTGAGGTCACCTGCCTCTACTGCCCCAAGCTGACCCTGCTGAGTGGTGAAGCTACAGGAAGGGTGGGTTGGGGAGGGGGGGTGTTAGGGTGGGCTGGCTAGAATGGTGGGTTGGCTGGAGGGGAAAGACTGAGGGATGGGTATTGGTCGGGCTGGGAGGAAGGGAGGAGAGAGAGGAAGGGAGATATGGCTTGGGGAAAGGATTAAATAAGAACATAAGAACATAAGAAAGAAGGAACACTGCAGCAGGCCTACTGGCCCATGCGAGGCAGGTCCAAATCTCCCACCGACTTAAGCCAATGCCCCGACCCATCCAGGTCAGGTTACATTCACTTAAGGAAGGAGCACGGCATCTGACCTAGTAGCACAAACTAGTCAGGTCCAACTCACACCCACCCGCACCCACTCATATATTTATCCAGCCTATTTTTAAAACTACACAACGTTTTAGCCTCTATAACTGTACTCGGGAGTTTGTTCCACTCATCGACAATTCTATTACCAAACCAATGCTTTCCTATATCCTTCCTGAATCTGAATTTATCCAACTTAAAGCCATTGCTGCGAGTCCTGTCAATACTAGATATTTTTAGCACGCTATTTACATCACCTTTATTTATTCCTGTTTTCCATTTATACACCTCAATCATATCCCCCCTAATTCTACGCCTTTCTAGAGAGTGCAGATTCAGGGCCCTCAGTCTATCCTCATAGGGAAGATTTCTGATACATGGAATCAACTTAGTCATCCTCCTTTGTACGTTTTCCAGAGCATTTATATCCATTCTGTAATACGGTGACCAAAACTGTGCAGCATAATCTAGATGAGGCCTCACCAAGGATATATAGAGTATACATAATAATAATAATAATAATAATAATATTAATAATAATAATAATAATAATAATAATAACAACAACAACAATAATATCCCCCCAATGAAAAGCAGGGGCGCCATGAGTACGCTAAGAGACAACACAGTAAGTGTCAGGGGCCTAAGACTGTTCAACCAGCATACATAAAGGAGATTACCAATAGACCCCTGACTGTCTTCAAGGAGTTGGACAGACACCTAAAGTCAATTCCTGACCAGCCGGGCTGTGGTTCGTACGTCGGTTTACGTGCGGCCAGCAGTAACAACCTGGTTGATCAAGTCCTGAAACGCCACGAGGCCTGGTCACGGATCGGGCCGCGGGGGCGTTGACCCCCGAACCCCCCCCCCTCCAAAAAAACTCCAGATATAGTATGCAAAGCTTGAGATAAGATTTTGTTGGACTATTAACCCGGGGTAGGGAGGGTTAACCCAAGTGCGTTATCGAGGACTCTGTCTTTATTTCCATTGGGGTTCTTTAATCTTGTCCCCCAGGATGCGACCCACAACAGTCGACTAGCATCCAGGTACCAACGTACAGCTAGGTGAACAGGGACAGCAGGTGTAAGGAAACATGCCCAACGTTTCACCTGTGCTGGGGATCGATCCCCGTTTCCTCAGTTTGTGAGCTTAGGACGATACCAACGAAACCATGGTTAGAGGAACAAGAAGTTAGAACTGGGATTTAACGTAATGAAACTGAGAATAAGAAGATAGAACTGGGATTTAACGTAATGTAACTGGGAATGAGAAGTTACAGCTGGTATTTAATGTAATGTAACTGGAAATAAGAAGTTACAGCTGGGATTTAACGTAATGTAACTGGTAATAAGAAGTTAGAACTGGGATTTAACGTAATGTAACTGGGAATGAGAAGTTAGAACTGGGATTTAACGGACGTGGGAATATGCATCAGATAAAAGCTGTGGGAGTGCACTTCTCCACACTGTATATCCCCCCTGTGGTGAGCGTGGGGGCTGCCAGCCGCGCTGACAACGACTTCTGTTGCTGTCAACAAGTGTTCTGGGTGGTACCCTGGGGTAGGCAGGTGTGGCTAGCTACCCTCTGCAGGTGTCTCCCGCAGGTGTGGCCGCAGGGGTTCCCCGAGGCGCCCTCCCCGACCACCTGTTATGGGAGAAGACCCGTGATTGTGGAGGACTGGAAGGAGGGGGGGTTGTCGGGGGGTGGAAGAAGAGTGAGAGGAAAGGGGATGTGGTATGGGGTGAGGGAAGGGGATGGTGGGGGAGACAAGCCAGTGAGGTGTCGGAGATAATTTACTACCAGTTTCTTCTACCCGCTCTGTCACTGCACCACGCTAAGTAATACATAGAAGGAAATGCAAAACAACCACAGGGGGAGTTGAATGATAGATCCAGGCCTTTCGCGTTGCAATCAACACATCATCAGGACCTTTCAATGTTGCAGAAATGATTAAGAAGTCCAAGCAGATTCATTCAGGGGAACGTTTTTGCTTGATCAGAAGGATAATCCAAGAAAGCCATTTAGTCTGGCTTATTTCCACTGTAGTCCTCTGATCCTCTTCCCCAGGATGCGACCCGTAACAGTCGGTAGGTATCTACTTACTGTCTGTTAGGCGAAGCAAAACAAGTGTAAAGAAACTGGGGTACAACAAAACCTCCCTCCCCCTCCCCAGGACAAAACCCCAGGTAAACAGCCCTCCCGGGGAAAAAAACGCAACAAGAGTAATACTATTGTTTAAGTTAGGTTCAGTTTGGTTTGGTTAAGTTAGGTTAGGTTAGATTACGTTAGGTTAGGTGTTAAGTTACATTACATTTAGTTATTTGAGATTAGGTTAGATTAGGTAAGGTTACCTGTCCCTGTAGGTTACTTGTAGTCGCTTTCAGAGGTGACGGCCCCCGCGGCTCAGTCCCAGACCAGGCATAACTCTAACACCACTAGACTTTGAAATAGCCATTGACGACATGCCCATGTACTTTGCCCAAGACCCAGACTCGTAGAACTCTATGTTCGTTAAGAACTGCAAGAAACGCTTTTATGTGTCTTAAGTATTTTATGGAAATAGAGCCTAGACACAGGGGTCATCCCACAGTCATTAAAAACAACGGATATAGTCCCACTCCACAAAGGTGGCAGCAAAGCAATAGCAAAGAATTATGGACTAACATCCCACATAATAAAAATCTTTGAAAGAGTTCTAAGAAGCAAGATCACCAACCATTTCCTAATAATTGCACAACCTATGGCAGCATGGGTTTAGAGCAGATCGCTCCTGGCTCTCACAACTACTGTACCACTATGATATGGTCTTGGATGCACTGGAGGACAAACAGAATGCAGATGTAGTATGTACAGACTTTGCGAAGGCCTTCAACAAGTGTGATCATGGTGTAATAGCGCACAAAATGTCAGCTAAAGAAATAACCGGAAAAGTGGTAGACGGATCTTTAACTTTTTAACCAATAGAACACAAAGAATAATAGTAAACAGAAGTTAGAGTCTGCCACAGTGAAAATCTCTTCTCAACAAGGTGCAGTACACTTCCCTCCATTCTTTTTCTCATTCTCATATCAGACATAGACTGTAAATTTCCAAGCAGATATAAACCAAGTCTTCCAATGCGCCGCAGAAAACAATATGAAGTTCAATGAGGACAAATTGCAGTTACTCCGCTATGGAAAACACGAGGAAATAAAAGCTAGATTGGAGTATAAAACAAAGTCTAACCTCACAGTAGAGCAAAAAATTAATATGAAGGACTTAAGATTGATAATGCCAGAGGATCTCATTTTCAAGATCACAACAGTGTCATTGTCACAACTGCGAGGAAAGTGATAGGATGGATAATGAGAACCTTCAAAACAAGCGATGCCAAGCCAATGATGATCCTCTTTAAGTCTCTTGTTATCTCTAGGCTGGAATATTGCTGTACACCAAGAGCCCTTTTCAAGGTATGTGAAATTGCAGATCTGGAGAATATATAGAAAACCTTCACTGCATGTATACGTCCAGTCAAGCACCTCAATTACTGGGACTGTCTGAAATCAGAATAAAAAATGGTTATAACTGACCATAATTTTTAAAGGGGTGGACCGGTAAGCCAGCGGAAGGCGGGTCATCATCTGACTAAGACCCGCGTCAGGAAACACGTGTCCTGTTTCCTGACAAACCTTACCTAACCTGTCTGAAGTCCCTTGACCTGTACTCCTTGAAATGCAAGCGAGAAAGATATACCCAAATTTACACCTGGAAAATCCTAGAGGGACTGGTTTCAAATCTGTACAGCTGTTCTATAGTGTCACCAGCACACCTCTGTTAGTGTCGCCAGCACACTTGCTCTAGTGTCACCAGTACACCTGTGTTAGTGTAGTGAGCACACTTGCTCTAGTGTCACCAGCACACTTGCGCTAGTATCACTATCACACCTGCGCTAGTGTCACCAGTACACCTGCGCTAGTGTCACCAGTACACCTGCACAAGTGTCACCATTACACCTGCGCTGTTACCATGCTTGTTAGGTTGTCTGAGCATAACACTGGTCACGTAATGGCAATGCATATGTACACACACCTATGCGGTTGTGTCAGCAGCACAGGTGTGTGAGTACGTTAGCATTGCACCTGTCAGAGAGTGTCAGCATTCATCATAGCACCCCAAACGGCTATCAAGGTAGTGAGGGAGAGGGGAATGGGGAGGGGTGAGAGAAGAACCCCTCCCCTCAGATCCCCCCTACCCAATAATCCCTAAGCCCGTAAACATTACTCGTTGTCGCTCCACCTGCTCTAATCCCCCTCCCTCCTTCCCTTCCTCTTACTCCATCTCCTTCCCCCTCCCCAACACCCCTTTCTCCTCCCTGCTCAGAACATCTGTGGGTATCCATACAATTCCTTGGCTACCTTCTTATCCCTCTTTATCAGCGATCCTTTCTATCCACCAGCGACCCTTTCTACTCACCAGCGACCCTTTCTATCCACCAGCAACCCTTTCTATCTACCAACGACCCTTTCTATTCAACAGCGACCCTTTCTATCTACCAGGGACCCTTTCTATCCACCAGCGACCCTTTCTACTCACCAGCGACCCTTTCTATCCATCAGCAACCCTTTCTATATACCAACGACCCTTTCTATTCAACAGCGACCCTTTCTATCTACCAGCGACCCTTTCTATCCACCAGCGACCCTTTCTATCTACCAGCGACCCTTTCTATCCACCAGCGACCCTTTCTACTCACCAGTGACCCTTTCTATCTACCAGCGACCCTTTCTACTCACCAGCGACCCTTTATATCCACCAGCGACCCTTTCTATCTACCAGCGACACTTTCTATCTACTAACGACACTTTCTATCCACCAGCGTCCCTTTCTATCCACCAGCGACCTTTTCTATCCACCAGCGACGCTTTCTGTCTACCAACAACCCTTTCTGTCTACCAGAGACCCTTTCTATTTACCAGCGACCCTTTCTAGTCACAGCGACCCATTCTATTTACAAGCGACCCTTTCTATCCACAAGCGTCCCTTTTTATCCACCAGAGATATTTTCTATCCACCAGGGACCCTTTATATTTACCAGGGACCCTTTCTATTTACCAGGGTCCCTTTCTGGCCACAGCGACCCTTTCTTTCTACCAGCGGCCCTTTCTGTCTACCAGCGACCCTTTCTATCCACAAGCGTCCCTTTCTATCCACCAGCGACCTTTTCTATCCACCAGCGACCCTTTCTATTTACCAGGAACCCTTTCTGTCTACCAGCGACCCTTTCTATCTACCAGCTACCTTTTTTATCCACCAGCGACCCTTTCTATCCTCCAGTGTCCCTTTCTATTTACCAGCGACCCTTTCTAGCCACCAGAGACCCCTTTCTATCTACCAACGACCCTTTCTATCTTCCAGCGACGCTTTCTATCCACCAGCGACCCTTTCTATCCTCCAGCATCCCTTTCTATTCACCAGCGGCATTTCTAGCCACCAGCTACCATTTCTATCTATCAGCGTCCCTTTCTATTCTCCTTCCCCCTTTGTATCATCCCTTTTAAGCCACTTTTTTGTCCTTTCACTTCTTACCATCAACATCTCCCCCTCTACCCCTTCCCTTCTCCCCTCTACCCTTTCCCTTCCCTTCCCTCAACCCTTCCCTTCCCTCTACCCCTACCCATCTCTCCTCCCCTTTCCTCTACACCTTCCCTTCCATCTACCATTTCCCTTCTCCCTCCCCTTCCCTTCTCCCTTCCCCTTTCCTCTACCCCTTCCCTTCTCCCCTCCCCTTCTCCCTCCCTCTTTTGCCACATGTACATCAGGCGTTGCTTCCCCTCCTCCTCCCCTCCTCGATCTCTTTATCCTCTTCCTCCCCTCCCTTCCTAATCTTCCTCTTTCTCCTCCCCCTCTCCTTCTCCACCTCCTCATCCTCCTCTTCTGCTCCTCTTCCACCTCCTACTCCTTTCCTGATCCTCTTCCTCCTCCCCCACCTCCTTCTCCTACCCTCGTCCTTCTCCTCTTCCACCACCTCCTCCTCCTCCTACCCTCGTCCTCCACCTCCTCCTCCTCCACCACCTCCTTCTCCTACTCCACCACCACCTCCTCCTCCTCCACCACCTCCTCCTCATCCTCTACCTCCTCCTCCACCACCACCTCTTCCTCCTCCACCATCACCTCCTCCTCCTCCTCCACCACCCCCTCCTCCTCCTCCTCCACCACTTACTCTCACTACTCTCCTTCACATCCAGTAAGGGGCAGATTGGTAACAGAACTCCTTTTTTCCCTTAAATTATCGTTCGCTCCTCTCTCCTCTCTCTCTCTCTCTCTCTCTCTCTCTCTCTCTCTCTCTCTCTCTCTCCCACCTATTCATTCCCAGCCTCACTCCCCCCCTTGCCCTTCCCTACACATCCCATCACGCACATCCCCCTCCCTCCTGGGTCCTCTCACCTCTTCCCGGTATTTTTGCTGGGCTTTTCCTCTTATTTTTCTCCTTTGTTCTTTTTCATTTATCTCCTTCCTGTAGTTCTTATCTTCAATATGTCATCTTCTTATCACTATCTTTGTTATATTATACTTTTCTAAATCTCTATCCTCGTTATGCTATCTTCTTCGAATCCCTTTCTTCGTTATGTTATATTCTTCTAATTCCTATCTTCTTTATGATATCTTCTAATTCCTATCTTCGTTATGCTGTCTCCTAATCCCTATCTTCGTTATCTTATCTTCTTCTAATCTCTATCTTCGTTATCTTATCGTCTTCTTTTATCGTCTTCCTCTATCGTCACCATAACTACTGGGAATGCTTGGAAGCACTTGACATGTACTCGCTGGAACGCAGGCGAGAGAGATATATCATAATCTACACTTGGAAAATCCTAGAAGGAATGATCCTGATCTGCAAACAGAAATCACTCCCTACGAAAGTAAAAGACAGGGCAGGCGGTGCAAAATACCCCCAATGAAAAGTAGGGGCGCCATTGGTACACTAAGAGAAAACACCATAAGTGTCCAGGGACCAAGACTGTTCAACAGCCTCCCACCATGCATAAAGGGAATTACCAATAGGCTCCTGGTTGTCTTCAAGAGGGAGCTGGACAGATACTTTAAGTCGGTGCCGGATCAGCAGGGTTGTGGTTCGTACATTGGAATACGTGCAGCCAGCAGAAACAGCCTGGTTGACCAGGCCCTGATCCACCGGGAGGCCTGGTCGTGGACCGGGCCGCGGGGGCGTTGATCCCCGGAATACCCTCCAGGTAGACTCCAGGTAGACATGCTAATACACATGTAGTGTACAACGACTTGGCAAAAGAACTTCAACAAGTACGACTATGGGGTAAGCGAACACAAAATGTGTGGAAAAGGAATAAGTGGGAAGGTGGGCAGATGGATATTTAACTTTCTAACAAACAGAACCTAAAAGAGTAATAGTAAAGAGAGTGAGATCAGGAGCTGCTACAGTGAAAAATTCTGTTCCCCAAGACAGTACTCGCCCCACTTCTCTTTCTCAGTCTCACTCCTGACATAGACAGGGACGTGAATCATAGCACTGTATCATCCTTTGCAGACGATACTAGAATTTATATGAGAGTGTCATCCATAAAACACACAATGAATCTCCAAGCTGATAACCAAGTCCTCCAGTGGGCCACTGACAACAATATGATGTTCAATGAGAATAAGTTTCAGTTACTACGTTAATGAAAGACTGGAGAAATAAAAACAAGATTGGAGTACAAGACAAAGTCAAACCACTCAACAGTGTGATTCTAATGGGAGAGACCTGGGAGTGATAATGTCAGATCTCACGTTCAGGAAAGTATAACAATGTTCTTACTGCAACTTCAAAGAAAATGATAGGTTGGATAAATAGAATTTTCAAAACAAAAGATACCAAACCAATGATGACACTCTTCAGGTCACTCATTCCCTCTAGGTTTGAATATTGTTGTGTACTAACGACCCTCAAACAAGGCAGGCGAAATCGTAGAACTGGAAAATATACAAAGAACCTTGACAACTGGTATAAACTCAAACACCTAAATAACTGGGAAAGCTTGAAGTCCCTCGAACTGTGACCCCCTTAGAACGTAGGCAAGAAAGATACATAATAATCTACACCGGAAGATACTGGAGGGATTGATTCCAAACCTGTACGCCGAAATAAGTACACATGACCACAAGAGATTTGGGGCAAGATACCTCCAGAGAAATGTAGGGAAGTGATGAGTACACATAGAAAATTCAACAAGTGTAACGGGACCACAACTCTTCAATAACCAGTCTTCGTGCATAAGGAGGATTACCAACAGACTCTTGGCTGTCTTCAAAAGGGAACTCTACAAGTTCCTCGAGTCACTTCCTGATCAGCTGGGGTGTGGTGCATACGCTGCCACCAGTACAATGAATGTGCTATTTGGCAGTGAATGATACTCTTCTGAGGCGACGTTGAATTTTGTTGGGTTCTTGAATACAGGAAATGTGTCTAGGCTTGCCCTGGGGGCCAGCCAGGGCCCCCAGCCTGCGAGGAAGAGGGGGGAAAGGACTTGTTGCTTATATGGTGCCTGCCAGGATAGTGAGAACGAGATATTATCTCACGGACAGAATGTAGGCCTAAGCCCGCGAGATAGCAGCCTGATGCGAAACATACCCAACAGGGTATATATCGGGCGGTGGGTACCAACAGCCTAATTGATCAAGCTAGCAACCAGGATACCTGATCTAGAACCGGGCAGCAGGAGCGGTGACCTCCGAAAACGACTACAGATAACATACAGGCAGTCCCTATCTTCGTTATGTTACCATCTTCCTCTAGTCCCTATCTTCGTTATGTTACCATCATCCTCTAGTCCCTATCTTCGTTATGTTACCATCTTCCTCTAGTCCCTATCTTCGTTATGTTACCATCTTCCTCTAGTCCCTATCTTCGTTATGTTATCATCTTCCTCTAGTCATTATCTTCGTTACGTTACCATCTTCCTCTAGTCACTATCTTCGTCACGTTACCATCTTTCTCTAGTCCCTATTTTCGTTATGTTACCATCTTCATCTAGTCCCTATCTTCGTTACAGTACCATCTTCTTCTAGTCCCTATCTTCGTTACGTTACCATCTTCTAGTCCCTATCTTTGTTACGTTACCATCTTCCTCTAGTCCCTATCTTCGTTACGTTACCATCTTCCTCTAGTCCCTATCTTCGTTACGTTACCATCTTCCTCTAGTCTCTATCTTCGTTACGTTACCATCTTCCTCTAGTCCCTATCTTCGTTACGTTACCATCTTCCTCTAGTCCCTATCTTCGTTACGTTACCATCTTCCTCTAGTCCCTATTTCTTTCGTTTGTTACTTTACTTATCTTCCTCTACTCCCTATCTTCGTTACGTTACCATCTTCCTCTAGTCCCTATCTTCGTTACGTTACCATCTTCCTCAGTCCCTATCTTCGTTACGTTACCATCTTCCTCTATCCCTATCTTCGTTACGTTACCATCTTCCTCTAGTCCCTATCTTCGTTACTTACCATCTTCCTCGTCCCTATCTTCGTACGTTACCATCTTCCTCTAGTCCCTATCTTCGTTACGTTACCATCTTCCTCTAGTCCCTATCTTCGTTACGTTACCATCTTCCTCTAGTCCCTATCTTCGTTACGTTACCATCTTCCTCTAGTCCCCATCTTCGTTACGCTACCATCTTCTTCTAGTCCCCATCTTCGTTACGTTACCATCTTCTTCTAGTCCCTATCTTCGTTACGTTACCATCTTCCTCTAGTCCCCATCTTCGTTACGTTACCATCTTCGTTACGTTACCATCTTCTAGTCCCTATCTTTGTTACGTTACCATCTTCCTCTAGTCCCTATCTTCGTTAGTTACCATCTTCTTAGTTCATCTTCGTCCTATCTTGTTACGTTACCATCTTCCTCTAGTCCCTATCTTCGTTAAGTACCATCTTCCTAGTCCCATCTTCGTTACGTTACCATCTTCCTCTAGTCCCCATCTTCGTTACGTCCATCTTCTAGTCCCATCTTCGTTCTATCTCTAGCCATCTTCGTCTTACCATCTTCCTTATCCTATCTGTATCGTTACCATTTTCCTCTAGTCCCCATCTTCGTTACGTTACCATCTTCCTCTAGTCCCCATCTTCGTTACGTTACCATCTTCTAGTCCCCATCTTCGTTACGTTACCATCTTCGTTATTTTCCCCTCTTGCTTTAAGATAGCTTCTCTTTCTCCATCATTATAGTCAGCACAAATGACTGACTAAAGAGATGCGACCCAGGGCAAAGTAGTAATAGTAGTAGTAGTTGTAGTAATAATAGCAGCAGCAGTAGTAGTAGTAGTTTTAGTAGTAGTTGTAGTCAACAATGTCAACAAGGACACTAGTGAGCGGTGTAAACAAGGACACTAGTAAGCAGTGTCAACAAGGACACTAATGAGCAGTGTCAACAAGGACACTAGGAAGCATTGTCAACAAGGACACTAATGAGCAGTGTCAACAAGGACACTAGGAAGCATTGTCAACAAGGACACTAGGAAGCAGTGTCAACAAGGACACTAGTAAGCAGTGTCAACAAGGACACTAGCAAGCAGTGTCAACAAGGACACTAATGAGCAGTGTCTTCCTCTGCCTCCTGTCATCTTCCCCTGCCACTTGCCATCTTCCCCTGCCACTTGCCATCATCCCCTGCCTCTTGTCATCTTCCCCTGTCACTTGTCAACTTCCCCTGCCTCCTGTCATCTTCCCCTGCCACTTGTTATCTTCCCCTACTACTTGTCATCTTCCCTTGCCTCTTGTCATCTTCCTCTGCCTCTTCTCATCTTCCCCTGCCTACTGTCATCTTCCCCTGCCACTTTTCATCATCCCCTGGCTCTTGTCATTTCCCCCTGCCTCTTGTCAACTTCCCCTGCCTCCTGTCATCTTCACCTGCCTCTTGTCATCTTCCCATGCCTCCTGTCCTCTTCCCCTGTTTCCTGTTATCTTCCCCTGCCTCCTGTCATTTTCCCCTGCCTCCTGTCATCTTCACCTGCCACTTTTCATCTTCCCCTGCCTCTTGTCATCTTCTTCTGCCTCTTGTCATCTTCCCCTGCCACTTGTCACCTTCCCCTGCCTCTTGTCATCTTCCCCTGCCTCCTGTCATCTTCCCCTACCTCTTGTCATCTTCCCCTTGCCTCTTGTCATCTTCCCCTGCCTCTTGTCATCTTCCCTGCCACTTGTCATCTTCCAGTGCCACTTATCACCTTCCCTTGCCACTTGTCATCTTCCCCTGCCATTTGTCATCTTCCCCTGCCATTTGTCATCTTCCCATGCCTCTTGTCATATTCCCCTGCTTCCTGTAATCTTCCCCTGCCTCCTGTCATCTTCCCCTGCCACTTGTAATATTTTCCTTCCAATTGTCATCTTCCCCTGCCACTTGTCATCTTCCAGTGCCACTTGTCATCTTCCAGTGCCACTTATCACCTTCCCCTGCCACTTGTCATCTTCCCCTGCCATTTGTCATCTTCCCATGCCTCTTGTCATCTTCCCCTGCTTCTTGTCATCTTCCCCTGCCTCCTGTCATCTTCCCCTGCCACTTGTCATATTTTCCTGCCACTTGTTATCTTCCCCTGCTTCCTGTTATCTTCCCCTGCCTCCTGTCATCTTCCCCTGCCACTTGTCATCTTCCCCTGCCTCCTGTCATCTTCCCCTGCCTCTTGTCGTCACGAGAGGTCGCAGGTTTTGCGCTGCTTTGGGAATTAGAGTGGAGGGTTACAAGGCCATGGCTTGCTTCTGCAGGGTTTTAAAATGTGAGGGTGGAGTGTTGAAGGAAGAGGTCCTGCTTTATTCCCCAGAGAGAATTTAGGTCAAATAATAACGATTCCAAATGGATTAACAGGAGGATAAAACATCTGTTAGGGGAGAAAAGAGGAATTTATAGGCGTATCAAAAGAGGAGATGTTAACCTTATTGACCAATATGTTCAGTTGAAAAGAGAAGTAAAAAAAGGGGATTAGAAAGGCTAAACGTGACTATGAGATTAAGGTTGCTAATGAATCAAAGACTATTCCAAAAAGACTAATCCTAGAGGCTAGGACCTTGGGTGGCTTTAAAAAGAGATTGGACAAATATATGAGTGGGAGGGGCTGGGTTTGATTGGTGTCGTGAGTACGGGAATAAATTCTTAGGTAGTGGTGGTTTTGATAAGGACCTGCCTTGTATGGGCCAGTAGGCCTTCTGCAGTGTTCCTCCATTCTTATGTTCTTATGTTCTCCAGGAGGAAATTAGGAGGCTAAAGGTTCACCTCGATTTGTTTGGGAGTGAAAGTGAGGTGGCTGGAGTGGTGGAGGGGAATGGGGATACGAGCAGCGAGGTGCAGTCTGTCACTCGCTGCGAGGAGGATGAAGGAGGGGAGGAAGAAAAGGCTACCAGGAGTGAGGTGCAGTCCAGCACCTGCTACAAGTGGCAAGTGGTTCCCAGTAATGGGAGGTGCATCAAAATATGGAAAGTTAAGAGAGAAGATTTGAAGGTAGGAAATCGCTTCTCTGTTCTTTAGGATGAGTGTACTCCAGTTGCCAGTGAAGGTAAAGGTACTACTTCCCCTGCTAATAGAGGTAAGCGAATTCTTGTGGTAGGTGACTCACAGGTAAGATATATGGACCGTGCTTTCTGTAATAGGAATAAGAAGGTGAGAGAGAGAGTGTGCTTCCCTGGAGCTGGTGTTGGTGACATAGTCAACAGGTTGGATAATATCATGTCAGGTAATAAGAACAAACCCATTATCTGTCTCAGTGCTGGTGGAAATGATATTGGGAAGGGTAGGAGAGAAGAGCTGCTAGATAAGTACAGGTCAGCTATAGATCTAATTAAGTCTAAGGGAGGGGTCCCAATCATATGTAGCATCTTGCCTAGTAGGGGAGTGGGAAATGAATGGTTGTCTAGTGCAATTGGTGTAAATTGCTGGCTAGACAGATACTACAAGGAACTTGCAATCCCATTCATTGACAACTGGGACAACTTTTATGGCAAACCTGATATGTATGCAAGGGATGGGGTACATCTCGAGAGGGCCATTGCTGACATGAAATTAAGACACATGTGCAACATCTGGGTATCTTTATAGTAAACGTTTCGCCATCCAGTGGCTTTATCAATACAAAATCCTAGGACATAATATGAAGAGAGTAGAACTATATACAAAAGATGAGGTAATCAGTCCCTCGGCCTTGGAATTGGTGTATTCAGCACCGTAGGTCTGGAGATTATGAAGATCAGGTTAGGAGGCTTGGCCTTAAATAGGCGACAGCTGAAAGGGACGGGCAGCAGACGAGGGCATAGTCACTGGTAGGCGGGATTCCCCAATGTAAGTCATACCCAAAGAGATGGGTTAGTTGTATTAGTAGTCGTAGCCGTGAAGAAGGTTATGTGCAGGTCCTCAGAATCGACTCCATGATGTTGCTGTGTCTGACAAGTTGTACAAGAAAGTTATACAATACCGACAATATTGTCGGTATTGTATACCTTTCTTGTACAACATTGCTGATATGTCTAGGATTTTAAACTTATATTATTCTAACTCCACAAGACTTTGAAAAGGCAATAAATGACATGCCTATGCACTCTGCTCCAGGCCCAGACTCATGGAACTCCGTGTTCATCAAGAATTGCAAGAAGCCCCTATCGCGTGCCTTCAGCATTCTATGGAGAGGGAGCATGGACACAGGGGTCATCCCACACACACTAAAAACAACAGACATAGCCCCACTGCACAAGGGTGGCAGTAAAGCAATTGCAAAGAACTACAGACCGATAGCACTAACATCTCATATCATAAAAAAATTTGAGAGGGTTCTAAGAAGCAAGATCGCCAACCACCTAGATACCCATCAATTAAACAACCCAGGGCAACACGGGTTTAGAGCAGGTCGCTCCTGCCTGTCCCAGCTCCTGGACCACTATGACAGGGTCCTGGATGCTGTTGAGGATAAACAAAATACAGATGTAGTATACACAGACTTTGCAAAAGCTTTCGACAAGTGTGACCATGGCGTAATAGCACACAAAATGTGTGATAAAGGAATAACAAGAAAAGTTGGTAGATGGATCTATAACTTCCTGACAAATAGAACACAAAGAGTAATATTAAACAGAGTAATGTCCCAGGCAGCCACGGTGAAAAGCTCTGTTTCACAAGGCACAGTACTCGCTCCCATTCTATTCCTCATCCTCATTTCTGACATAGACAGAGATGTAAGCTATAGCTCCTTGTCTTCCTTTGCGGATGACACCCGGATTGCCATGGCAGTGACCTCCATTGAAGACACTGGAAAACTCCAAGCGGACATCAACCAAATCTTCAAATGGGTCACTCAAAACAATATGAAGTTCAACGAGGAGAAATTTCAACTACTCAGATATGGAAAACTTGAGGAAATAAAAAATGTATCAAGGTATACGACAAATTCTAACCATACAATAGAGCGAAAAAGAAATGTGAAGGACTTGGGAGTGATAATGTCAGAGGATCTCGCCTTTAAAGACCACAACAATGTATCTACCTCATCGGCTAGGAAAATGATATGATGGATAATGAGAACCTTCAAAACTAGGGACGCCAAGCCCATGATGACACTCTTCAAATCACTTGTTCTCTCTAGGCTGGAATACTGCTGTACACTAACAGCCCCCTTCAAGGCTGGCGACATTGCAGACCTGGAGAGTGTACAAAGAACTTTCACAGCACACGTAAGTACGATAAAGCACATAAATTACTGGGAACGGTTGAAGGTCCTTGATCTGTATTCCCTGGAATGCAGGCGAGAGAGATACATGATAATATACACTTGGAAGGTCCTGGAGGGATTGGTACCAAACCTCCACACGAAAATCACTCCCTATGAAAGCAAAAGACTCGGCAGGAGATGCAACATTCTCCCGATGAAAAGCAGGGGCGCCACGAGTACACTGAGAGACAACACCACAAGTGTCCGGGGCTCAAGACTGTTCAACTGCCTCCCAGCATACATTAGGGGGATTACCAATAGACCACTGGCTGTCTTCAAGAAGGCACTGGACAGGCACCTAAAGTCAGTACCTGACCAACCGGGCTGTGGTTCGTACGTCAGTTTGCGTGCGGCCGACAGTAACAGTCTGGTTGATCAGACCCTGATCCACCATGAGGCCTGGTCTCAGACCTGGTCTCAGACCCTCTCCAGGTAAACTCCAATTTGAAAATAGAGGTATGGGTGTGTATGGGAAACAGTCAGTTTGCAACACTAGGGCTGAAAACGGTAAATGTATAAAATACATTCATCATAAAGTTATAAACAAAGACAATGGATCAGGTCAGCAAACAAAGGGAAACAGCACAGGGCAGCAAAAAACTAGCTCCCTTAAGGTTTACTATACTAATAGCAGGAGTGTAAGAAATAAGATAGAGGAGCTAAGATTAATTGCAAGTGCAGGAAACATAGATATTATTGCTATAACAGAGACCTGGCTCAATCTGAAAGATAGAGAAATGCCTTCTGAATGTCACATACAAGGCTATAAATTATTCCACACTGATAGGGTCAACAGGAAGGGTGGTGGAGTAGCGATGTATGTCAGAGACAATTTAAACAGTTGTGTTAGACAAGATATAAAATTAGCAGCGTCAGCCACTCAATCTGTTTGGTTACAGCTTCTTGAGGGCCATGAAAAACTAATCTTGGGTGTGATTTACAGGCCCCTAAATCTTCATAGGGAGTGCAGTAAACTTCTATGGGACGAAATTCACAAGGCGTCTAGATATGAAAATGTTGTGTTAATGGGAGATTTTAACTTTAGACAAATTGACTGGAACAATGTGATAGGAAACCTTGAGTCTAGTGACTTTCTTGATACGGTTCAGGACTACTTTTTAAAACAGTTTGTGACAGAACCAACTAGAGGAGACAACCTGCTTGACTTGGTCCTTGCCAATAAAGAATCACTAGTTAATAATCTTGAGGTTAACGATGAGCTTGGGGAAAGCAATCACAAATCACTTAGTTTCAGTATATCATGGAATTACCCCGATAACTGCAATCAAGTCTCTGTTCCAGACTTTCGTTTGGCCGACTTCATGGGGCTCAGAAATTACCTGGGTGGGCTTAATTGGGTTGACCTTACTATGGGTCAGTTAGGTAGGGCTGGTTGCCAATATGACATATTTCATGTGTTAGCTGCCCAGACAACTTTTGTTCCGAGTAGGGAAATTAGATCTAACAAAAATGATCCCAAATGGATAAACAATAGATTAAAACATCTCATTGGTCAAAAGAGAGGCACATATAGGCGTATCAAAAGAGGGAAAGGGCAGTTAAGAAATCAATATATTCAATTAAAGAGAGAAATAAAAAAAGGAATAAGAAAATCAAAAAGGGATTATGATGCTAAAGTCGCAAGGGATTCGAAGACTAACCCAAAAGGGTTCTTTCAGGTATACAGAAGTAAGATTAAGGACAAGATAGGCCCACTTAAAAGTATCTCAGGTCAGCTCACTGACAGTGATAAAGATATGTGTGAACTTTTCAATGCCTACTTCCTCTCAGTTTTTACTCAGGAAGATACTAGAGAAATTCCAGAAATAATAAATTATGTAGAACAGGACGATAATAAACTATTCACTATTAGGGTAACTAGTGACATGGTCCTCAGACAAATAGAGAAATTAAAACCTAACAAATCCCCAAGCCCTGATGAACTGTTTGCAAGGGTTTTAAAGGAATGTAAAGAGGAACTTAGCATACCTTTGGCTAATCTTTTCAATATATCACTACAATCTGGCATAGTGCCAGACAAGTGGAAAATGGCAAATGTAATTCCTATTTACAAGGCAGGTGACAGGTCCTTAGCTTCGAACTATAAATCAATAAGCCTTACCTCTATAGTTGGTAAATTCATGGAATCAATAATTGCAGAAGCAGTTCGTAGCCATCTTGAAAGGCATAAATTTATTAATGAATCTCAGCACGGTTTTACAAAAGAGCGTTCTTGTCTTACGAATTTACTAACTTTTTCACTAAGGTATTTGAGGAGGTAGATCATGGTATTGATTATGATATTGTGTATATGGACTTAAGTAAGGCTTTCGATAGAGTTCCACATTAGAGGCTGTTGAGAAAACTTAAGGTACACGGAATAGGAGATATTTTTTCCTGGGTAGAGGCATGGTTGACAAATAGGCAGCAGAGAGTTTGCATACATGGGGAGAAATCAGAGTGGGGGCACGTCACAAACGGTGTCCCACAGGGGTCAGTGTTAAAGTAAAGTAAAGTAAAGTAAATTTTATTTCATTGCAGATTACATAGGTATTGGTAGTTACAATATAAATTGAGTGCAAGGAGAGCCACTGACATGCCATGGCATTAGGGGCAGCTTAATCTAGTAACTTAAAGACTATGTACATAAAAATAGAGAAATTTATTGAGTTGATTCTAGTTAAAATTTGTTTTCAAATTACAATATAAGATAAGATTTCTTCGGATTTTTAACCCCTGAAGGTTAGCCACCCAGGATAACCCAAGAAAGTCAGTGCGTCATAGAGGACTGTCTGTCTTACAATATGATGATATTATACTGTTAAAATTATTATATGATGATATTAGATTGTAACAGGTGTTTATATTCTCGAATGGTAATATGAAATTGAGATTATCTTAAGGAAAATAACATTGAGCATTTTTGACATTAACTTATAGTATGAGTATTTAGTTTTGGGTGAGTAGGGGGTAACATAATAGTAACATATTATTAAAAATTGAAATTATCTTATAGGAAAGTAATAATGAGCATTTTTCAAAGTAGTTTATAGTATGATCATTTAGTTTTGGGTGAGTAGGTGGTTTTTGAGTTGAGTCTTAAATTGATTTTCAGACAAGATTATCTTAATATTTACTGGTAATGAATTCCAGATTCTGGGGCCCTTCATGTGCATATAATTTTTACATAGGTTGTTATGAACTCGGGGTATATAAAAAAGTGATCTGTGTCTTGTGTTGTGGTCATGGGTCCTATTAAAGTTGGTGAGGAGAATTTTGAGCGGAGGGTTTATATTAGAGTGTAAAGTTTTATATATGTAGTAGGCACAAGAATAAGTATGAATGTTCTTTACGGTGAGTAGTTTTAGACTTTTGAATAGTGGTGGAGTATGCTGTCTAGAGTGGGAATTTGTTATCATTCTGACTGCAGCCTTTTGTTGTGTTATGAGTGGTCTAAGGTGATTTAATGTTGTTGATCCCCATGCACAGATTCCATAGGTGAGATAAGGGTAAATTAGTGAATGATATAGTGCAAGGAGAGCTGATTGTGGCACATAATAGCGTATCTTTGATAATATGCCTACTGTCTTTGAGATTTTCTTGGAAATTTGTTGTATGTGTGTTTGGAATTTAAGACTACTGTCAAGGTGGATTCCTAGGAATTTTCCCTCTTTGAGTCTTGTGATGGGTGAACCATTGAGCGTTATGTTAAGTGGAACATTTGCGGCCCCTTGTTGTTCACAATTTACATAAACGAAATAGATGAGGGAAATTTGCTGATGACACCAAAATAGGCCGTCCAATTCATTCAAATGAGGACATTAGAGCACTCCAGGAGGATTTGAATAGACTGATGCAGAGGTCGGAGAAGTGGCAGATGCAGTTTAATATAGACAAATGCAAAGTTCTAAATGTTGGACAGGAAAATTTTAGTATATGTACTGCCGAAGCAAGTACTGTTGGACAGGAAAATAACCATGCCACATATAAACTAAATAATGTAGATCTTAATATTACGGATTGCGAAAAGGATTTAGGAGTTCTAGTTAGCAGTAATCTGAAACCAAGACAACAGTGCATAAGTGTTCTCAATAAAGCTAACAGAATCCTTGGCTTCATATCAAGAAGTATAAATAATAGGAGTCCTCAGGTTGTTCTTCAACTCTATATATCCTTGGTTAGGCCTCATCTAGATTATGCTGCACAGTTTTGGTCACCGTATTACAGAATGGATATAAATGCTCTAGAAAACGTACAAAGGAGGATGACTAAGTTGATCCCATGTATCAGAAATCTTCCCTATGAGGATAGACTGAGGGCCCTGAATCTGCACTCTCTAGAAAGGCGTAGAATTAGGGGTTTTATGATTGAGGTGAATAAATGGAAAACAGAAATTAATAAAGGGGATGTAAATAGCGTGTCACTTGTCATCTTCCCCTGCCTCTTGTCATCTTTCCCTGCCACTTGTCACCTTCCCCTGCCACTTGTCATCTCCCCCTGCCACTTGTCATCTCCCCCTGCCACTTGTCATCTTTCCCTGCCACTTGTCACCTTCCCCTGCCACTTGTCATCTTCCCCTGTTTCTTGTCATCTTCCCCTGCCATTTGTCATTTTTCTCTGCCTCTTGTCATCTTCCCCTGCCAATTGTCATCTTCCCCTGCCAATTGTCATCTTCCCCTGCCAATTGTCATCTTCCTCTGCCTACTTTCCTCTCCCTCTCTCCCAACTCCGCTCTTTCCCCAACGTGAAGTTGGGGAGGGGGAGAGAGGGAGGGAGGCTGTGAGGGAGGGCGGGGAGGGAGGGAAGGAACGAGGGTGGGAGGGAAGGAGGGAGGGAGGGAACGAGGGAAAGAGAGGGAAGGAGGGAGGGGAAAGCATAATGTTACAAGTCTCTCCGATGATACTCAGGGAAGGTGGGTAGTGGGTGGGTGGCAGTGGGTGGGTTGGTGGCTCTTGGTGGGAGGTAGTGGGTGGGTGGTTGTGGTAGGGCGGTAGTGGGTGGGTGATTGTGGGTGGGATGCATGTAGTGGGAGACAGACAAATTCACCTACTTTGGGCCGTGGTCTGGTGGCAATCTTTCTTCACAAGCCGAGGGTCTGGGTTCAATTCCCGGCAAGGGTAGAAACATTTAGCGTTTCCCTACACCTTCTGTCCATGTTCACCTATCAGTAAAATAGGTACTTGGATGTTAGTCGACTGGTGTGGGTCGCATCCCGGGACAAAAGTGACCTAATTTGCCCGAAATACTCTGCATAACAAGCGACTTTCTATATAGTAGTATGTCATTGATGTCAGCTAGGCCTGTATACCTTGTACATGTACTTGTAGAAATATTATTATTATTATTATTATTATTATTATTATTATTATTATTATTATTATTATTATTATAGCCTTGTTTCTTGATGTTACTGACAGCGGCAACATATGACCGTTGTACTCACAGTCACAGTCTACTGCAACACATGACCGTAGCAGTGCCTCACATAGTCTACTGTCGGGTTGTCGTGACATTTAGCTTATTGTATTCTTTGAATGAAAGGTCAGCCGATAAAATTACTCCTAGGTCTTTCACATGTCTCTTTCCTTGTATTCGATGATCCTCTTGAATTTTGTACACAGTGTCCCTTATGAGAGCTTCACTAGTGTCCCTTATGAGTGCTTCACTAGTGTCCCTTATGAGAGCTTCACTAGTGTCCCTTATGAGTGCTTCACTAGTGTCCCTTATGAGAGCTTCACTAGTGTCCCTTATGAGTGCTTCACTAGTGTCCCTTATGAGTGCTTCACTAGTGTCCCTTATGAGAGCTTCACTAGTGTCCCTTATGAGAGCTTCACTAGTGTCCCTTATGAGTGCTTCACTAGTGTCCCTTATGAGAGCTTCACTAGTGTCCCTTATGAGAGCTTCACTAGTGTCCCTTATGAGTGCTTCACTAGTGTCCCTTATGAGTGCTTCACTAGTGTCCCTTATGAGTGCTTCACTAGTGTCCCTTATGAGAGCTTCACTAGTGTCCCTTATGAGAGCTTCACTAGTGTCCCTTATGAGTGCTTCACTAGTGTCCCTTATGAGTGCTTCACTAGTGTCCCTTATGAGTGCTTCACTAGTGTCCCTTATGAGAGCTTCACTAGTGTCCCTTATGAGTGCTTCACTAGTGTCCCTTATGAGTGCTTCACTAGTGTCCCTTATGAGAGCTTCACTAGTGTCCCTTATGAGTGCTTCACTAGTGTCCCTTATGAGTGCTTCACTAGTGTCCCTTATGAGTGCTTCACTAGTGTCCCTTATGAGTGCTTCACTAGTGTCCCTTATGAGAGCTTCACTAGTGTCCCTTATGAGCGCTTCACTAGTGTCCCTTATGAGCGCTTCACTAGTGTCCCTTATGAGAGCTTCACTAGTGTCCCTTATGAGAGCTTCACTAGTGTCCCTTATGAGTGCTTCACTAGTGTCCCTTATGAGAGCTTCACTAGTGTCCCTTATGAGTGCTTCACTAGTGTCCCTTATGAGTGCTTCACTAGTGTCCCTTATGAGAGCTTCACTAGTGTCCCTTATGAGAGCTTCACTAGTGTCCCTTATGAGTGCTTCACTAGTGTCCCTTATGAGAGCTTCACTAGTGTCCCTTATGAGTGCTTCACTAGTGTCCCTTATGAGTGCTTCACTAGTGTCCCTTATGAGTGCTTCACTAGTGTCCTTTATGAGTGCTTCACTAGTGTCCCTTATGAGAGCTTCACTAGTGTCCCTTATGAGCGCTTCACTAGTGTCCCTTATGAGCGCTTCACTGTGCCCAGTTCTAAGCAGCTGGAAGTTCTCACCACTGAACGTCATGTTGTTCTTCACTGCCCACAGGAAAAAACTGCTTATATCTTCCTGTAATTTTTCAGTGTCTTCTATGGGGGGGATTTTCATGCTTATTTTAGTGTCACTTGCAAGTAATGATACATAACTATGACGGCTGTTTTTATCGATGTCTGCTATGAGGATAAGAAAGAACAGAGGTAAAAATACGATAATATAATCGGCAGCGTGAACAAAAAAGGGTAAGCCACTGCGCGTGACTAGAGCAATACTGATTTTTATTGTTCAATGCGCCTTCAACAGTCACCCATTTGACAGCTTTTACAATAGTGTCATGATATCTGTGGTTAAGAGGACAGGTTTTCAAGTAAGCCCACATGAGTCATTCAGGCAAGAAGTGGTGTAGGTTCGCTCCTCCGTCAGTTAAAAGCTTGGCATACACATAAAGAGCCAGTTATAATCACATATACAAAGGTTGCAGTATACGCATACTGTGTTTATTCGTACATTCACTATAGATTACACGTTGATCCTTCCAGGGGTCACCGCCCCCCACAGCCCGGCTCTAGACCAGGCCTCCATGTTGCTGGTCTTATTAACCAGGCTGTTGGTACCAGCCGCCCATAGTCCAACACTTGCATCACTGCCCGGCTGATCAGGTACTCACAAAAGGAACTTACCAAGTTATCTCGTCAGCATAGTCTGGGGTTTATTGGTAATTTTCCTTAATCATGAAGGGTGTTGAATCTTGGTGCTTTTACACTTAGTGAGTTCTCAGTGTACTCATGGCTTCCCTGCTTATTACTGGAGGTATCCTGTACAAGCCTTTTGTATCCATATGTAGTTATTTCGGTGTGCAGGTTTGGGACCAATCCTCCATTATCTTCCATGTGTAGATTATCCTGTATCTTTGTCGCCTACATTCTAAGAAGTACTATTCTAGGGACTTCATTAATTTAGGTGTTGACTGAGTTTATACGAACTTGAATGTTCCCTATATATTGTCCAATTCTACAATTTCGCCTGTCTTGAAGAGGATCGTTAGAACACAAAAAATATTCCAGTCCAAGGAGAACAACTGATATGAAAAGTACCACACTTACTTGTCTATCTCTCTGTTTTGACACGACGAGTCTCCAGGATGATATAGTCCTCCAGTGGGCTACTGACAACAATATTATGTTCAATAAGGACAAATTTCGGTTACTGGTCACGGAAGAATTAAGGATATAAAAACGAGATCGGAGTCCAAGACAAACTCAAATAACTCAATAGAACCTGGGAGTGATAATGCCATGCTCAAGGAGCGCAACAATGTTATTATCACATCTGTAAGGAAATGATAGGCTAAATAACTACAATTTTCAAAATAAAAGAGATACCAAACCTACAATGACAGTCTACAGGTCACTCGTTCTCTCTAGGTTGGAATATTGCGGTGTAGTAACGACCCCCTTCAAGGCAGGCGAAATTGCTGAGCTGGAAAATACAGACAACCTTCACAGTTCACATAAGCTAAGTCGAGGACCTAAATTACCGGGAACAGCACTGAAAGTCTTAAGAACTGTAGTCCTTAGAACGTAGGCGAGAAAGATACATCATAATATACACCTGGAAGATACTGGAAGGATTGTTCCCAAACCTTCACACCGAAATTACTACATATGAACACAAGAGGCTTGGCAGACGGTGCAAGATACTTCCAACGAAAAGCAGAGAAGCAATGAGTACACTGAGAAAATACGCAAAAATATAAAGGGACCACGACTCTTCAACACCCTCCCTTAATGCATAAGGGGAACTGCTAACAAATACCAAGGTGTCTTCAAGAGGAAACTCGACAGATTCCTCAGAGTGGTTCCTGATTAGCTGGGCTGAGGTGCATATGCTGGCCTGCAGGCGGCAACCACACCAGCCTGGTCTAGGACCGGGCCGCGGCGGCGGTGACCTCCGGAAGCGACTACAGGTAACCTACCTACCTGGTGGGTATTCCGGGGATCAACGCCCCCGCAGCCCGGTCCATGACCCGGCCTCCTGTTAGATCAGGGACTGATCAACGAGGCTGTTACTGTTGCCACACGTAAGAACATAAGAAAGAAGGAACACTGCAGCAGGCCTACTGGCCCATGCGAAGCAGGTCCAATTCTCCCACCGACTTAAGCCAATGCCTTGACCTGGTCAGGTCGGTCACATTCACTTAAGGGAGGAGCACAACATCTGACCTAGTAGCACAAGCTAGTCAGGTCCAACTCACACTCACCCACACCCACTCATGCATTTATCCAACCTATTTTTAAAACAACACAACGTTTTAGCTTCTATGACGGTACTCGGGAGTTTGTTCCACTCATCCACAACTCTATTACCAAACCAGTGCTTTCCTATATCCTTCCTGAATCTGAATTTTTCCAACTTAAAACCATTGCTGCGAGTCCTGTCTTGGCTGGATATTTTTAGCACGCTATTTACATCCCCTTTATTAATTCCTGTTTTCCATTTATACACCTCAATCATATCCCCCTAATTCTACGCCTTTCTAGAGAGTTCGTAGTTCAACGTACGAACCACAGCCCGGCTGATCCGACACTGACTTTAGGTATCTGTCAAGCTCCCTCTTGAAGACAAAAAGGGGCCTATTGGTAATTTCCCTTATGGCTGGTGGGAGGCTGTTGAACAGTCTTGGGCCCCGGACACTTATTGTGTTTTCTCTTAGTGTACTAATGGCGCCCCTACTTTTCACTGGGGGTATGTTGCATCGCCTGTCAAGTCTTTTGCTTTCGTAGGGAGTGATTTCTGTGTGCAGATTAAGAACCAATCCCTCCAGGATCTTCCAGGTGTAAATTATGATGTATCTCTCTCGCTTGTGCTCCAGTGTGTACAAATAAAGTGCTTCCAGGCATTCCCAGTAGATAAGGTGTTTGATGGAACTTATATGTGCAGTAAAGCTTCTCTGTACATTCTCTAGATCTGCAATTTCACCTGCCTTGAAACCCATCATTTTCCTTGTAGTTACAATAACAACACTGCTGTGATCCTTAAAGGTGAACTACCATGACATTATTACTCCCAACTCTCTCACATTAGCCTTCCACTCCACTCAGTGATTGAAGACTAGTGACAAATTATGTAGAATGATTATCAAGGGAAAAATATACTGACACGACTGAGAAGACGTTTCGCCCACCAGCTAAACGAAACGTCTCAGTAAATGCCATTAACTTCATATCATGTGTTATTCACATGGAAGTGATGAGAGATTTCACCTCGGGTCACTAGAAACCCTCAGAGAGTGTGACTTACGTCACCCCCAACCCTCCACCCCACCCCTACTACACCCCCTCCCCCTCCTCCACACTGGTGGTGGCACCTGCAGATCTTGTGTCAGCATCAAGAGCATCATCAAGGCTAATCTAGGGTGACTCAAAATATGGAGGAAGGGGGAAGGAGGGGTGGAAAGGGAGAGAATCATGGAAGAGGAGGAAGGAGGGAGGGAGGAGGGAATGACTATAAGATAAGATAAGATAATATTTCTTCGGATTTTTAACCCCGGAGGGTTAGCCACCCAGGATAACCCAAGAAAGTCAGTGCTTCATCGAGGACTGTCTGTCTTATTTCCATTGGGGTCCTTAATCTTGTCCCCCAGGATGCGACCCACACCAGTCGACTAACACCCAGGTACCTATTTGCTGCTAGGTGAACATGACAACAGGTGTAAGGAAACACGTCGAAATGTTTCCACCCGCCGGGAATCGAACCCGGGCACCTCCGTGTGTGAAGCGAGAGCTCTAGCCATGAAAAGCTGTGAGGGAAGGAGGAGGAAGGGAGAGGTTTTGGGAATGGGATGCAAGGGAAGACACTCCCCCTTCCTCACTCACTTACCCCTCCCTCTACTATCAACACTAACCAACTCCCCTCCTTCATCTTTCCTCTACCCCTCCCCCTCCCTTAACCCCCTTCCCAAAACTGCAGCATGGTAGCGCCCTAGGCGTGCTGTGGTGACTCTGGTAATGGGAGAAGAGAGGATGGGGCAGTGATACAGTAGGGGGGTTAGGAGGGGAGGGAAGGGTTGGGGGTTGTGAGGAGGGGTGGGACTGGTAGGGGGTTGTGAGGAGGAGGATGGAGGAAAGGGATGATGGGAGTACAGTAAGGAAGGGAGGGAGGGAGGGGTTAGGAGGTGATAATGGAATAAGAGGGTAGTGGGCAGGGATGGAGGTGTAATGGGGTAGGGGGATGGTATAGCAGATACGAGAAGAGAAAACAGAGAATGGGAGGAAGTAAGGGAGGCTAACAGGGGGGGGGGGAATCTTGGGACGGGAAGGGGTGATGTCTTGGGTAATGGATGGGATGAGTATATGGATGGAAAGGGGGGTACAGAGAGTGAAGGTTTAGGTAAGGTTCGTCAGGAAACAGGTCACGTGTTTCCTGACGCGGTTCTTCAGATGATGACCCGCCTTGGAGCTTTTGGTCATCTGAGGTAGAGGTAGAAGACTAGACGGGAAGAACAAGCTAGGAGAAGGGTAGGAGGAAGGGGCCGGGGGGTGGGAGGGAGGGGTTCGCGGTGGGAGGGTAGAGGGGTTGAGAGGTATGGGAGGGGAGGCAGCTGTAATTACGTCTACAGTGTTGTGTCTGAGCAGGAAGTGGCCACACAGCCTCCCCCTCCTCTACCTCCCCTCCCCCATCATCCGGGTACTGGCACCTCGTGAGGTGCGGAGGGCAAAGGGGGGTATTTGGTGCCTGTGGCATGAGAGGAGAAGGGGGTGAAAGAGCGGAGAGGGAGGAATGAAGGAGAGGAGAGCCTAGATAGGAATGAGTGAGAGAGGGGTAGTAACGGAGGGAGGGGGTAGAAATGAGTGAGAGAGGGGTAGTAACGGAGGGAAGGGGTAGGGATGACTGAGAGAGGGGTAGTAACGGAGGGAAGGGGTAAGGATGAGTGAGAGAGGGGTAGTAACGGAGGGAAGGGGTAGGGATGAGTGAGAAAGGGGTAGTAACGGAGGGAAGGGGTAGGGAGAGTGAGAGAGGGGTAGTAACGGAGGGAAGGGGTAGTAACGGAGGGAAGGGGTAGGGATGAGTGAGAAAGGGGTAGTAACGGAGGGAAGGGGTAGGGATGAGTAGAGGATTACTTTAATATCTTTATTATGCTCCCTCATACCCATCCGGTGGAGGGTGGTCAAAAGATTACTGAGGCACATAATAGGTCCAGGGACTGGGCCCCAAAGTCACAGTGGCAATGAACTATTTAAATGTTTATATCTGGTTACTGGGAGCACTTAAAGTCCCTAGAGTTGTACTCCTTAGAACGCAGGCGAGAGATAAATCATAATATACGCCTGGAAGACACTGGACACCTGCACACGAAATTACTACTTATGAACCCAAGAGGCTTGGCAGACAGTGCAGGATACCTCTAGTGAAAAGCAGAGAAGCGATGAATACACTGAGAACTGATTAAGTGTTCAGAGACCACGACTCTTCAACACCCTCCCTACATGCATAAGGAAGATTACCAACACACTCCTGGCTGTCTTCAAAAAGGAACTCGACAAGTTATGGTTCATACGTTGGACTGAGGGCGGTAAGACACTAGGACTGCGGGCGGTAAGACACTAACAGCTTGATCGATCAGGTCAGCAACCAGGTCTGGTCTAGGATCGGGCTGTGGGGGCGATGACCTCCGGAAGCAACTCTAGGTAAACTCCGGGTAGCTTATATGTGGTTCTGAATTATTTATATAACCTTATATTTTAGCAAAGTATGGTTGACTTTAAACAAGTTTAAGTGGTTATGAGTTGTTTACAATAAGCAAAGTCGGGGTATTTTTCCAGAATGGTTGGTAATGTCACTCTGGATAAAATACTTTGATATTTCTTGAACATTTGTGATTGAGTTGTCTCTGGAGTATACCTGGAGGAGCTCCGGGGCTTAACGCCCCCGCGGCCCGATCCATGACCAGGCCTCGTGGTGGATCAGGACCTGATCAACCAGGCTGTTACTACTGGCTGCACGTAATACAACGTGCAAACCACAGCCCGGCTGGTCAGGTACTGACTTTAGGTGTCTGTCCAGCTCCCTCTTGAAGACAACCAGGGGCCTATTGGTAATCCCTCTTATGCATATTGGGAGGCAGCTGAACAGTCTTGGGCCCCTGACATTAATTTGATCGCAGTCCAGCGCATGATGCAAGATGTGAGAGTTGTTCATCTGGAAAAGTTACATTTAATTATGTCTTCATCAGCTGGTGGTGGTGTTGATTTAACCTCCCTGAGATACTTGTAATCGAGCCGGAGCCGGGCGGTAGTGACATCCAAGAATCTACTGATTTTGTTGAACGCACTATAGACAAGTGGCTTCTCCTGCATGATAGAATGACGATAGGTGGACTGACTGGTGTCAGTCTCACTCAGTCTCAAGTCAATGAAGTTCAAATGAAGTTCTTTTTTGTATTCTGGTTCTCAAAGTGCTAAGTGACAACCCAAGACTGTAATCTACTCCCTCCTGGAAGGCATATATATGACTTTGCCAATTCATCAGTTCTATCATGTATGTGAAGACAAGTGTGGGGTGGCGTAGAGGGAAAACTGAAGGAGTGGAGAAGTAGAATGAAAGAGGGAGGGCAGGAATGAAGGAGCGAGTAATAGGAATAGAAGGAGGGTAGGAATAAAGAAGGGAAGTTTACTTGGAGTCGCTTCCGGAGGTCACTGCCCCCGCGGCCCGGTCCCAGGCCAGGCCTCCTAGTTGCTGGCCTGATCAATCAAATTGTTAGTGCCCGCCGCCCGCAGTCCAGTGTAAGCACCAAAACCCGACTGATCAGGAACTGTTTTGAAGAATCTGTCGAGTTTCCTCTTGAAGACAGCTGGGGGTGGGGAGGGGAGATAGTTGGTGACCCCCCTTATGCTCTTTCGTGCATAATATAATAAGGAACTTTAAGGCAAGACAGCGATGCTTCAGTGTCCACTTCTACCACTGTCTTCAGTATTATAATCGCTTGTATTTGACTGGAGAAATTTGTTAATGAGACAAAATGTTTCGACAATACAAGTATTAATATACAGGGCGCAATACACCAACAATATAATACCTTTTATCAGTGGACTTCTAGGGGAGTCAAATGCAATGTTTGCAGCCTTCACAGAGACCCATGCAAAAGATTACTTTGACAATAAAATATATATACCTGGGTACAACCATTTCAGATGCGACAGAAAGAACAGGCAACAAGGGAAGGTTGGCCTGTATGTCAAAGAGTCGCTCATTTGCACAGAGATACTGAACACCACAAATAATGTACTTGAAGTTCTAACAATAAAAATGGAGAACCAAAACTTAGTTATTGTACTTGTATATAAGTCACCAGATGCAACTTTCCAACAGTTCAAGGAACAGCTATCGAAAATTAACTACTGTCTGGAAAATCTTGCTGTTTGGTGACTTCAATCTAAGTATTAGAAAATGGAAGAATATAGCAAATAATGCTATAAATAATCCCTGGAGCTCAGATAAAAAGTCACACACACATGAGCTGCTGAATTTCTGCAATAAACACACCTTAAGTCAGTAGAAAGTGGAGCCAACAAGACTGGAGAACACATTTGACCTTATTTTCACAAATAATGAGAACCTGGTAAGAAACATAACATAAAAAACAACTAATTCTGATCACAATCTAATCGAAGTCCAGACGTACATGCACAGGAGTCCCGATCAGCAAAACGCATACAGCTATGAGGGTACATTTACCAAATCCAACTTTAACAACAAGAACATCAACTGGGACCAGGTAAACTGTCCTAAATGGAACATGTTGGGAAGATATCTTAAATAACATGGACCCTAACCAGTGCCTTGAAAAGATCAACTTTCTGGTAGCTGAAGTATGTTCAAGATATATTCCCCTAAGAAAAAAGAAGAGAAGAAATAAACTGGAGAGAGACGCTTCCTCTACAGGAGAAGGCGAAGAATCACTGAGCTCCTCAAGAATGCTAGATTATCTGAAACACGGAAGGAAGCACTGACCAGGTAAGTGGAAAATATTGAGATTAAATTAAAGGATTCATACAGGATCCAAGAGAAACAAAAGCAGCTAAAAGTAATTAGTGAAATTGAAAGAAATTCGAAATATTTCTTTTCATATGCCAAAAACAAGGTAAAAACCACATCTAGTATAGGGGCCTTGCTCAGACAAGACGGATCCTACACAGATGACAACAAATAAATGAGTGAGATACTGAAATCTCAATATGACTCTGTGTTCAGCGAGCCACTAATCAGTCTAAAGATAGACAATCCAAATAATTTTTTTCATGAATGAGCCTCAAAACCCTGTCAATATATGCCAAATCTCTGACTTAACCCTAACTCCACTAGACTTTGAGAAAGCCGTTGACAACATGCCCATGCACTCAGCCCCAGGCCCAGAATCATGGAACTCTGTGTTCATTAAGAACTGCAAGAAACCCCTCTCACGGGCCCTATGTATGCTATGGAGAAGGAGCATAGACACAGGCGAGATTCTACAGTCACTAAAAACAACGGATATAGCCCCACTCCATAAAGGTGGCAGCAAAGCAATAGCTAAGAAGTATAGATCAATAGCTTTAACGTTCCACATCATAAAAATCTTTGAAAGAGTTCTAAGAAGCAGAATTGCAAACCACTTGGACTCACAACAATTACACAATCCAGGGCAACATGGGATCAGAGAAGGTCGCTCCTGCCTCTCGCAACTATTGGACCACTATGATATGGTATGGATGCTCTGGAAAACAAACAATGCAGATGTAGTATACACAGATTTTGCAAAAGCCTTTGACAAGTGCGATCATGGTGCAATAGCGCACAAAATGCGTGCTAAAGGGATAACTGGCAAAGCAGGCAGATGGATCTTCAACTTTCTAACCAATCGAACACAGAGAGTAGTGGAAAACAGTGGTAAACAGAGTTAAATAGGAAGCTGTCATAGTGAAGAGCTCTGTTCCACACGGCACGGTACTCGCCCCTATCCTGTTCCTCATCCTCATATCAGACATAGACAGAGATGTAAACCATAGCACTGTATCATTCTTTGCAGACGATACTAGGATCTGCATGAGAGTGTCATCCATTGAGGACACGGCAAATCTCCAAGAAGATATAAACCAAGTTTTTCAATGGGCAACAGAGAACAATATGATGTTCAATGAAGACAAATTCCAGCTACTCCGTTATGGAAAACTGGAGGAAATAATAGCTAGGACTGAGAATACTACAAACTCTAATCACATAATAGAGCGGAAAAGTAATGTGAAGGACCTGTGAGTGGTAATGTCTGAGAATCTCATCTTCAAGGATCATAACAGTCCCACTATCACATCTGCGAGGAAACTGATAGGGTGGATAATGAGAACATTCAAGACAAGAGATGCCAAGCCAATGATGATCCTTTTCAAATCACTTGTTCTCTCTAGGCTGGAATACTGCTGTACATTAACATCTTCATTCAAGGCAGGTGAAATTGCAGATCTAGAGAATGTACAGAGAATCTTTACTGCACATATAAGTTCCATCAAACACCTTAAATACTGGGAACGCTTGGAAGCACTTGATTTGTACTCACTGGAGCGCAGGCGAGAGAGATACATCATAATCTACACCTGGAAGATCCTGGAGTGACTGGTCCCTAATCTGCACACAGAAATCACTCCCTACGAAAGCAAAAGACTTGGCAGGCAATGCAACATACCCCCAGTGAAAAGTAAGGGCGCTATTAGAACACTAAGAGAAAACACAATAAGTGTCCGGGGCCCAAGACTGTTCAACACCCTCCCACTAGCCATAAGGAGAATTACCAATAGACCCCTTGTTGTCTTCAAGAGGGAGCTGGATAAGTGATTCACATGTCTCTTAATCGTCAGGCTTTTTTAATTAAAAAAAATATTAAAGGAATAAGAACTATTAAGAATACAGAGGAGATTAAAGGTAGTAGTGTACTATTTTTAAGGAGAGGTTTGGAAGATTTACCTTCCATTTCACCTCATTATGAGACAGAAACAAACCATCAACACTCCAGCCAGAGAGAACCTATTTAACAGGCTTCTGTTTCTCTCTCTCTCTCACACACACACACACACACACACACACACACACACACGCGCGCGCGCGCACATGACGACAAGGTGGCAGTTCATAAGAGAAAGTGGTAAAAAAAATGAGGGATAGATGAAGGGAGGGGAAGAAACAGGTTTGAAAGGGATAGTTAACAGATGATGAAAAGGTGACTTTACTCAACTAGTTCTACTCACCTATTTCTGGTTGCGGGGTCGAACCTTGCCTCCTAGCCCCATCTATGAACCAGTTACGAAGGATCACTCTTTTCCTGGTTTCATGACTCCTATCATACATTCTTAATACTGTTTGGTTCTCCCACAGGTGTATGCGCAATGAGGGAATAGAGAGATGATAATGAGTTAGAAGGGAGAGGGTGCCAACCACACGAAGTAGGTGCTGGCACGCGAAGTGCAACATAGGTACTGGCACGCGAAGTCCAACATAGGTGCTGGCACGCGAAATACAACATTGGTGCTGGCCACACGAAGTCCAAAATAGGCACCACAGTCCGGCTGATCAGGGATTGACTTGAGAAATTTGTCAGGTTCTTTCTTGAAGACAGCCAGGGGTTTGTTGGTAATCTACTTTATGTATGAAGGGAGAAGGTTGAAAAGTCTTGGCCCCTTCACACTTTTTAAGTTTTCCCTTAGTATGCTCAGTAAGCACTTGCTTTTCATTGGGGGGGACCTTGCACCGTCTGTCAATCCTCCTACTGTCATAGGGAATGATTTTTATGTGTAGACATGGGACCAATCCTAGTATTTTCCAGGCGTAAATTATTGTGTTGTTTGTCTCTCCTTTTTTCCAAAGAGTGCAGAACGAGGGCCTTAAAGATGTCCAGTAATTTAGGTGCTTGACAGAAACTATGCGGACAGTAAGGTTCTCCGCACATTGTCCTGACTTGCATTTTGGCCTGCCTTGAACAGAGCTGTTAGAGTTCAGCAATACTCCAGCCAAGAGAGAACAAGCGAAGTAAAGAGAATCAGCATTAGCTTTGTATTCCTTATTTTGAAGGTCCTGGTTATACAGACAATTATTTTTCTCGCGGTTGTGATAGTGACACTCAGGATGGCCTATCCAACAGGGAAGGAAGGGAGTGAGCAAGAGGAAAGATGCAGGAAGAAAGGCAGCGAGAGAGAGAGAGAGAGAGAGAGAGAGAGAGAGAGAGAGAGAGAGAGAGAAGAGGATAAGAGGAGAAATATGGCACGAAGGGAAAATAAAAAAGGGTTGGATAATGATGAGATAAGGAGGCGAGGATGAATCAATCAGTGACCACAGGACTCGTAAGGAAGGACAGGCTAGGATATAAAAATAAATTGAGTGAGGATTAAGGGTATATAGAGGTGATAAAGTTAAGTGGACAGGACCCCTTGTGTTGTGGTGGTGGTGTTAGTGTCTTAACGAGTGTGTGGTGGTAGTGTTAAGTGTTAGTGTCTTAACGAGTGTGTGGTGGTGGTGTTAAGTGTTAGTGTCTTAACGAGTGTGTGGTGGTGGTGTTCAAGTTTTAGACCTACCGACTTAAATCTTCTTATTGTGGAGGGAGAGTGGAAGGTTGTAAGGTCACAATCTCATGAAAAGGTCACTGATACCTTTTAGACCATGTGTTTAGTGACCTGTACCACTGTAGCAGTAGGAAGGGGTGAGGATAAGGAAAAATTAATGAGTGAGGAGGCATGAGAAGATAGTGTTGTCCTAGCTGTCTCACATCATAAAAATGATGAGGTGGGTGCGAAGGTGAGGGCGGTACAATAAATGAGGAAATTCGCCCGTAAAATTCAGATATTAAATTCATGATGGTCTTTAGTTATCACGTGTGTCCCCTTGTGCAGGTACCACTCCTCTGAGAGAGGCTGTGTTTGTTGCCCTCGCCAAACCTGTGAGTATCTGTGACGTTGTAACCATGTGTTCTCTCACTTGTCAGCTTTACTTAGTTAAGTCTGGAAAAAGAGACACGAATGCAGTATTATGCGATCCTTTATTAAGAACGTTTCGCCCACACAGTGGGTTTTATCGAGTCACAAACAATCTGTTTTTGACTTGGTTAAACCCACTGTGTGAGCGAAACGTTGTCAATAAAGGATTGCATTCGTGTTTCTTTTATTCATGTTGTTGGTATTTTATACTGTTTATCTCTGTCTTTAAGTCTTATTATTGATTAAGTCGTCAATTCGAAGGAGAAGAGTTTAGAACGACTCTGTGAGTGTGAGAGGCAGTAAGTGCCTCACTCCCTCAATAACACACACGCACACAAAAGAACGATAGTAACGACTAGCGAAAAGGCGGGGGCTATGAGCTATGAATCGACACCTGCAACCACAAATAGGTAAGTACACACACACACACACACATACACACACACACACACACATAAAGGGAGTACAATATATATCCAATGAGACAATGTGGACAAAGACAGACTATAAACAAGGAAGGGAGCAGGGCGAGAGGACACAGATGGAAGCTGAACACTCAGATGAGTCAAGATAGGCAAGGCAGAATTCATCTAGCGTTAAGGTAGTCGTGATGTGGAATGAACTAGACAAGGATTTAAAAGTAAATATGACAGAGACAGTTCAAGGTAACCAAGAAAAGAAACTTACGAGACGGTCCCAAGAGCTGGAGGTGAAAGCATACCAACCCTGACAAGTATACGGTACACATTTATAGAAACAATGGTGGAAAGCTTATTACAACGGGAACAACTGAACGAGCAACACGGGTTTACACAAGGAAAATTCTGATTAAGACACATGTGCAGCGCTTGGGTATCTTTATCGTTGAAACGTTTCGCCTACACAATAGGTTTCTTCAGTCAAATACAGAGGCAGCAGGTGTAGTAGTGAACTGAAGATGATGTAAATCAGTCTATCAACCTTGGAGAAATAGTATTTGAGGTGGTCAGTCCCTCAGCCTGGAGAAGAATTCAGTTCAATGGTCTGGAAGTATATATCGTTTCAGACTCTTCTCCAGGCTGAGGGACTGACCACCTCAAATACTATTTCTCCAAGGTTGATGGACTGATTACATCGTCTTCATGTCACTACTACACTGCTGCCTCTGTATCTGACTGAAGAAGTCTACTGTGTAGGTGAAACTTTTCAACAATAAAGATACCCAACTGTTGCACATGTGTCTTAATCTTCAACTTGTCGGTATTTTATACCATTTTCGACATAAGGAAAATTCTTCCTTACAAACCTAAAGGAAATATACGAGAGGATGAAAGATATTAGACAGGAGAGAAAAGTATGGGGGGATTGTAGACTGTTAGAAGACCTTTAACAATATTACAGACGAGACTATTAACATGGAGAAGGAAGTGGGAGTTAAAGGAAGGCCGCTTCACTAGCCAAGGAAATACCTAACCACCACAAGGCAGAGAATCACCGTAGGGAATGACACATTAAGATAGAAGGAAAAAAAATTGATGGAATACCTCCAGGGTTAATGAATCTATGTTAAGCTTGATATATGTAGATGATCTACCAGGCTCACGAAAATCGTAATGACAATATTGCAAACAAACCATACCACGTGTGGGGTTCGAAACCGCGGTCAGAGAGTCTCAAAACTCCAGACCGTCGCGTAAGCCACTGGGCCAGGGCTTGTCAAGTGCTTCATGTCGATGTTTGTAGATGATGGTAATGCCACGGAGGAAGATGATGGTAATGCCACGGAGGAAGATGATGGTAATGCCACGGAGGAAGATGATGGTAATGCCACGGAGGAAGATGATAGTAATGCCACGGAGGAAGATGATAGTAATGACACGGAGGAAGATGATGGTAATGCCACGGAGGAAGATGATGGTAATGCCACGGAGGAAGATGATAGTAATGCCACGGAGGAAGATGATAGTAATGCCACGGAGGAAGATGATAGTAATGACACGGAGGAAGATGATGGTAATGCCACGGAGGAAGATGATGGGAAAAAATAATCTGCAAAGAGACCTGAGACATGCTTCAAGAATGCTCCAGCAACTGGTTATGGAGTTAAATACTAACAAGTGGGAGAAAACCGACGACCATGTATCATCTGGGAGGAAGAAAATGAAAGCGACACATAAAGAAGACATTAACAAGTGGGAAAAGAAGACCGGCGACCATGTGTCATCTGAGAGGAAGAAAATGAAAGCGACATATAAAGAAGACATTTATCTAGCAGAGGCGCACACCATCACCGACAGAACACGTAGGCCTAGACAAAGTACAAACTGCCATAAGAAACCTGAACCAGGAATGATTCACAATGCTGCACACAATACACGTGTGGCCAGTACTAAAGCAAGCAGCACCAAGATGAAGCCCTATATATATATATATATATATATATATATATATATATATATATATATATATATATATATATATATATATATATATATATATATATATATATATATATATATATAAAAGAAACTTGAAAACCTTTGGGAGCTGAACCTCTTATTACTGAAAGCCAGAACCACCAGATGAGATAAGATCACGACGTACAAGATACTCAGAAGCAGTGACCAGGAAGACAAAGACTGGCATAAAAGAGACCAGCACGAGAGGACACACACACACATACAGTGAGGTGGTAAGCGGCTCAGATAGTCTAAAGCAGGAATGACAGAAGCCGAGGAGTTACAAGAAGAAATAGATCAAGACAAATGAAGGTTAGTTAGGTAGGCCCATAAACTGGAGCTCAACCCAACAAAAAAATACAAAGCTCAGGTACAAAGAGGTAAACACAAGCGATATAGAGGGTGTGGGAGAGGGAATGCTACCAGACCAGTGTGTGTGTGTGTGTGTGTGTGTGTGTGTGTGTGTGTGTGTGTGTGTGTGTGTGTGTGTGTGTGTGTGTGTGTGTGTGTGTGTGTGTGTGTGTGTGTGTGTGTGTGTGTGTGTGTGTGTGTGTATGTGGATGATGCGGAAGACCAAGACGCAAGAACAAGAATGTTGACTTCAGGTGATAGGGGAGAGAGAGAGAGAGAGAGAGAGAGAGAGAGAAGAGAAGAAGAAGAAGAGAGAGGAGAGAGAGAGAGAGAGAGAGAGAGAGAGAGATATGCGCGGTTAATGAGTGAAAGGAAACAGATGTCAGTCATATGCCAACTTTCTCTCTCTCTCTCTCTCTCTCTCTCAGTGATAACTGAGTTAATAACTGTAAACATTATGATAACTGTGGTAGTGATAACAAAGGTGATGATGACGATAGTTATAGCGATCATACTATTATGGCACTAATAATCATACTCATATGATGATGATGATGATACTGTTGACAGTGATGGTAATCACAAGTTACTGAGGATGTGTTGGGCCTACTGGCCCATGCTAGGCAGGTCTAACTCACGCCTACTCATGTACCCGCCCAATTAAAGCTACCCAAGTTTCTTTCTTCAGTGACACTACTTGCTAGTTCCTGAAGAATACGACTCTAGTGCAACATTTGGGAATCTTTATTCAGGAGGAAATGTTTGGCCAGCCAGTGGCTTCTTCAGTCCAAAACAAAGAACGGTGGAAAAAGAGGAGTTTGAGGTAATTAGTCCCTCAGCCTGGAGTCCATCAATCTTGAAGACTAATGGACGGAACACATCGACTCCAAGCTGAGGGACTGATTACCTCAAACTCCTCTTCTCCTTCCACCGTTCTTCTTTGTATCGGACTGAAGAAGCCACTGACTGGCGAAACGTTTCCTCCTCAATAAAGGTTCCCAAATGTTGCACAAGTGTCGTATTCTTCAACTTGTGGGTTTTCTAAACATTTATCACAACTCTGTTGCTAAACCAGTAATGAGTTTTTTCCATCTCCTTGAATATACTTTTGTTTTGTTTACTGCTGCTGTTCGTCTTTTGCCAGAAAATTGAATATCCTTCTTCCTACATTTCCCGTTATAGGAACTGACGTCAGTGTAGGAGCTATCACTCCAGGAGCGCCTTTGTCTAATACCTTGGTAAAATCCGTGTAGACCACAGCTATATTTTGATTTTCTTCCAAGGCTTCCGTAATCCTGTCGTACTAGTCCAGCAGATGTGACAGGCACAATCTTCCCCTTATAAATCCATGTTGGCTTGGGTTGTGCAGATCACGATGTTTCTCCATACATTAACGCCACATCACCCATAAATTGACGTCACATCACCCATAAATTGACGTCACATCACCCATAAATTGACGTCACATCACCCATAAATTGACGTCACATCACCCATAAATTAACGTCACATCGCTCTGATAATGTGTAATGTTACTGCTATTGGCATCTTACTGTCTTTTTTTTTTGTCAGCGTTCTGCTGCCTCCTTTGTGAAGAAGAGGTTTGTTTGCACTTATTAAATCTGTTCCTGAAATGAGTTCTGACGACGGTGACTGGTCGTTCACCGAAACATTAATACGCACGTTAAAAAAAAAGATTAGAAACCTTTCCTCAGTTGCTGTGAATTATATTTCTTTAAGCTTTTAAAAGATTCTCAGTTTGCGTCTCTAAGTGAGAGATGCACTGTTTCTAAGTACGTTCTTTTTCACTGAGTCTCTAAGTACGTTCTTACTCAGTGAGTCTCTAATTGAGAGATACACTGCTTCTTAGTACATTCTTGCTCACTGTCTCCATGTGAGAGAAACACTGTTTTAGGTACGTTCCTTCTCATTGTCTCCAAGTGAGAGATACACTACTTCTAAGTACGTTCCTTCTCAGTGTCTCAAAGTAAGAGATACACTACTTCTAAGTACGTTCTTTCTCATTGTCTCCAAGTCAGAGATACACTACTTCTAAGTACGTTCCTTCTCAGTGTCTCCAAGTGAGAGATACACTACTTCTAAGTACGTTCTTTCTCACTGTCTCCAAGTGAGAGATACACTACTTCTAAGTACGTTCTTTCTCACTGTCTCCAAGTGAGAGATACACTACTTAGAAGTACGTTCTTTCTCACTGTCTCCAAGTGAGAAATACACTACTTCTAAGTACGTTCTTTCTCACAGTCTCCAAGTGAGAGATACACTACTAAGTACGTTCCTTCTCAGTGTCTCCAAGTGAGAGATACACTACTTCTAAGTACGTTCTTTCTCACAGTCTCCAAGTGAGAGATACACTACTAAGTACGTTCCTTCTCAGTGTCTCCAAGTGAGAGATACACTACTTCTAAGTACGTTCTTTCTCACAGTCTCCAAGTGAGAGATACACTACTTCTAAGTACGTTCTTTCTCACAGTCTCCAAGTGAGAGATACACTACTTCTAGGTACGTTTTCTCTCGTTCCTTTCCAGCATCTTTATTAAACCACCTTTTTATTTTTCCATCGTTTTTCTATTTTATTGAATCAATTGATTTCCATTTACATATGTTGTATAACTTGTTGTATAGTTTGTTTATGTCATATATTACTTTATTACATTCCCTGTCTATCAGTTATTGTCTTCGATCATCATATTTTCCTTTCTAGAGATCTACTTCGTCGTGTTTGTTTGTTTTTCTCTTAAGTAAGGCTTTGTCATAGGTGTTACTTCTAACAGAGCTGGCGTTTGTTTGTCTTCCCTGAAGTAAGGCCTTCTAACAGGCCATATTACTAACAGAACTGGTGTTTGTTTGTTCTTTTGTTAAGTAAGACCTGCTAACAGGTGTTATTTCTAACAGAGGTGCTGGTTCACTCTTCCCAGTGAGATCATATCGTTTATATTTACCATTTGTTCCTCTTCTCTAACAAATTTATGGTACTGACAGTTTGTTGCCACACCCATACCCACCTCCTCCGCCCATGTACCCATGCCCACACCCACCACCTTCGCCCATGCCCACGTACTCTACTGTAATAGCTTCCAGGTAAGAAGGTCTGGTGTGGGAGTGTGTGGGAGAGTCTGGGGAAGTGTGGGAGGCTGCAAGAGCCATAAATGGAGGAGAAGGGGAAGTGGCAGGAGAGGAGAGGATCATAAGAGGGGATGGAGGCCGTGGGAGGGAAGCAGGGGAAAGTTGGGGAGAGAGGCAGGAGAAGGGTGCAGGAGGGAAGAACTGGGGCTGAAGGATTTGGGGAAGACGAAGAGGAGCTGGAGGGAGTGGAGTGAGACTGAAGGGAGTGAAGTGAGGATGGAGGGAGTGGAGTGACGATGGAGGGAGTGAAGTGAGGCTGGAGGGAGTGAAGTGAGGCTGGAGGGAGTGGACAGTCTGGAGGGAATGGAGAGAACATGAAAGTAATGGAAAGAGGCTGGAAGGATAGGGATTAGAAGGCAGGGAGCATCGCAAAGAAGTATAAACAGACGTTATGGTAAAGGACAGGTAGTAAGGATACACAATAACATACAAAGGTCATCAAACAAGTGACCTTTGAACCCTTAACGAAGGTGGTAAGGCCCGACAAAACCATTAAAGTCAAGAATCCACATGAAGAATTAGTATAACTTAAAATTCATATACAGTATTACTCTCAAATACTTCTTGTAACCATATCTACTTGATGTACTTTCTGCTGTCAGAATAAGTTAAGATTCGTCAGGACACAAGACAGCTCCTCCACGCTGTGCTACAAAGCATGACAGATGATTCCTCCAAGCTTTCCATGACCAATGACTGTGCTACTTCCTGCAGCTGTGACCGCATGACTGATGCCTCCCACAGCTGTGCCCGCATGACCGATGCCTCCCGCAGCTGTGCCTGCATGACCGATGCTCCCCAGCATGCCCATGACGATGTCCTCCCGCTGAGCCGCATGACCGATGCCTCCCGCATGCCTGCATGACCAGCTATGACCGATGCCTCCCACTGCTGTGACCGCATGACCGATGCCTCCCAGCTGAGCTGTGCTACTGCATGACCGATGCTCCCCTATGCCCGCATGACCGATGCCACCCATGCTGAGCATGTGCCCCATTGTTGACCGATGCCTCCACTGTGCGCATGACCGATGCCTCCCACAACTGTGACCGCATGACCGATGCCTCCCACTGCTGTGACCGCATGACCGATGCCACCCGCTGGCTTTACGATTCACTTATATAAAAACATTAGATGTATTTTGATCACTCGCCGATACAAGAAAGGTATCCCTATGCATAACCCTGGCCTGGCCAGAGGCCGGGCTCTGGGAGTAAAAACTCTCGGAACTCATCAAAGCCGCCTTGTAACTCAATGCATGCGACTGGAATAGTGCAGAGTGTGGCATAAGTTGATAATGCAGTTACAGATTTGAAGATTTGATGCGAATTATAAGAGGTATTTACAAGTCATCACATGGAAACTAACAATCCAATCTTAAATAAAAATGACAAATTTGGATCTACAGAGGCCAACACTAATTCAAGCGGCCTTCTACATACACCAGCTTTGAAAGTTTAAAGCCAATCTAAAAAGGCATTCTCTAATCAACTCCCAGAGATGAATATATAATATACAGAGTACGTGAAGTTTAAAGCCCCCCAAAGAATGCACTTTTAAGGTATCAGCATTCGCAAATTATCACATGAAAACCCATGTTTTAATTTTCAAAATTTCATGAAAAAATGGCAGATGGGAACCTACACAAGCTAGAATCAATCCAAGCATTTTCTCTAAGGAAGATTCACCAGGGGAGACATTCTCTGGTCATTTCTAAGAAACCAATTTGCTTTCTAAATTATGCAAATTAAAAGTTACACAACCTAAAATTAATGCAAAGTTTTCATTTGCAGTTGGAGTGTGAACAAGGTAATTTTTATGAAGGGATTCAGGGAAACTGGTTAGGTGGACTTGAGTCCTGGAGGTGAGAAAACAGTTCCTGCGCTCTGAAGGAGGGCTGGGGATGTTACAGTTTGTAGGGGTATATCAGCAGTTATTTCGGCACTCTTTTAGCGAGGCAGTGATAGAGTGAGTAATGGTGAAAGTATTTCTTTTTTTAGAATCATCCTACCTCAGTGAGACATGGCCGGTGTGTTTTAAAAAAATAGCCCTAAAAGTCTGAATGCCACCAGAAGATGCACTGTCCAGATATTGCACAGCATCCAACGATTTGAAGTTTATTAACTACATTAGTAAATTTGAGAAATTTGTGTTTATACAGCCTAAACCCAAAAACGTTTCATCCATTTCACTAAAGATTGACGTTGTTCAGAAGGTGCAAACTCCCGTTTCTGAGTGAAAAATAATATGATTTCGAAATTAAAACTGGCAAAATGGGATCTACACATTCCACTAAACTTTCTTCTAACAGACAACAGTGGAGAAAAGTTGAAGCCAACCACAAGAGGTTTTCTAGAGTTACGGCATGAAAACCAAAACTTGGAATGGTCTATATAAAAGTGACCAGTGGGCAGCTGTACGTGTGAATTGCTTCATGAACTTTTATCCATTTGTAGTTAACCAGAGTTGAAAATTTAAAGCTGATCAGATAAAGTGTTCTGAAGTTGCAAACGAAAGTCTTGGAGGAAATTAGTGGAAGACCGTAGCTAAGATGACCGGCTCTCTCATAATACCGCATGAAAAATGGTATTTAAGGGATCACTAAACTAGTGAAACGAACATAACAAAAAATTCAGTTTTCAATATTTTTTCAACTTTCCTTTCTCATTTATATTCTATTTAAAAATCTCTACAACTGTACAAGAAAAATGTTTAATTTTATATATTTTTTTGAGAAACTCGGATAATTTTTGGTATGAACTGGCAAACTGGTTCCTTGGCTTCTTCCCATTAAGATACGTTAAGTTTGAAGCTGATCTAAAGAGATGTTCTATAGTTATTACACAGAAAACAATTTATTTAATAAAACTGGCAAATTAAAATTAACACAACTCAAATTGAATGCCAAGCTTTCTTTTAATAAAGGCCAAGAACACTTAAAGTTTGAAGACTATCAGATGAGGCATTCTCCAGTAATTCCAAGTTTCATAATTTGCACACAGTCTAAACTTAAGGAGTGTCTTCCGTCTTATACAACACATCAGTGTGAATATTGTCAAAACCGATAAGATGAATCATTAGGTAGCTATTGAATGGAAATCAATATAGTTATTTATTTAATAAAATGACAAATTGTGACTTATGCAACTCAATAACAAAGTGAACCTTGCTTTCTGGAAAACACACCAGGGCTTAAAATTTGAAGCCGACCGGAAGAGTCATTCTCTAGTTATTGCACAAATTATAACGATTCCACACTTTATAAAAAAAATATTGTGCGTTGAGAGATTTGCCCACTCAAGAAATAAACTTAATGGGTACTCTCCTGGCTGTAAGACGCAACACTCTTTAGATGTTGAAGCCACTGAAGTCTCTGGCATTAAGACAGACAACCTCTTTATATGTTGCAAAGCCACTGGGTCACTCCTGACTGTAGACCAACATCTTTAGATGTTGAAGCTCCTCTTGAGTATTCTCCTACTTAAAATTACAACTTACGAATTTTAGATGTTGAAGCCACTGGTACTCTCCTGACTGTAAACGCAGCACTCTTTAGTGTTGAAGCCATCTAAGGAGTTCTTGACTGTAGACAAACTCTTTAGATGTTGAAGAACACTGGATAACTTCCTGACTATAAGACCAAGACACTTTAGATGTTGAAGACTGGGTACTCTGCTGTAATCCAAGCCTCTTTAGATGTTGAAGACATGGTACTCTCCTGACTGATAAACATCAAACTTTTAGATGTTGAAGACACTAGGTACTCTCTGGCTGAAGACCAACACTCTTTATTATGTTCAAGCCACTGGTACTTCTGACTGTATGACCAACTCTTTAGATGTTGAAGACCTGCTTTCATGAAGACGCAACACTCCTTTAGAATTTGAAGCCACTGGAGGTACTCTCTGACTGTAAGACGCAACACTTTTAAAATGTTGAAGACCTGAGGTTTCTCCTGACTGAAGACTCAACTTTTAGATGTTGAAGAATGACTTCCTGACTGTAAGACGCAACACTCTTTAGATGTTGAAGACACTGGGTACTCTCCTGGCTGTAAGAGCAACGCTCTTTATATGTTGAAGCCACTGGGTACTCTCCTGACTGTAAGACGCAACACTCTTTATATGTTGAAGACACTGGGTACTCTCCTGGCTGTAAGACGCAACACTCTTTAGATGTTGAAGCCACTGGGTACTCTCCTGACTGTAAGACGCAACACTCTTTAGATGTTGAAGCCACTGGGTACTCTCCTGACTGTAAGACGCAACACTCTTTAGATGTTGAAGCCACTGGGTACTCTCCTGGCTGTAAGATGCAACGCTCTTTAGATGTTGAAGCACTGGGTACTCTCCTGACTGTAAGACGCAACACTTTTTGGATGTTGACGCCATTGGGATGTCTCCTGGCTGCAAGATGCAACACTCTTTAGATGTTGAAGCCACTGGGTACTCTCCTGGTTGTAAGATGCAACACTCTTTAGATGTTGAAGCCACTCAGAAGAGATACTCAAATATATTTATTGTGATTTAACTGTAATCTAAATTTTTCACAATTTCACACATACAACTGGCAGACGTGCACCTACCCATTCGACTGTCACTGTTTGCCACAAACAAGTTACGAGGCACTTTTTTTAAACGTTTGAAACTACGCTGTAGAGGGTTTTAGAAATTGTCAGAGAAACTCCAGGCTTCTGAGAATGGGCAAAGAAAATTTGGTCATAGGTCATCTGTACATGTCTGACTGTTCTTAGAATTTTCTCCAAGTTACCGTACACCAGCACTGAAAATATGAAGCCGATAGAATGAGAATCTGATGAACGACATAAAAACGAAAAGTTAAGAGAAGAAAAAACAACTCTGGCAACCATTGAAAGGTCTCTCTTCTGGGATATATAAATATGTAGATAATTATTCTAGGTAAAGCGACTCAAGGCGATCATTGAATACGAGCAAGAGAAGAGGGAAGTGGAAAGGTATGTGAACACCCACACATTGCAACACCCACACATTGCAACACCCACATTGCAACACCCACACACTGTAACTCCCACACATTGCAACACCCACACATTGTAACTCCCACACACACTGCAATACCCACACATTGCAAAACCCACACATTGCAATACCCACACATTGCAACACCCACACATTGTAACTACCACACATTGCAATACCTACACATTGCAACTCCCACACATTGTAACTCCCACACCTTGCAACACCCATACATTGCAACACCCACACGTTGCAACACCCACACATTGCAACACCCAAACTTTGCAACACCCACACACTGGAGTATATTGAAACACTTTACTGCAGCATGAAAACCATATAGATGAGTAGGTTTCCTCCCCATGAGGTTTCCCTCACGTATATTTCCCCTTCATATAGATTTCCCTCCTCATGTAGGTTTACCTTATGTAGATTTGCTCCTCATGTAGGTTTCCCCCTTCATGTAGGGTACCCCTTCATGTAGGTTCCCCCTCATGTAGGTTTCCTCCTTCATTAAGTTTCCGCCTTCATGTAGGTTTCCCCATGTAGGTTTCCTCCTCATGTAGGTTTCCCCTTCATGTTGGTTTCCCCCTCAGGTAGGTTTCTCCCTCATGTAGGTTTCTCCCTCATGTAGGCTTCCCCTCATATAGGGGTTTTTCAAATCAGAAGAGAATATCTGCAACAGAGCTCTGTGGAGAAGAGCATTCTCCGTTGACAATGTTACCACACAGTGTTGTTGAAGTTCCCTCACTTATTTCAATGCAACAGGCGCTCGGGACGACCCCTGCGGCACACCACGTCTCACCCCGTGCCTCCCATGCCATTCTGAAGCATTTCCGTGAAGGCCTATCCGTTATAAACCATTCTGAAGCATTTCCGTGAAGGCCTACCCGTTATAAACCATTCTGAAGCATTTCCGTGAAGGCCTACCGTTATAAACCATTCTGAAGCATTTCCGTGAAGGCCTACCCGTTATAAACCATTCTGAAGCATTTCCGTGAAGGCCTACCCGTTATAAACCATTCTGAAGCATTTCCGTGAAGGCCTACCCGTTATAAACCATTCTGAAGCATTTCCGTGAAGGCCTACCCGTTATAGACCATTCTGAAGCATTTCCATGAAGGCCTACCCGTTATAGACCATTCTGAAGCATTTCCATGAAGGCCTACCCGTTATAGACCATTCTGAAGCATTTCCATGAAGGCCTACCCGTTATAAACATTCTGAAGCATTTCCGTAAGGCCTACCCGTTATAAACCATTCTGAAGCATTTCCGTGAAGGCCTACCCGTTATAAACCATTCTGAAGCATTTCCGTGAAGGCCTACCCGTTATAAACCATTCTGAAGCATTTCCGTGAAGGCCTATCCGTTATAAACCATTCTGAAGCATTTCCGTGAAGGCCTACCCGTTATAAACCATTCTGAAGCATTTCCGTGAAGGCCTACCCGTTATAAACCATTCTGAAGCATTTCCGTGAAGGCCTACCCGTTATAAACCATTCTGAAGCATTTCCGTGAAGGCCTACCCGGTATAAACCATTCTGAAGCATTTCCGTGAAGGCCTACCCGTTATGTGCCGCCCGACATTTATATTTTGCGTTGTGAATTTAGAAAGATTCGTGAGGTATCAGGTACGTCACATGTCACCTTGTTTACAGTGTAGACGTTATAATGTTGAGCAGGAGGTTAGCAAACCTGGGTGGAGGATTGGCAGGTCACGGAGGAGGATTGGCAGGTCACGGAGGAGGATTGGCAGGTCACGGAGGAGGATAGTCACGTCATGGAAAAGGATAGGCAGGTCATGGAAGAGGATAGCCAGGTCATAGAAGAGGATAGGCAGGTCATGAAGAATGATAGGCACGTCATGGAAGAGGATAGAAAGATCAAGGAAGAGGATAGGCAGGTCATGGAAGAGGATAGGCAGGTTATGGAAGAGGATAGGCAGGTTATGGAAGAGGATAGGCAGGTCATGGAAGAGGATAGGCAGGTTATGGAAGAGGATAGGCAGGTCATGGAAGAGGATAGGCAGGTCATGGAAGAGGATAGGCAGGTCATGGAAGATAGCCAGGTCATGAAGGATGAGAGGCAGGTCATGGAAGAGGATAGGCAGGTCATGGAAGAGGATAGGCAGGTCATGGAAGAGGATAGGCAGGTCATGGAAGAGGATAGGCAGGTTATGGAAGAGGATAGGCAGGTCATGGAAGAGGATAGGCAGGTCATGGAAGAGGATAGGCAGGTCATGGAAGAGAATAGGCAGGTCATGGAAGAGGACAGGCAGGTCATGGAAGAGGATAGGCAGGTCATGGAAGAGGATAGGCAGGTCAAGGAAGAGAATAGGCAGGTCATGGAAGATAGCCAGGTCATGAAGGATGAGAGGCAGGTCATGGAAGAGGATAGGCAGGTCATGGAAGAGGATAGACAGGTCATGGAAGAGGATAGGCAGGTCAAGGAAGAGAATAGGTAGGTCATGGAAGATGATAGACAGGTCATGGAGGATGATAGCAGGTCATGGAGAATGAAAGGCAGGCCATGGAGAATGATAGGCAGGTCATGGAGGACGATAGGCAGGTCATGGAGGACGATAGTCAAGAAAGCTGCTTCTAAGCAAACAGCTTTATACACTTCCACGTCAATAATGATCATCCATCACCAAGACTGATTGATCTCGGGCAGTCTTTAGTAACGTTGGTTCAGGCTTAATACACAATAAAATGGGTACCAAAACAAGTGTTTCACAACCCCCACCAAAAAATTATATAAAATAATAAAGCGAACTTTAGTTTTAATAAAAGTATTGAAACTAATGAATGAATAAGACACCGAGGAGGAGCGGGGGTTCCAATTCAGGGCAACAGTCAACCTCCTATGAAACCGTTTTCAAACCGAAATTTGGAAGCCATTGAAAGCTCAGGTGCTCAGAGAACTAAATGAGAGCCCCAGAGCCTGTAGGTACTATTTGCCAGCAGACCACTATTAAAACTAATATATATATATATATATATATATGTGTGTGTGTGTGTGTGTGTGTGTGTGTGTGTGTGTGTGTGTGTGTGTGTGTGTGTGTGTGTGTGTGTGTGTGTGTGTGTGTGTGTGTGTGTGTGTGTGTGTGTGTGTGTGTGTGTATCTTCCATGGAGAAATGGGAACAGAATTCTTCCTCCGTAAGCCATGCGTGTCGCAAGAGGAGACTAAAATGCCGGGAGCAAAGGGCTAGTAACCTCTTCTCCTGTATACATTACTAAATTTAAAAAGAGAAACGTTCGTTTTTCTTTTTAGGTCACCATATACATATACTGGTATATTTAATACAAAAACAAACACACACAAAAATGTATAATATTACAACTAACACTCAAATTCTATTATAGCAAAAAAAAAAAAATCAATTTTCCCATGTGACATTCCAGCATTACGAGAGGAACGTAGTGGCTGTGTCGGTGGCAGCTTTCACATTCATCTCTTCTTGTTTTTGAAGACGTTCCTCTCTACCTGCGCACAAAATACGTACAAAGGGAATAACCGAAAAGTTAAGCATTCTCATATCCGACATAGACAGGGATATAAACCATAGCACATTATCCTCCTTTGCAGATGATACTAAAATCTGCAGAGAGTTTCTTCCATTGAAGAAACAGGCAACCTCCCAGTTGATATAAACCAAGTCTTCCAGTGGGCTACTGACAACAATATGATGTTCAATGAGGACAAATTTCAGTTACTACGTTATGGAAGAATTGGGGAAATTAAAAGATGATCGGAGTCCAAGATGAGCTCAAGCCACTCAATAGAGTGTATGTCTAATATGAGAGATCTGGGAGTGATAATGTTAGATCTCACGTTCAAGGAGCACAATAATGATATTATCGCAACCGCAAGGAAAATGATAAGCTGGCCAACTAGAACTTTCAAAACAAGAGATGCCAGGCCAATAATGACACTATTTAAAGTCACTTGATCTCTCTCTATGATGGAAATATACCTGTGCTCTACCGGCCTCTTCAAGGCAGGCGAAATTGCAGAACTGGAAAATATACAGAGAATGAACTCAACTAAGAACCTAATTTACTGGAAGCACTTGAAATCCCTTGAACTGTACTCCTTAGAACGAAGGTGACAAAGATGCAGGATAATCTACACCTGTAAGATACTGACAAAAGGCTTGGCGGACAGTGTAAGATATCTCCAGTGAAAAGCAGGGAAGCGATGAGTACACTGAGAACTCAATAAGTGTTAAAGTACCATAAATTTTTAACGCCCTCTCTTCATGTATAAGGAAACTTACCAACAAACCCCTGACTGCCTTCAAGACAGATCTTGATAAGCTCGTCAAATCAGTTCCTGATCAGCCGGGCTGTGGTGCATATACTGGACTGTGGGAGGCGGGCACCAACAACTTGATTGATGAAACCATCAACCAGGAGGCTTGGTCTTGGACCGTACCGCGGGGGAGGTGACCTCCAGAAAAAACTACAAGTAACCTTGTCTGCGACAGTCTTCTACTGTTGTTCTTGAAGATGTTTATCCACCTGGTGTCTGATACCTTCCAGGTCACTAGTGACGTCACTTGATGCAACTAAGTTTTCATGGTGTTAATGCCATTATACTGATAATGTCCATTCACAATGTTAATTTACTTGTATGGTGCTTTAGAAGAGTGAGATAGAGAGAGACAGACAGACAGACAGACAGACAGACAGAGAGAAAGGAGAGAGAGAGAGAGAGGAAGGGAGGATGTGGGATAAGAGAGTGGGTTGACACCTGTGGCAGCCTCCCTGACCCCTCTGGGTTTGTTGATCATCCCACGGAAGCCTGACAAGGATTCCAGCAGCCCCAGGCGCAACCCCCACACCTCCCCTCCATCACTACCTCCCTACACTTCCCCATCACCCCTACCTGAACCTCACACCTCCCCATCACCCCTACCTGCACCCCACACCTCCCCACCATTTCTACCTCCACCCCACACCTCCCAGCCACTCTTTCCCAACTAATCTTAAATTATCTTCTCTGAAGGATGGGGTCCACCTCCAGTGCAAATTCTGGGGACCCACAGCCTCAGAAAAAAACATAAACAATGCACCCTGAGGCCATACGACTATTCCATTCCAAATATCATCCCATCATTTATCAATGCACAAAACAGATATGCATGTACAACAGTTAGGTATCTTTATTCCAAAACGATTCGCCTACACAGCAGGCTTCTTCAGTCGAGTACATGTGCAACCTAACTGATACATAAGTGTCTTACTTATCAACCTGTCGGTCTTGTATCCCATTTTGATATACACAAACATATATATATATATTATTAAGCAATGTGGTACACTGACATTGACGGTGCAGAGAAGCTGGAGGTACACACTCATCCCGTACCAGCACTTGTTACTCTTAGCAGCTTATTAGTTGTAGCCTGTACTCACTACTCACGTTATGCTCAGACCAGTAGTAACCAGGTCCGGTCTGGGACCGAGCCCTTGGGGAGGGGTGACCACCCCTACCCACGGAAGCGATAACAGGTCACCTACAAGTAACACACCTCAGCCTGTTCTCACCGAGGTCCTCTCTAGTTGATTGTTCTACAAGAACATTGTGTTCTGAGGTTGATTGTTCTACAACACTGTGTTCTGTTGCTGATGGTTCTACAACAACACTGTGGTCTGTTGTTGATTGTTCTACAACAACACTGTGTTCTGTTGTTGATTGTTCTACAAACACACTATGTTATGTTCTTGATGGTTCTACAAGAACACTATGTTCTGTTGTTGTTCTACAAGAATATTGTCTTCTGTTGTTGACTTATTCAAGAACACTGTGTTCTGTTGTTGATTGTTATACAAGAACATTGTTCTGTTGTTGTTCTACAAGAACACTGTGTTCTGTCAAGAACATCATGTTCTGTTGTTAAGTGTTCTACAACACTGTGTTCTGTTGTTGATTGTTCTACAAGAACACTGCTGTTATTGATTGTTCTACAAGAACACTGTTCTGTTGTTGATTATTCTACAAAAAACTGTGTTCTCTTGTTGATTGTTCTACAAGAACACTGTGTTCTCTTGTTGACTGTTCTACAAGAACAGTGTTCTGTTGTTGATTGTTCTACAAGAACAGTGTTCTATTGTTGGTTCTAAATCAACGTTTTACACTACTGATGATCGTTCTAAATCAACGCTATACAGTTGATCGTTCTAAATCAACGCTATACCGTTGATCGTTCTAAATCAACGCTATACAGTTGATCGCTCTAAATCAACGCTATACCGATGATCGTTCTAAATCAACGCTATACCGTTGATCGTTCTAAATCAACGCTATACCGTTGATCGTTCTAAATCAACGCTATACAGATGATCGCTCTAAATCAACGCTATACAGTTGATCGTTCTAAATCAACGCTATACCGTTGATCGTTCTAAATCAACGCTATACAGTTGATCGTTCTAAAACAACAGGTTTATATTCTCTATTATTTTCCCCTCCACAACAGTTCTATAGAACAAATTACGAACCTGCGCATTCCTTTTGACGTTCAATCGCTCAAGAGTGTTCACTTTGAACAATGAGCGAAGGATAGAGATTTCACCAATGGTGTGTCAACTGCCTTTATGTACACTTACAGGATGTGATGTGTCTTGATGCTAATGTGTACAATGCATAACAGTAATGGTGTACAATGCATGACAGTAATGGTGTACTATGCATGACAGTAATGGTGTACAATGCATGACAGTAATGCATGATAGTAATGGTTTACAATTCATGATAGTAATGATGTACAATGCATGACAGTAATGATGTACAATGCATGATAGTAATGACGTACAATGCATGATAGTAATGATGTACAATGCATGATAGTAATGATGTACAATGCCTGATAGTAATGGTGTACAATGCATGACAGTAATGGTGTACAATGTCGACTTGTAGATGAATAAAACACATGTGCAATGACTTGTATCTTCCCTGAAGAGAGGTATCGCCTGCCCAGCAGGCGTCAAGGGTCGAGACGCAGAGCCAACAGTCAGGCCGACCTGTACTTCGTCATGCACGGGGTGTTATGTACAGAGGACAAACTGTACTTCACGTAACGAGGGCAAACTGTACTTTATGAACAGAGAAAAAACTGTACTTCTGTTCTATGTATTCACAGTGAACACGAAAGAACACTATCCAGGGTGTGTGAACACACAAGAACACTCTCCAGGGTGTGTGAATATAAAAGAACACTATGAAGGGAGTGTGAACACACAAGGGGTACTGAGAAGGATGTGTTCCTGGATAACTTACACTCATCCTTACCTCCAGAACGCGTCTTTTGATGGAAAATTATCCCCACATCTCTGTTTGGTTGGTTAATGGGGTTTAAAACCTATCGACTGCACTAAGGGTCATTAAGACTACAAGTGACCTGTTCACCACCAGTCAAAAATATTTTAATCCTTAAAATAGGGAATAAACTGTCAGTGTAAATACACTGAGAGGCATACACATCTCGGTGTATATACACCGAGAGATACATCTTAGTGTATATACACTGAGAAACATACGCCTCTCGGTGTATATATCATGCCGTTGACATGTCTGGAACACACCTGGTGACAGGAATTAACACCAGTTATCTCGAATACACCTGGTGACAGGTAATGACACCAGGTGTCTGTAACACACGATGACAGGTGAATAACACCAGGTGTCTGGAACACACGATGACAGGTGAATAACACCAGATGTCTGGAACACACGATGACAGGTGAATAACACCAGGTGTCTGGAACACACGATGACAGGTGAATAACACCAGGTGTCTGGAACACACGATGACAGGTGAATAACACCACCAGGTGTCTGGAACACACGATGACAGGTGAATAACACCAGGTGTCTGGAACACACGATGACAGGTGAATAACACCAGGTGTCTGGAACACACGATGACAGGTAATAACACCAGGTGTCTGGAACACACGATGACAGGTGAATAACACCAGGTGTCTGGAACACACGATGGCAGGTGAATAACACCAGGTGTCTGGAACACACGATGGCAGGTAATAACACCAGGTGTCTGGAACACACGATGGCAGGTAATAACACCAGGTGTCTGGAACACACGATGACAGGTAATAACACAAGGTGTCTGGAACACCTGGTGGGAGGTACAGATCACCAGGTCTTCGGATTTTTGGTAAACTGTCTCAGCCAGGCTGCTGAGTGCTATATATTTGTTCCAGCCAGACGACTGTGAGTTTCAATGAACTGTTCCAGCCAGGGTACTGTGACTTTTTTTTTATTTAATATTATGCTTTTTTACCCCTTGTATTTCTCCCGTCATCTGCACTTGTGAGACAGTACACACTGCCCTCACACCACCCATATAATTACAATGGTAACCTGGTAAACTAGTGCAAATTTCTTTCCCGCAAAATCCTCATTAAAAACATTAACGTTTCAAAATATATCGCATCCGCTGCCTGGTATTCGCATCTCTAATAACCTGGGAGAATAGTGCTATGTTCTCTCTAACATCATTCTCTCTTTGTCACTGTTTATCTCAGAAAATTGGTGGGAATTCCGGCGTTGGTACAGTCAGGAAGTGCGAGTCCGCCATTACCACTGTTGAGACGCCTCGCCCGCTAAGCGCGTTCCTACCCTCAAAATCTCTTTCAGAAGTGAGCAAATCTCATTTTCATTTTTTGGAGATAAACCTGCAATATTTATACTGTTATAACTTTAAAAAAAAAAAAGGAAAACTGCCGTGAAACCTAGATACTCTCAAAGGCGGGGTCAGCGAGGGTGATCTCCTGGGTTGGCCCTTGACTCATCTTGAGAATCCGTTAAGAACGATCTCAGGAAATGGGTGGGAAGGAGCGAGAGGCGCCGGGACAACGTAGCCACACAGTGCCCCGTAATTACGCCCTACAACACTAGCAGAAATTGCAAGACGGGTACGTGGGGAGGTCGTGAGACAAATCTGAAGCAGCAACAGTCTATGGCGGTGAGAAAATTGAACTACAAGTCTCGAAGTGGTAGGGTAAAGTAGGAACCAGGGGCTGGGATGGGTAAAAGGGAGGCAAGAATATAGGTAGGGGATGAGATAATGGAATGTAGGTAGGGGAGGAAAGATTGGAATGTAGGTAGAGAAGAATGCAGGTAGAGGAAGGAAGAATACAGGAAGAGAAAGGAAGATAAGAATGCAGGTAAAGGTATGATTAAAATGTACTTAGAGGAGGGAAGATAAGAATGTAGGTAGAGGAAGGAAGTTGGGAATGTAGGAAGAGGAGGGAAGATAAGAATGTAAGATTAGATTGCAGGCAGCGAAGGAAATATTAGAATGTAAGATTTGAATATCGGTAGTGGAGAAAAGATTGGAATGTAGGTTGAGGAGGAAAGATTGGAATGTAAGTAGAGGAGTAAAGATTGAAACGTAAGATTTGAATGAAGGCAGAAGAGAAAAGATTGAAATGTAGGTAAATAATGACTGGAATGAAGGTGAATGAGGAACGAATGCTGGAATGGGGGTAGAAGAAGGAAAAGTTGGAATGAAGAAAGAAGGAACAAATACAAGGAGAGGGACAAAGAGGAGAAGCTGGACTGAAGGAAAGAATGCTGATCTGAGGAATGATGTGTCTCAATGTCTTCATTCCATCATTTCCCACCAGATGCCCAGAATACCCGTCTACCCTGCCCCCACCCACTCTCTTCTGGTATCATACCAATTACCAAGTGACAGTAACTCCAGCTCTGTTGGAAGGAAACCTCTGAAGCTGCCGCAGCTGATGAACCCTTACTACCTACATGGAGTATTCCATGGCCAGGCCTCCCGGTGGATCAGGACATGATCAACGAGGCTGTTACTGCTGGCAACACGTAGTTCAACGTACGAACCACAGCCCGCTTGATCCGACACTGACTTTAGATATCTGTCCAGCTCCCTCTTGAAGACAAAAAGGGGTCTATTGGTAATTCCCCTTATGCATGGTGGGAAGCTGTTAAACAGTCTTGGGCCCCGGACACTTATTGTGTTTTCTCTTACTGTACTAATGGCGCCCCTACTTTTCATTGTGGGGATGTTGCATCGCCTGCCAAGTCTTTTGCTGTCGTAGGGAGTGATTTCTGTGTGCAGATTAAGGACCAGTCCCTCTAGGATTTTCCAGGTGTAGATTATGGTATATCTCTCTCGTCTGCGCTCCAGTGAATATAAGTCTAGTGCTTCCAGGCGTTCCAAGTAGTTAAGGTGTTTGATGGAACTCGTATGTGCAGTAAAAGTTCTCTGTACATTCTCCAGATCTGCAATTTCACCTGCCTTGAATGGAGATGTTAATGTACAGCAGTATTCCAGCATACAGAGAACAAGTGATTTAAAAAAGATCATCATTGGCTTGGCATCTCTTATCTTGAATGTTCTCATTATCCACCCTATCAATTTCTTCGCAGATGTGATACTGGGACTGTTGTGATCCTTGAAGGTGAGATCCTCAGACATTACCACTCCCAGGTCCTTCACATTACTTTTCCGCTCTATTGTGTGATTAGAGTTTGTAATATACTCAGTCTTAGCTATTATTTCCTCCAGTTTTCCATAACGGAGTAGTTGGAATTTGTCTTCATTGAACATCATATTGTTCTCTGTTGCCCATTGGAAAACTTGGTTTATATCTTCTTGGAGATTTGCCGTGTCCTCAATGGATGACACTCTCATGCAGATCCTAGTATCGTCTGCAAAGAATGATACAGTGCTATGGTTTACATATCTGTCTGTCTGATATGAGGATGAGGAACAGGATAGGTGCGAGTACTGTGCCTTGTGGAACAGAGCTCTTCACTATGGCTGCTTCCGATTTAATTATGTTAACCACTACTCTTTGTGTTCGATTGGTTAGAAAGTTGAAGATCCTTCTCCCCACTTTGCCAGTTATCCCTGGAGTACTTGACGATATCCTCATTGACCTACTGAAGTCTACCAGCTCAGGTTAATACTATTGAAGTCTATCAGCTCAGGCTGACGCTATTGAAGTCTTCCAGCTCAGGCTGACACCATCCTGCAGTGATGGAATATGACAGGTAAACATACGTAGTTACCTTTTGTTTTCACTGTGTAAGTATAATATAGAATAGGGTAGCAGCTACCCTACCTGCAGTGTGCTGCTACCCTACCTGGAGTATACCTGGAGAGGGTTTAGGGGGTCAACGCCCCCGCGGCCCGGTCTGAGACCAGGCCTCGTGGTGGATCAGGTTCTTGTCAACCAGGCTGGTACTGCTGGCCGCACGTAAACCAACGTACGAACTACAGCCCGGCTATATTATACTTACACAGTTTATAAAACTTGTATCTATGTTATTCCCTTCTCACACACGACAAGTGTGTGTGTGTGTGTGTGTGTGTGTGTGTGTGTGTGTGTGTGTGTGTGTGTGTGTGTGTGTGTATGTATTTACCTATTTGTGGTTGCAGGCGTCGATTCACAGCGCCAGGCCCCGCCTCTTCGATGGTCACTACTAGGTCCACTCTCTCCCTGCTCCATGAGCTTTATTGTATCTCTTCTTAAAATTATGAATTGATCCTGCCTCTACTACATCACTCTCCAGACTATTTCACTTCCTGACAACTCTATGGCTGAAGAAATACTTCCTAACATCCCTGTTACTCATCTGAGTCTCCAACTTCCAGTTGTGACCCCTTGTTGCTGTGTCACATCTCTGAAACATCCTGTCCCTATCTACCTTGTCAATTTATCTCAGTATTTTATATCCTTACCATGTCTTCCCTATCTCTCCTGTTCTCCAGTGTCGTCAGGTCGATTTAGCTTAACCTCTCATCTCATTGTTGCAAATGTTTGCACTTTCTCTAACTTCTTGACGCGCTTGACCAGGTGTGGGTTCCAAACTGGTGCTACATACTCCAATATGGGCCTGACGCACACGGTGTACAGTCTTGAACGATTATTTGCTAAGGTGTCGAAATGCTATTCTTAGGTTTGCCAGGCGCCCATATGCTGTAGCAGTTATTTGGTTGATGTGCGACTCAGATGTGCCCGGTATTATACTCACCCCAGGATCCTTTTCCTTGAGTGAGGTTTGCAGTCTTTGGCCTCCCCTAGCCTGTACTCTCTCTGCGGTCTGCTTTCACCTTCTCCAATCTTCATGACTTTTCACTTGGAGAAGCCAATTGTTGGACCAAACTTGTGTGTGTGTGTGTGTGTGTGTGTCTGTATGTACTCACCCATTTGTGGTTGCAGGGGTCGATTCATAGCTCCTGACCCAGCCTCTTCAATGATCGCTACTAGGTCCTCTCTCTCCCTGCTCCATGAGCTTCATCAAACCTCGTCATAAAACTATGTATGGTTCCTGCCTCCACTACGTCATTTTCCAAGACTATTCTACTTCCTGACAACTCTATGACTGAAGAAATACTTCCTAACATCTCTCTGACTCATCTGAGTCTTCAACTTCCAATTGTGGCCCCTTGTTTCTGTGTCCCATCTCTAGAGCATCCTGTCTCTGTCCACCTTTTCAATTCCTCGCAGTATTTTATATGTCGTTATCATGTCTTCCCTAACCCTCCTATCTTCCAGTGTCGTCAGGCCGATTTTCCTTAACCCTTAGCTCTGGAACTTGTGTTGTTGCAAACTTTTGCACTTTCTCTAATTTCTTGACGTGCTTGACCAGGTGTGGGTTCCAAACAGGTGCTGCATACTCCAATATGGGCCTGACGTACACGGTGTACAGAGTCTTGAACGATTCCTTACTGAGGTATCGGAACGCTATTCTTAGGTTTGCCAGGCGCCCATATGCTGCAGCAGTTTAACTGGTTGATGTGTGCCTCAGATGTGCTCGGTATTATACTCACCCCAAGATAGTTTTCCTTGAGTGAGGTTTGCAGTCTTTGGCCACCTAGACTATACTCTGTCTGTGGTCTTCTTTGCCCTTCCCCGATCTTCATAACTTTGCATTTGGAGGGGTTAAATTCGAGGAGCCAGTTGCTGGACCAGGCTTGCAGCTTGTCCAGATCCCTTTGTAGTCCTGCCTGATCCTCATCCGATTTAATTCTCCTCATAAACATCACATTATATGTAAACAGGAACACTTCTGAGTCTATCCTTTCCGTCATGTCATTCACATATACCAAAAACAGCACTGGTCCTAGGTGATCCCTGTGGAACCTCGCTTGTCACAGGCGCCCACTCTGACACCTCGTCACGTACCATGACTCGTTGTTGCCTCCCTGTCAGGTATTCTCTGATCCATTGCAGTGCCTTTCCTGTTATGCATGCTTGATCCTCTAGATTTTGCACTAATCTCTTGTGAGAAACTGTGTCGAAGGCCTTCTTCCAGTCCAAGAAAATGCAATCTACCCACCCCTCTCTCTCGTGTCGTACTTCCGTTACCCTATCACAAAACTCCAGTAGGTTTGTGACACAGGACTGGGTGTGTGTGTGTGTGTGGTGGAGAGAGAGAGAGAGAGAGAGAGAGGAGAGAGAGAGAGAGAGAGAGAGAGAGAGAGAGAGAGAGAGAGAGAGAGTCTTGTTTCACAACACTGTCATAAAAGACTGTCACATGCAGCTTTTTCCACCTGCCACAACCAGAGAACACTTACTTAGTGCCACGTTCTGTTAGTTGTTGCAGTAGTGATGGTACAGTGTTGCAGTAGTTGTTGTGGTGATGGTACAGACTGACACAAAACATTGGGAAACAATTATGTCAAATGTCCGACTCAGGAATCATGATGTTATCTGTCAGTGATGAAATACGAAGTACAAAATGGATTTTCCTTTATACTGACGTATGTACATGTATTTCTACCAACAGTGCCTCTTATATACACGTATGTGCATAGTGCTGTATATGCAATATATATATATATATATATATATATATATATATATATATATATATATTGTAACCACGAACTAATGGTATTGATCAATAACAACACTGCGACTAGCCAAGGACTTGAACCCATGTTGTTTTTGCCCGTCTCATGGTGAGCGAAAGCCACATGATTCTCTAACCCACATTACCACCAAATCCTTCAAGAATTAAGCACCCAACAGAGCTAGGTGTGTTACCTTGATCCGAAGACATACGGTGGTGTGGGTGCCTCTAAGCTAATTTCATTCTACTCCCCGTTTGGTGTACTAGCCTCAATATGCAGTATTTTATATTATTGTAACCACGAACGAGTGGTATTGATCAATAACAACACTGCGACTAGCCAAGGACTCGAACCCATGTTGTTTTGGCCCGCCTCATGGTGTGCAAAAACCACATGACGCTCTAACCCATAGGACCATACCACCATTAACACAGTACTGGACAGTGCCATGCATCATGTGAGTGAACATACCACCATAACGACAGTACTGGACAGTGCCACGCATCATGTGAGTGAACATACCACCATAAAAACAGTACTGGACAGTGCCACGCATGATGTGAGTGAACATACCACTATAAAGACAGTACTGGACAGTGCCACGCATCATGTGAGTGAACATACCACCATAAAAACAGTACTGGACAGTGCCACGCATCATGTGAGTGAACATACCACCATAAAAACAGTACTGGACAGTGCCACGCATCATGTGAGTGAACATACCACCACAAAGACAGTAATGGACAGTGCCACGCATCATGTGAGTGAACATACCACCATTAACACAGTTCTGGACAGTGCCACGCATCATGTGAGTGAACATACCACCATTAACACAGTAATGGACAGTGCCACGCATCATGTGAGTGAACATACCACCATTAACACAGTAATGGACAGTGCCACGCATCATGTGAGTGAACATACCACCATTAACACAGTACTGGACAGTGCCACGCATCATGTGAGTGAATATACCACCATTAACACAGTTCTGGACAGTGCCACGCATCATGTGAGTGAACATACCACCATTAACACAGTACTGGACAGTGCCATGCATCATGTGAGTGAACATACCACCATAACGACAGTACTGGACAGTGCCACGCATGATGTGAGTGAACATACCACCATAAAAACAGTACTGGACAGTGCCACGCATGATGTGAGTGAACATACCACCATAAAAACAGTACTGGACAGTGCCACGCATGATGTGAGTGAACATACCACCATAAAAACAGTACTGGACAGTGCCACGCATCATGTGAGTGACCATACCACCATTAACACAGTTCTGGACAGTGCCACGCATCATGTGAGTGAACATACCACCATTAACACAGTACTGGACAGTGCCATGCATCATGTGAGTGAACATACCACCATAACGACAGTACTGGACAGTGCCACGCATCATGTGAGTGAACATACCACCAGTAACACAGTACTGGACAATGCCACTCATTTAATAAGGGAATTCATTGGCCTTGAGCATCCTACTGCTTTAGGCTGGAACCTCTGAACTCCGACAAGGAAGATGTGAGTATATGTAGCCGGCTATGTTACCGGGCCTGAACATCTACCCGGGGTATCAGCTACCAAGTTCTGGCACACACCTGGGCATCACACAAACACGTCTCGGGATAAGGATGAGGCTGGAAATGGGGTCGACCAGGGGCAATGGATATTCTCATCTGCGGGAAATTGGTGAGAATATTCTCAGATGCTAGGATGTGGGAAGGGGGGTTCCTGGCCCCCGGCCAGTCACTAACCTCCCATTGGGAAGGAGGAAATGAGGAGGAAAGGAGAGAATAAGAAAGAGTGGCAGAAGTTGTAGTAATAACATTTACGGAGCACTCTGAACGTGTAGGTCACCCAGCGCTCGCAGCTATACTATATATATATATATATATATATATATATATATATATATATATATATATATATATATATATATATATATATATATATATATATATATATGCAACACACAATAAAAACAAGAATAAAATTAACAACCAAATGATCTCTATCAGACATATAAAGAAAATACAGAAAGTTGAGACTGGCCAAAAACCAAACTAATTATTACCTAATCTGGGACATACAGGTAAGCTTAGACACACTTTCAGTATAGGAACCAGCGGAGACATGATCATAACATACAAGAAACTAGGAGACATTTCCAAAGAAGGCATGGAGTGGAACAGAACGAGGAGAAACACATATCTTATACCTTAGAATACCTTGTAAGAGTTTCGAGAGTTTCTCTACTCTGTGAGCCCGGCCATGGGCCAGGCTCGTCTGGTGCTTGCCTGGTCAACCAGGCTCGAATATTTCCAATATGTAGGGTAAGTAACCAAGTGAAATTAATTAGCAAGGTATATAGTGAAGATCATCTTAATAGATGGACTCAAGAGTAGATATGACATAGCCCAGAAGAGTAGGAAGTGAGCCACACAATGCAGTTTATGAGGAAAAGACGAGGCCCAAGAGTTGCAACTCATTCTCCCCTAACACCCGAAGCATGTTAGGACAGAGTGAAGGAGCCGTATGTTAGAACAGAGTGAAGGAGCCACATGTTAGAACAGAGTGAAGGAGCCACATGTTAGAACAGAGTGAAGGAGCCACATGTTAGAACAGTGGAGCCACATGTTAGAACAGTGAAGGAGCCACATGTTAGAACAGTGAAGGAGCCACATGTTAGAACAGAGTGAAGGAGCCACATATTAGGACAGAGTGAAGGAGCCACATATTAGGACAGAGGGAAGGAGCCACACTGCTGCAAAGAGTAAAGGAAACACCAAAGGGAAGAGCAAGACACGTAGCATCTTGAGATTACGACAAGGAAAGGTGAGAACAAAAACCAGAGGCTAACACCTTCCTGTGTGCGTGCGTATGCAGGTGCGTGTGAGCGTGCGTGAGGGCACTCGTGGATAAAGGCCCTCGACCCTTTGTCTTATGACAACCCGTGAGTGTCAAAGGCCAAAGGTAGAACCACTGAGAGGGATGGAAGTAACCTCGTCTAGGTCAGAGGGCGGCCGCCAGATCACAGGAAGAGATTTTTTGTGCTTCACCTTCAAGATCAGCAGCATCCGGCCAGTAATGTTGTGCTGGGTATATCACTCAGGTGGGGAAGGATGTTCAGGTGGGGAAGAGGGCAGGATGAGGGCGCGCTGGCGAGAGGTGGCGGGATGGTAGCGTCCTGGGATGGTAGGATAGGTGGAGTGCAGGTGAAGGATAGCAGCATCTTTGCATGGTGGAGTCATGTGGATGAATACAAAGAGGCACAATACCGTGAATGGAACAATACACAAATAACCCACACATATGAGACAGAAGCTTACCACGACGTTTCGGTCCGTCTTGGACCCTTTACAAAGTCACATTGTGACTGTAAATGGTCCAAGTCTGGCCGAAACGTCGTCGTAAGCTTCTCTCTCCTACGTGAGGGTTATTTGTGTATGGATTAGTACAAGACAAAAGACATTGAACACTCAGAATATTGATCTTATCACATCGTTGACAATAATAACTTGATCGGCGGTCGCGATGGCTCTTCCAATCATTTCTTACATTATTAGAGTATGATTTCATCTTGATAAATATTTACTGACTTAAGCAATCGAAAAATGCCTCCAAGTCGACAGGAATAGAACTTAAAGCACCTATGATTCTTCGTAAGTGTGTGTCCCTAGCAGTGATCCCTCTGCTTCACATCTGATGAATACAACACCAAGAATATTACCACAGGACTGCTTGGGAATGCGCTATACACCTCTGAGCATTAACTAGAAACCAGGAATATTTTTTTTGTTCAGATAAAAGTAGTGCCAAATATTATAGCATTGTTAAGTAAAAGGAAACATAGGTATTTAATGAGACATTATATCGTAGGAACGTTTCGCTCTCCAGGAGCTTTGTCAAGCCTTTACCTTGGACTTGAAAGATAACATGAGCACAGTCCACCCATTTCTAACCCCCAACCCCCACGAGTCCTGCTTGAGCGCAGGTACAACAGCCCAGCTGATCAAAACACTCTTTAAAGGAATTTGGCAAGTTTCCTCTTGAAGATAGTTAGTAATATATTGGTAAATACCGCTTATACTTGAAGGGAGGGCGTTGACAAGCCTTGGACCCTGCACATTTAGCTATCTCTCAGTGTGTTTATCGCCTCTCACAGACTATAATTTTTAAAGGGGTGGACCGGTAAGCCAGCTGAAGATTTCGGTCAGGTGACCAAAGCTTCAACGGCGTCAGGAAACACTTGTCCGGTGTCCTGACGAACCTAACCTAACCTAACCTAGGTTTTTGACGTGATATTCAACGTCAGTTTATTAACGCTTTCACAGTTTTCCAATACTGTTTTCATTATTATAAGTCTGGTCAAGTTAATTTAGGTTAGGTTATATAAATCTATGAAGTCGTATCCTCTACCAGCGTCACAAGGAACACCCCCTCCCTCACCAGTACCACAACACTAGAACACACCAGAGACGACCCCACCAGCGTCACAAGTAACACCCCCTCCACCTCCCTCACCAGTACCACAACACTAGAACACACCAGATACGACCACACCAGCGTCACAAGGAACACCTCCTCCCCCTCCCGCACCTGTACTCCAACACTACACCAGAGATGACCCCCAACAGCGTCACAACACCCCCTCCCCTCCTTCACCACAATCACAACACGCCAGAGACGACCCCACCAGCATCACAAGTAACACCCCTCCCCTTCACCAGTACCACAACACGCCAGAGACGACCCCACCAGCATCACAAGTAACACCCCCTCCCCCTCACCAGTACCACAACACACCAGAGACGACCCCACCAGCATCACAATTAACACCCCTCCCCTCACCAGTACCACAACAGATCAGAGACGACCCCACCAGCACACAAGTAACCCCTCCCCCTCACCAGTACCACAAAACAGAGACGACCCCACCAGCATCACAAGTAACACCCCTTCCCCTCACCAGTACCACAACACACCAAAGACGACCCTACCAGCATCACAATTAACATCCTCTCCCCTCACCAGTACCACAACACATCAGAGGCGACCCCACCTGCACCACAAGTAACACCTCCCCTCACCAGTACCACAACACACCAAAGACGACCCCACCAGCATCACAAGTAACACCCCTCCCCTCACCAGTACCACAACACACCAAAGACGACCCCACCAGCATCACAAGTAACACCCTCCCCTCACCAGTACCACAACACATCAGAGGCGACCCCACCTGCACCACAAGTAACACCCCTCCCCTCACCAGTACCACAACACACCAAAGACGACCCTACCAGCATCACAAGTAACACCCCCTTCCCCTCACCAGTACCACAACACACCAAAGACGACCCCACCTGCACCACAAGTAACACCCCCTCCCCCTCACCAGTACCACAACACATCTGAGGCGACCCCACCTGCACCACAAGTAACACCCCCTCCAACCTCACCAGTACCACAACACACCAGAGACGCCCCCACCAGCATCTTAAGGAACACCCCCGTCATCCCCCTCACCTACTTCCTACATGGGTGACCTTGCAGCCGTCAATTGCATGACCCTGCGGACCTCTGGTGCCTTGAAGATCGTCTCCCCTCCAGAGGGCACAGAAATTTTTCTCAGTAACTCCCTCCTTCTTCCTGCCTGCTGTAGGAGGAGGAGGCTGACCTTGGGAGCATCTTTTCCTGCGTCTCGGATAAGTCTAGCGGATGTGGTGACACGAGGCGCTGCTCCCTGGCCCTGGCCCCAGTGCTCCGTGTCACACACGGGGTCACTCGTGGGGATCACAGGTTAGGGGTCAAGCAGAAACAGAATCAAATTCTGTGTAGATCAGGATGCTGTGTATTCGTGAAGGGCGGAGGTTGTTTATGGTGGCGGTGAACCTCAGTGTACTCACCTAATTGTACTCACCTAATTGTGGTTGCAGGGGTCGAGACTCAGCTCCTGGCCCCGCCTCTTCGCTGTCTGCTACTGGGTCTCTGCTCTCCCTGCTCCATGAGCTTTATCTTACCTTGTCTTAAAACTATGTATGGTTCCTGCCTCCACTATATCTTTCTCTAGACTATTCCACTTCCTGACTACTCTGTGGCTGAAGAAATGCTTCCTAACATCCCTTTGACTCTAGTGTGAGTGTGTATGTGTGTGTGTGTGTGTGTGTGTTAGTTACCATTTTGTCCAAGGCACATGTCGATTAGACACTAGGCCTGTTGTATGTATGTGTGTGTGTAACGAAACACTTCGAAATGTTTCGGCCCCGCCGGGTACATCCGTGCGTGAAGCAAGAGCGCTAGCCACAATGCCATCGGGGCGTGTGTGTGTGTGTGTGTGTGTGTGTGTGTGTGTGTGTGTGTGTGTGTGTGTGTGTGTGTGTGTGTGTACTCACCTAGTTGTGGTTACAGGGGTCGAGTCATAGCTCATGGCCCCGCCTCTTCACTGGCCGCTACTGGGTCACTCTCCCTGCGCCATGAGCTTTATCATACCTTTTCTTATAGCTATAATAATAATAATAATAATAATAATAATAATAATTTTATTCAGACATGATACAAATATGTACTACATAGTTCTAGGTATCAATGGGGTGTACATCCCAAAAGCCCCTAATATGCTGAGCATTGTGGGCATTCTTAAAATTAATTAACAGTAGACTGTACATGGTAAAAAATTATGGTTGATAATTTACAAAATAAGTATAATTGTGTAATTAAGTTGTGAAATTTGAATATAAGTTGAACATAATAATTTATTTATTGCAGCAATGCAATTAATTAAATCAGATCAAGTATGCATTATTTATAACAGGTTTTTACATTTAAGTGATTAATCAACTTTGTTGGTAATGTTAAATATTGTGCACTTAGGTTTGAGTGAGAAGGTGGTTTTTTAGCAGCGTTTTGAATTGAGGTACAGGCAGGGTTTCTTTGGCAATCACAGGTAATGAATTCCAAATTTTCGGGCCTTTAATGTGCATTGAGTTTTTGCATAGTGTTAGATGGACACGGGGAACATCGAGGAGTGATCTGTGTCTTGTGTTATGGTCATGTGTCCTCTTAAGTTGGTAAGGAGAAGTTTGAGTGGTGGGTTAATATTTGAGTTTAGTGTTCTATGTATGTAATAGGCACAGTAAAAAGTATAGATGTTTTGTATGGTGAGTAAGTTTAGATTTTTTAATATTTGTGGAGTATGTTGTCTGGAGTGTGAATTTGTTATCATTCTAACTGCAGCCTTTTGTTGTGTTATAAATGGTCTGAGATGAGTTATTGTTGTTGAGCCCCATGCGCAGATTCCATAGGTGAGGTAGGGGTAAATGAGTGAGTGATATAGGGTAAGGAGAGCTGGTTGTGGAACATAGTACCGTATCTTGGATAGTATTCCCACGGTCTTTGAGACTTTCTTGGAAATTTGTTGTATATGTGTCTGAAATTTGAGGCCACTGTCAAGATGGATTCCTAAGAATTTTCCCTCTGTGAGCTTTGTGATAAGGGACCCGTGTATCATTATGTTAAGTGGTACATTTGTAGCTCTGTTTCCAAACTGAATAAAATAGGTTTTATCAATATTGAGAGTAAGTTTGTTAATCATCATCCAGGTAGATATTTTCTGCAATTCAGCATTTACAGTGTTGGCTAGTATGTCTGGGCTTGGGTGAGAGAAAACGTATGTAGTGTCATCTGCAAATAGTATGGGTTTGAGTAGTTGAGATGCATTTGGTAGGTCGTTAATGTAAATGAGAAAGATGAATGGATCCTGCCTCCACTACATCGCTTCCCAAACTATTCCACTTCCCGACCACTCTGTGACTGAAGAAATACTTCCTAACATCCCTGTGATTCATCTGAGTCTTCAACTTCTAACTGTGTCCCCTTGTTGCTGTGTCCCATCTCTGGAACATTCTGTCTCTGTCTACCTTGTCAATTCCTCTCAGTATTTTATATATCGTTATCATGTCCCCCCTATCTCTCCTGTCCTCCAGTGTCGTCAGGTCGATTTCCCTTAACCTCTCCTCGTAGGACATACCCCTTAGCTCCGGGACTAGTCTTGTTGCAAACCTTTGCACTTTCTCTAGCTTCTTCACGTGCTTGGCTAGATGTGGGTTCCAAACTGGTGCTGCGTACTCCAGTATGGGCCTAACGTACACAGTGTACAGGGTCCTGAACGATTCTTTATTAAGATATCGGTATGCTGTCTTAGGTTTGCTAGGCGCCCGTATGCTGCAGCAGTTATTTGGTTGATGTGCGCCTCAGGAGATGTGCCTGGTGTTATACTCACCCCAAGATCTTTTTCCTTGATTGAGGTTTGTAGTCTCTGGCCCCCTAGACTGTACTCCGTCTGCGGTCTTCTTTGCCCTTCCCCAATCTTCATGACTTTGCACTTGGTGGGGTTGAACTCCAGGAGCCAATTGCTGGACAAGGCTTGCAGCCTGTCCAGCTCCCTTTGTAGTTCTGCCTGATCCTCGTCCGATTGAATTCTTCTCATCAACTTCACATCATCTGCAAACAGGGACACTTCGGAGTCTATTCCTTCCGTCATGTCGTTCACAAATACCAGAAACAGCACCGGTCCTAGGACTGACCCCTGTGGAACCCCACTCGTCACCAGCGCCCACTCTGACACCTCGCCCCGTACCATGACTCGCTGCTGTCTTCCTGACAGGTATTCCCTGATCCCCTGTAGTGCCTTCCCTGTTACCCCTGCCTGGTCCTCCAGCTTCTGCACTAATCTCTTGTGTGGAACTGTGTCAAACGCCTTCTTACAGTCCAAGAATATGCAATCTACCCACCCCTCTCTCTCTTGTCTTACTGCTGTCACCCTGTCGTAGAACTCCAGTAGGTTTGTGTGTGTGTGTACTCACCTAGTTGTGGTTGCATAGCTCCTGGCCCCGCCTCTTCACTGGTCGCTACTGGGTCACTCTCTCTGCGCCATGAGCTTTATCATACCTCTTCTTAAAGCTATGAATGGATCCTGCATCCACTACATCACTTCCCAAACTATTCCACTTCACGACCACTCTGTGACTGAATAAATACTTCCTAACATCCCTGTAATTCATCAGAGTCTTCAACTTCCAACTGTGTCCCCTTGTTGCTGTGTCCCATCTCTGGAACATTCTGTCTCTGTCAACCTTGTCAATTCCTCTCAGTATTTTATATGTCGTTATCATGTCCTCCCTATTTATCCTGTCCTCCAGTGTCGTCAGGTCGATTTCCCTTAACCTCTCCTCGTAGGACATACCCCTTAGCTCGTGTGTGTGTGTGTTAGTTAGTTACCAATTTGTCCTAGGCACATGTCGATTAGACACTAGGCCTGTTGTATGTATGTGTGAGTGTGTATATGTGTAAGGAAACACTTCGAAATGTTTCTGTCCCACCGGGAATTGAACCCGGCCCCTCCGTGCGTGAAGCGAGAGCTTTACCCACTAGGCCACCGGGGGCTGTGTGTGTGTGTGTGTGTGTGTGTGAAGGAGGAAGCGAAGGGGGGTCATCTTGTGGTGTGGGACTATCCACGAGGTGTTCCCAGGCATCAATGATTGTTGATGACCTCTCTGAACTGTCACATTTACCACTTCCTTATATCTTCCTCCCCAACCCCCGGCCTCCAACAACCTCCCCCCCAAAAAAAAAACCACAACCGTCACCACCACAGCCATACCCATCATTAACACCACCACCACAACCCCCACCACTACTGTCACCACCGTCACAACCACCACCATCATAACCACACCAATCACCACACCTCTCATCCAACATACTAAGTCATCCTGCCTCTCATACAACATACTAAGTCATCCTGCCTCTCATACAGCATACTAAGTCATCCTTCCTCTCATACAACATACTACGTCATCCTGCCTCTCATACAACATACTACGTCATCCTGCCTCTCATACAACATACTACGTCATCCTGCCTCTCATACAACATACTACGTCATCCTGCCTCTCATACAACATACTAAGTCATCCTGCCTCTCATACAACATACTACGTCATCCTGCCTCTCATACAACATACTAAGTCATCCTGCCTCTCATACAACATACTAAGTCATCCTGCCTCTCATACAACATACTAAGTCATCCTGCCTCTCATATAACATACTAAGTCATCCTGTTCTCATACAACATACTACGTCATCCTGCCTCTCATACAACATACTAAGTCATCCTGCCTCTCATACAACATACTAAGTCATCCTGCCTCTCATACAACATACTAAGTCATCCTGCCTCTCATATAACATACTAAGTCATCCTGCCTCTCATACAACATACTAAGTCATCCTGCCTCTCATACAACATACTAAGTCATCCTGTCTCTCATATAACATACTAAGTCATCCTGCCTCTCATACAACATACTAAGTCATCCTGCCTCTCATACAACATACTAAGTCATCCTGCCTCTCATACAACATACTACGTCATCCTGCCTCTCATATAACATACTAAGTCATCCTGCCTCTCATATAACATACTAAGTCATCCTGCCTCTCATACAACATACTACGTCATCCTGCCTCTCATACAACATACTACGTCATCCTGCCTCTCATACAACATACTAAGTCATCCTGCCTCTCATACAACATACTAAGTCATCCTGCCTCTCATATAACATACTAAGTCATCCTGCCTCTCATACAACATACTAAGTCATCCTGCCTCTCATACAACATACTAAGTCATCCTGTCTCTATATAACATACTAAGTCATCCTGCCTCTCATAACATACTAAGTCATCCTGCCTTATACAACATACTAAGTCATCCTGCCTCTCATACAACATACTACGTCATCCTGCCTCTCATATAACATACTAAGTCATCCTGCCTCTCATATAACATACTAAGTCATCCTGCCTCTCATACAACATACTAAGTCATCCTGCCTCTCATACAACATACTAAGTCATCCTGCCTCTCATATAACATACTAAGTCATCCTGCCTCTCATATAACATACTAAGTCATCCTGCCTCTCATATAACATACTAAGTCATCCTGCCTCTCATATAACATACTAAGTCATCCTGTCTCTCATCACTTACAAAATACAAAACAAACCAGATCTTAATAATCATAAATCACAATATTTGTCTTTTCTCTGGGGCAATTTATCTTAAATCTTCTTAATATATCATCATGTCTATTATCATCACTTCTTTATGTCCACAATCATCATCCCCGTATGTCTACAATCATCAACCCTGTATGTCTACAATCATCAACCTTGTATGTCTACAATCATCCCCGTATATCTACAATCATCAACCTTGTATGTCTTCAATTATTACCCATGTATGTCTACAATCATCACCCCTGTATATCTACAATCATCATCCCTGTATGTCTACAATCATCACCCCTGTATGTCTACAATCATCATGCCTGTATGTCTACAATCATCACCTCGTATGTCTACAATCACCCCTGTATATCTACAATCATCATCCCTGTATGTCTACAATCATCGCCCATGTATGTCTACAATCATCATCCCTGTATGTTTACAATCATCACCCTGTATGCCTACAATCATCATCCCAGCATGTCAGCAATCATCATTCCTGTATAATAATAATCACGTATTTCAAACTTTGTAGAGGAATAACAGTAAAACAACAAAACAACACTGGTGACTTTAACTTGTGTAAAACTTAAAACACCGCTTGCTTCTCCAAACACGAAGATAAACAGCCTAAGCAAACTATTAACAGATATAACAGAAAAACAACTATAGATAACAGGTGGTTCAGTGGATGAGCGCCCCTAGCGGCCAGGTGGCAAACTACTACTACTAAACTTCGAAATGGATATATCGCAATAATATGAACCACTATAAAACTATTTACATTATTATTATTATTATTATCATTATTAACGACAGTAGTAGTAGTAGTGGTGGCGGTCTACCTGAAGTCTACCTACCTGGAGGGAGTTCCGGGGGTCAACACTCCCGCGACCCAGTCCTTGACCAGGCCTGACAGTGGATCAGAGCGGTAGTTGAGGTAGTAGTAGTAGTAGTAGTAATAGTAGTAGTAAATGTTACTGTTATTTTAGTTGGAATTGCAGTTGTCGTTATTATTATTATTATTATATTTGCGGGGGTTGCCTCCAAGCCGGATGCGTATTGTGTCACGTGACGTCAGAGGTTTCCCACACTACCTGGGCGGTGTTTCTCCGTGAGATGAGGAGGAGGAGGCAGGTTAATTACCCTCACCTGTGCCTCCCACACGCTGTGTCCCTCCTACTACTCTTCCTCCCTCCTTCATTAACCTCCGCTCTCTCTACCTACCTTGTCTTCCATCACGCCTTCCTCCGCCTCCTCGTGTGTATCTCACACCTCCGTATAGTTTTTCCTCTTTGTCAATTATTATCTTTTTCAGTGTTGAAATAACACGATAGAAACTCACTTGTTATTGCTCTGTTTTTCTCAAGAACGTGAGCTAAGGACGTTTATTAAAGGAAACGTTTCGCCACGAGTGTCTTCTACACTCCTGAAGTGTACATTAAGTGTCTTTTTCCACAACTTGTGGGTATATCGCTAAGATACTCTGTTTTAATAATGTAGATAATAATAAAGATACCCTTGGTAGCAGTTCTCTAAAATAAAGCTTAGGTCAGTAATGTTATCAGCAGATGTAGGTGACACTCTCAAGGCTAAGCTCAGGGGCGGATCTACTATCAAACTAATGAAACTTAAGATTCAGGGGCCCCTAATCCTGAGGGACCCCAGAAACGACTTTAGTAGACATTGCTTAAATTTTGGGGGTCTACTGTATGAGAAGGGATTGCAAAGGGGCCCCCAAACAGTTCAAGCTTCAGGGCCACAAAAATGTAGGTCCGCCACTGACTAAGCTCCTAACAGCAACAATGTTATTATTGTTCACCTCAGTATTATCACACGTACCATGATTTTTATGTCAACATTCTCTGACGGCAGACTTCCTTCCTCTACACCGTCCTCCATCTTTCTTTACACCCTCCTCCATCTTATTCTCACTCTCACACTCATTGTTTACCTCTCCTTAACTACCCTTTATTCTATATTTTTCTCTGTACCCGTTACACACACACACACACACACACACACCCTGGTCTAACACGTCAAGAAACTGGAGAAAGTGCAGAAGTTGCAACAGGACTAGTCCCGGAGCTAAGGGGTATGTCTTATGAGAAGAGGTTAAGGGAACTCAACCTGACGACACTGGAGGACATGAGGGATGGGGGAACATGATAACAACGTATAAAATACTGAGAGGAACTAAAAAGGTGGACAGGACCAAAATGTTTCAGAGATGGGACACAGCAACAAGGGGTCACAATTGGAAGTGAAAAACTCAGATGAGTCATAGGGATGTTAGAAAGTATTTCTTCGGCCTTTAGAGTTGTCAGTGAAGTAGTAGGTGCAGGGTCCATTCACAGCTTTAAGAAGAGGTATGATTAAGCTCTTGAAGCAGGGAGAGAGTGGACCTAGTAGCGACTAGCGAAGAAGCGGGGCCAGTAGCTTTGAATCGACCCCCGCAACCACAAATAGGTGAGCAAACATACTAAGTACCCTCCTTGTTGATCTAGGAGACAAGATAATCACACAAGATCATAAAAGATACGAAACAAGTGACAAAGAAGACTTCATAGCACCATCAACAGGAGGAACAAGAAGTCACAATTGTAAACTGAGAAAGTATACAAGAAAACATTGTTTCACACACGAGAGTGGCAGTACTTACTACAACCTCCGCAAACATCAAATAACTGGATGTATTTCGCTGAGCGATCCGAGAGAGGTATCCCAATATCCTATAATCCAAACATTTTTACCTCAATGAATGTAAAAGGAATAGTGCAAAGTACAGCTTTAATTTACAATTCAGTTACATATCTATTTTTTTAATATGATACTATAGCATTTAAGGTTTGAAATCTGTCAGAAGAGGCATGTTTCAGTTACTACAAAGAAACTATTTTGCTTTATAAAATTGGCAGACTGAAACTTACACAAGGTAAATTCACTGCGAAGCTTTCTTTGACAAAAATCACACCAGTGGTAAATTTTTGAATCCAACCAGAAAATGCATTCTCGAGTTATTGCACAGAATCTACCGATTCCACGTTTATTAACTAGTCTAAGTCCAGGAATAGTTTATATATATATAATTAACCAGAAGGCACCTGCATGCAGGTGCAAATAGTTGCACGAATCTTTGCCTTAAAGTACACCAGTGTAGAAAATTTAAAACTGATTAGATGACGCATTTTCAAGTTATAGAGGACTTTGTCAGCGCTGGTGATACTAATGCGATCTTCATCCAAGACGAATGTCTTAGACTGGTGGGAACTGTGATAAGAAGGTCCTTGACATAAACCTCTTGGAAGTCAGAATCTTTATCGGAATCTTGATCGAGGATTAATTAAGGCTTCCATTTTTACGTGTAATAATGACATAGCTGGATACATTACTGATAATGTAAAGTCTGTTTATATCTTTTCATCGAGTGTCACAACATCCTATTTAATTTGCTGCACAGTCTTACCCTCTGTCGGACTAAGGCTGTGGTGACTACTCCGGCTGCGCTTAGTTGTGTGTGTCTGTCCATGCTGTCCCGAAGACTCAGTCTCAAAACACGAGCTGTGGCAAAAGCATCTTGACTGTCAGCATCAAGTTTCTCAGCACATTCCATTAGAAAGGTGCGACAGGAGGCGAAGGAATAACCAAAGTTCGGAGATAAGTAGGAGTGGATCGAGAGTCAACCATTTCCAGAATGTAGTCGTTGATAAAAGTGTGTCTATGATGTAAAGGCCTAAAGGAGGTCAAAGTACTTTCTACCCATCACCTGCAGAGCAGGTGATGGGTAGAAAGTACTTTGAAAATACCACTGTTTACCATGTACTTTGAAAGTACCACTGTTTATCATGTACTTTGAAAGTACCACTGTTTACCATGTACTTTGAAAGTACCACTGTTTATCATGTACTTTGAAAGTACCACTGTTTATCATGTACTTTGAAAGTACCACTGTTTATCATGTACTTTGAAAGTACCACTGTTTACCATGTACATTGAAAGTACCACTGTTTACCATGTACTTTGAAAGTACCACTGTTTATCATGTACTTTGAAAGTACCACTGTTTATCATGTACTTTGAAAGTACCACTGTTTACCATGTACTCTTCATAGACTTGAAAACAGCTTTGTTTCCTAGTAAAACGTTGCCTCAATAAAGGTTCCTATTCTGTTATAGTTTCTTTTCATCGTCTTTATGGTTTTACAACCTTTCATTCCCATAATATATATTATGGGGGCTTTATCACTTAATACACGGCATGGACAAACTTAAAAATATATAGAGGACAGAGGTCAGTTAAATTAATTAGGTGCTGATATGTGCATCACTTGTTTGTGGAATATGTGGAGGGTTAGAATTAGTTTAGGAAGGACACCTGATATACTAAAATTTCCGGGGTTACGAGACACCATGTCAGATACTGCAATCAGAGTTGCCTTGATAAAGTGTCACACAAATTATTCTCCTGTAAAACCAAATTGCCTACTTTCCATTTCATTACTTACCAGGTGGGCCACACACTTTTTTTTTTAATCCACGAATGACTTTATATACTCGTTCTTGGACATCCTCCTAGGCACAGACAGGGATAATCTGTCCTTCACAGTGTAGAGAAAGCCTACAAACATGGACGACCTGCCACACTTCTACTCGCATCATGGCATGGACTGAGAGAGGGAGGGGGGTTGTCATCGGATTCTGCCTGAGAGCTCATTATCAACACCGCCGCTGCGGCGGTGTTGATAATGTGGTGGGAACGTCTCCTGCAGGCATAAATAAAGTGTAGAAGAAAATGAAGGCAAGTGAAAACCTGGAAAATGTGGTTGTATTCCTATACGCTCTCAGGCAGAATCCGATAACAACCCCCTCCCTCTCTCAGTGCGTGACACGATGCGAGTAGAAGTGTAGCAGGTCGTCCTTGTCTGTAGGTTTTCTCTACACTGTGAAGGACAGATTATCCCTGTCTGTGCTTAAGAAGATGTCCAAGAACGAGTTTTTTTTCTATCCTTGTTCTCCTCAAGCATAAATTTATTGAATGGTTCCACATGTTGATTTTGAATAGCAGTGTGTTGATGTTGAATCTTTTAGGATAAGTCACCAAAATATCCAAATAACATAACTATGTTATGTTGCTGGAGATTAGAGGCTTGGTGCCTTCTCTTTCTCAATGTTCCATATAAAGGTCAGCTAATACGGTGCTGATGGGCCAGTCCAAAGTCAGCCCTAAACATAATCTATACTTGTTTTACTAAAATTTAAACCACCGTAATTCACGCAAAGCTCCATGAGATCGATAATTTTTTAACTATGAATTGTGAGTCTTCTTGGATCACCGACTTCCTTACATGGAAGTACAACTGTAACGTCAAAACTTACTAGCTTCTTGTTAATTATGTTGTCTATGATCTGGTGTATGAGATTCACTTAGTGACTCGACTGACTCACGAAATCGTAATGACACGATTGCAAACAAACCATACCACGGGTGGGGTTCGAAACGGCAGAGGCTTACGCGACGGTCTGGAGTTTTGAGACTCTCTGACCTCGGGTTCGAATCCCACCCGTGGTATGGTTTATTCACTTAGTGATGGTACCTAATGGCTGATGGTACCTAATGGTTTAAGAGAAAACCTGAAGGTCTGGTAAATGAGGTTTACTGTACTGATAAAACCTCCAGAAGGCAAAATATCTACAAATAAAATGTCCCAAGTGTTCCTTTCAAAGCTTTCTTAATATGGATATATTTAGTACATATATCACACCATCTCTGTTCTCTGCCAGTGTTCCTCCTTTCTTATGTTCTTATGTTCTTGATTAATATATAACAAGAGACGAGAACACAGTGCAATGGACTAACTGGTTCAGAAAGACACGTGAGCAAACACTGGGATATATTTATTAGAAAACGTTTCGGTCCTGGGACTTTGATCAAGGTCCCAGGACCGAAACTTTTTCTAATATGTCCTAGTGTTTGCTCAAGTGTCTTTCTAAACCAATTTGTGGGTATCTATTACAAAGGTTTATACAACTAAACAAAAATCCCCATCTCACTTTTTCTATGAAGTGAAATGGTGCTGCCTTACACACCTGCTTCACGCAGCTGCTTCACACACACCTGCTTCACGCAGCTGCTTCACACACCTGCTTCACGCAGCTGTTCCCACCTGCTTCACCACTGCTTCACACACCGCTCAGCAGCTGCTTCACCTGCTTCACGCAGCTGCTTCACACACACCTGCTTCACACAGCTGCTTCACGCAGCTGCTTCACACACCTGCTTCACACACACCTGCTTCACGCAGCTGCTTCACACACCTGCTTCACGCAGCTGCTTCACACACACCTGCTTCACCAGCGCTCACCCGGGTTCCACTGCTTACACACCTGCTTCACAGCTGCTTACACACACCTGCTTCACGCAGCTGCTTCACACCACCTGCTTCACCACCTGTTCCAGCTGCTTCACACACACCTGCTTCACCAGCTGCTTCACACCAGCTGCTTCACACACCTGCTTCACACCACCTGCTTCAGCTGCTTCACACACACCTGCTTCGCACAGCTGCTTCACACACCTGCTTCACGCAGCTGCTTCACACAGCTGCTTCACACACACCTGTTTTACACAGCTGCTTCACACAGCTGCTTCACACACACCTGTTTTACACAGCTGCTTCACACAGCTGCTTCACACAGCTGCTTCACACACACCTGCTTTACACAGCTGCTTCACACAGCTGCTTCACACAGACCTGCTTCACACAGCTGCTTCACACAGCTACTTCCCCACACCTGCTTTCTTTCCCAGCTGTTCACACAGACCTGCTTCGCACAGCTGCTTCACACACACCTGCTTCTCACACGCCTGCTTCACACACACCTGCTTCACACACCATCTACCTGTAGGAACAATCAGCCACGCCACTTCCAGGAAGTTGCATCTCCACTGCTCACATCCTCCCCTTGACCTCCCTCACCTGAGCTGAGGTGACCCCAACAACCCCTTCCCAAAGATCAGGGGAGCTTACAATTTAGGTGACCCCCACTAATTGCACTCTTCCAGAGATCAGATAATCCTGACGGCAAAACATTACATATAAATGAACGAGTGACTGAAGATTGTACGACACTTAGGCTAGGATTTAGTGACGGTGGTGATAGTAGTAGTAGGAGGAGGAGTAGTAATAGTAGTAGTAATAGTAGAAGTAGTAGTAGTAGTATAGTAGTAAGAGTAGTAATAGTAACAGTAGTAGTAGTAGCAGCAGCAGCTGTAATAGTAGTAGTAACTAGCAGTAGTAGTAACTAGTAATATTAATGACAAGTAGTAGTACTAGCAGTAGTAGTAGTAGTAGCAGCAGTAGTAGTAGTATAGTAGAGTAGCAGAGCAGTAGTGTAGTAGAGAGTAGAGAGAGTAGTAGTAGTAGTAGTAGCAGGAGTAGTAGCAGCAGCAGGAGTAGCAGCAGAGTAGCTAGTAGAGTAGCAGCAGCAGGTAGTAGTAGAGTAGCAGGTAGTAGAGGTGATGGTAGTAGCAGAGTAGTGCAGTAGAGTAGAGCAAGTAGTAGAGTAGAGTAGGCAGCAGCAGTAGTAGAGTAGTAGCAGCAGCAGTAGAGGTAGCAGGCAGCAGCAGTAGTAGCGAGCAGTAGTAGTAGTAGCGGCAGCAGTAGTAGTAGTAGAGTAGGTAGGTAGCAGCAGCAGTAGTAGTAGTAGCAGCAGCAGCAGCAGTGAGTAGCTAGCAGTAGCAGCAGCAGTAGTAGTAGGCTAGCAGCAGCAGCAGCAGTAGCAGCAGTGCAGTAGCAGTAGTAGAGCAGCAGCAGAGCAGCAGTAGCAGCAGTCAGGTAGTAGCAGCAGCAGCAGCAGCTAGCGCAGCGCGCGCAGCAGTAGCTAGGTAGTAGCAGCAGCGCAGCAGCAGCAGCAGCCAGTGTAGTAGTGCAGCAGCAGCAGCGTGCAGCGCTAGCAGCAGCAGCAGCAGCAGCTAGTGCAGCAGCAGCAGCAGCGCAGTGCAGCAGCAGCAGCAGTAGCAGCAGCAGTAGTAGCTAGTAGCAGCAGCAGCAGCAGCAGCAGTAGTAGCAGCAGCAGCAGGTGCAGCAGCAGCAGCAGCAGTAGTAGTAGCAGCAGCAGCAGTAGTTAGCAGCAGCAGCAGTAGTAGTGCACTAACCTTTTCTCTAATATCCATTGTTCAGGTATGACCTACTTCAACTGGGGAATCCAGCCCACCAGTGTCTTCGTCTGCTTCACGTCCCTTAACTGACGCTGGTATATAAGTGCCAAGCTTCATACCTGTGCTTCAGGTTCTTCAAGACTACGGTGCTCTTCACCAATTGTATGGCTGGGGGACTGATTACCTCGTCGTTTGTATATAGTTCTACTGTCTTACCATTATATCCTTGAATTTGTATTGATGGATGGCGAAACGTCTACAATAAAGATACGCATTTGTTGAACATATGTCTAATTTTCCATCTTGTCGGTTTAGTATACTATATGTACAACAAACGAAGACACAAATCGTAAAACTGTAATATTTTTCTCAAATGATGGTATAATGTTTATGTTCGTTGCATCCATCGAGGTCACAATATATTCTCAAGCATATATAAGATCATCACTTCAGTGGGCCACAAAAAATAACATATGACTCAACGAGGACGTATTTGAATTACTCAGCAATGGATTTTTTTTAAGAAATAAAAGAGGAAAAGAATACAAAATGCAGTCAAACTCCTCAACAGAGCTGAAGAGAAAAGAGACCGAGGCGTATCTTGGTAGAAGAATTTACGTACGATAAGCACGCTCATAAATTCTAAGAAAATAAGAAGCTGGATACGAAGGACTTATAAAATTATAGATGAGAAGCCAATGATGATACTCTTTAAGGCACTTGTTCTCTCCAGAGTGAAATACTGCCTACACTAACAGCTCTGTTTAAGCCAAGCGAAATTGCAGATCTAGAAAATGCACACAACGTTTTACTGCTGGTATCAGTTCAAGGGCTTAAATTATTGGGAACGCCTAAAACCCTCAAGTTATACTTCCCGGAGTTCAAGCGAGAAAGATATACCAAAAATAAATACATGGAAGAAGCTTGAAGAACTGGTTTTAATATGCTGACTGTAGTTACTCCTCAAGAGAGTGAGAGGGATGGTAAACAGAGCAAAATATCCCCAAGGAAAACACAGGATAAGTACAAGAAGAGACAATTCAGCCAGTGTGAAGTGTTATCTGATATAGATCATGATGACTGGGACCACTGCTGCAGCAGCCCAGCATCATACCATGCTTACCTAAATGGAAAGTAAATATTAAAGGGCAAGAAACACACGTGAAGGTAAGGAGAAGTGTGTACCAAGAGAGGATATTGATAAGTTCACGAAATTAATTCCTCATGAGCCAGGCTGTGGTGTCTGCTCAGTATGTAGGCAACCAGCACAAGTAGTTTGACTGATCAAACTCTTATCAGAGAGACCTGGCAGGAGTGGTCACAACCCAGGCTACTAAACACCAGTAACCAGTGTGCTATGACAGCAGTTGACACAGTGCTACCTGGCAGGAGTGGTCACAACCTAGGCTACCAAATACCAGTAATCAGTGTGCTACGACAGTACTAAACAGTGTTACCAGGCCACTTACACCTCCTGCTCCCCCTTATCTTCATCTTCCTTCACATGGAAACAGGAGCACTGCGGTATGATTGCTGACTGACTCATGATACTTCATCCTTCACTTCATCCTCCATTTCATCCTTACCCTTATTTCATCATCCATCCTGTCTCTCCTCTTCATTCTCAGTCTCATCCATCGCCTTACTTCCTCTACCAGCTCATTCTTATTCCCCTTAATTTCATCCTTCATCGTCCTCTTTTTTTCTTCCCCTTCCTCTTTCCCTCCTCATCGTGTTCCTCTTCCATCTCTCCAGTCTATCGTAGATCAAGTCTTCCTTGTTGCAGTGTGTTGGTCAACTATACAAGAGCTTAATGAAGATATTTCTGCCAGATGGCCCCTGCAGCCACGACTTTACTCACAATCATTTTGTCTCACCGCGGGTAATCATAGCCAAGTTGATCCATAAATCGAGGCGGCTGTCATAGCTAACATTAACCCTGTCAATAATTTTACAAGGGAAGGAGGGGGTAGTCTAACGCTATTTAACTGCCAGACACACCTTTACACTTACCACTGGCGTGATCACCCGCTGGCACACAAAACACCACTTAATTCCTGTAAGTCAACAGAACCCACACAGGCCGCATCCTCAGCTAAAACAGAGAGAGAGAGAGAGAGATCTGTCTAGCGCTTCTTGTACATGTACGTTTTCCCCCGCGAACGCAGTCAGCTGATCAGCTGTTTGCCACGTGCTCGGCGGACCTGCCTGTTGGGTACGAGACACTTCAAGTGCTTTGTGCTACCGTCTGCAGATTCTTCCTGCCTATCCAGGGTAAAACACACTGCAGTGCCTCTCCACCCGCAAAATGTGCCAGTCATCACCTGCTACTAGGTCAATGCAGCTAAACTCCTGTAAATTCATCTGTGTAAAAAAAGTTGCTTCTTCTACAGATGCTTTTACCGATATTTTAATTTTCTACAGTGTTTACATTAAGGCTAATAATATTTATAGACATACTTTGGTGACAGTGGTGAAGATTTAATATATGATAACCCGACGAGGTTAATAAGATGGTTTAAGGCGTCGGGTCGGCGGCTGGCTACACTCGTGGAGACCTGCGTTCCAGCAGGTTGCCTAACATTATGAGGCATCTGTAACTGAGCGGTATACCTCAACACACCACTCACCTTTTTTCCTTCATCAATTCTATGGGTAACCTCATCCTTCATAAACCCATCTGCTGACAAGTCAACTCCCAAATATCTGAAAATATTCACTTCTTCCATAATCCCTCTCTCCAATGTGATATCCAATTTCTCTTTATTTAAATCGTTTGATACCCTCGTCACCTTACTCTTATCTATGTTCACTTTCTACTTTCTACCTTTACTCACCCTCCCAAACTCGTCCACTAACCTTTGCAACTTTTCTTTAGAATCTCCCATAAGCACAGTATCATCAGCAAAAGTAACTGTGTCAACTCCCATTTTTCATTTGATTCCCCATAATTTAATCCCACCCTTCTCCCCAACACCCTAGTATTTACTTCTTTTACAACCCCATCTATAACTATATTAAACAACCATGGTGACATTACACATCCCTGTCTAAGACCTACTTTTACGGGGAAGTAATCTCCCTCTCTCCTACACACCCTAACCTGAGCCTCACTATCCTCATAAAAACTCTTTACAGCATTCAGTAACCTACTACCTATTCCATACACTTGCAACATTTGCCACATTGCTCCCCTATCCACTCTATCACTCTATCAGGGGCCGGGTCACCATTTGGAGAAGACCCGGGCCGGACGTACCGGCGAACCTACTACTACTACTCTATCATAGGCTTTTTCTAAATCCATAAATGCAATGAAAACTTCCCTACCTTTATCTAAATATTGTTCACATACATGCTTCAATGTAAACACGATCTACACATCCCCTACCAACTCTAAAGCCTACTTGCTCATCTGCAATCCTACTCTCTGTCTTACCTCTAATTCTTTCAATAATAACCCTACCATACACTTTACCTGGTATACTCAGTAAACTTATTCCCCTATGCGTGTTGTAAAAGTCAACTAAAATGCCGCGAACAATGGACTAGTAACCCCTTTTCCTGTATAGATTTACTAAAAAGAAAAAGAAGAAAACCGTCAAAGTGGGATGTCTGAATGTGCGTGGATGTTGTGCGAATGATAAGAAAGAGATGATTGTAGATGTTATGAATGAAAAGAAGCTGGATATCCTGGCGTTAAGTGAGACAAAGATGAAGGGGGTAGGAGAGTTTCAGTGGGGAGAAATAAATGAGATTAGGTCAGGAGTTTCAAATAGAGTTAGAGCTAAAGGAGTGGCAATAATGTTGAATAAGCAGTTATGGCAGGTAAAGAGGGGATATAAACGTATAAATTCTAGGATTATGTGGAGTAAAATAAAGGTTGGATGTGAAAAGTGGGTTATAGTAAGTGTTTATGCACCTGGAGAAGAGAGAAGTGTAGAGGAGAGAGAGAGATTTTGGGAAATGTTGAGTGAGTGCGTGGGGAGTTTTGAACCAAATGAGAGAGTACTTGTGGTTGGGGATCTAAATGCTAAAGTGGGTAAAAATGTTGTAGAGGAAGTAGTAGGTAAATTTGGGATGTCAGGGGTAAATGTAAATGGGGAATCGTTAATTGAGCTATGTGTAGAAAGAGGTTTGGTGATAAGTAATACATATTTTATGAAAAAGATGATAAATAAGTATACAAGGTATGATATAGCACGTAATGAAAGTAGTTTGTTAGATTATGTATTGGTGGATAAAAGGTTGATGGGTAGGATTCAGGATGTACATGTTTATAGAGGGGCAACGGATATATCGCATCATTATTTAGTTGTAGCTACAGTTAGAGTAAAAGGTAGATGGGACAAAAAGAAAGTGGCAACAGCAAGTAAGAGAGAGGTAAAAGTGTATAAACTAAGGGAGGAGGAAGTTAGGGTGAGATATAAGCAACTATTGGCAGAAAGGTGGGCTAGTGCAAGTATGAGTAGTGGGGTGGTTGAAGAGAGTTGGGATAGTTTTAAAAATGCAGTATTAGAATGTGGGGCAGAAGTTTGTGGCTATAGGAGGGTGGGTGCAGGAGGAAAGAGGAGTGAGTGGTGGAATGAAGAAGTAAAGGGTGTGATAATATCAGTACAAAATGGTAACTAACTAACACAAGCACACACACGCACACACACACGCACACACACGCATCACCAAGAGGTGATGTTTGTGATGTTTTTTTTTTTACTGGTCACATACGGACATCCTCACCACCAAGTGGTGATGGTTGTGATGTGTGTCACTGGCTGGTCACAGCTTAAAACCCCGCATCGAATATCATTAATTTGCTTTACAATCACTAAAATTAAGGCGATTACTACAAATAAGTCTATTAAATATAAATATAAATATAATATATATATTATATATATATATATATATATATATATATATATATATATATATATAATATATATATATATATAGTTATTGTGTTAACATTGAGGTTAAAAATCTAGGGTAACTCTGGAGTAAGCAGGTATTCGGGGTTAAGAAAGAAGGATAACTGCAGAAAAGTCAACAGGTGGCTATCTAGAAGCTCATAACAAGTACAGTCTCTGGAACCAGGTCAGTTTCTTCACTCATCGGTACCATTCAAGACAACAAACTATAGTTCAAGTACAGTTCTGAAAGACTACCCATAGTGATTTCTCATGTCTAACCATTGAGGTCAATTGTCATAACCATGTGTAGTGTCAAACTGGTCATAACCATATGAATGATAGTTTCAACTGTCATAACAATGTGTGAGTGTCAACTTGGTCATAACCATGTGTGAGTGTCAACTTGGTCATAACCATGTGTGAGTGTCAACTTGGTCATAACAATGTGTGAGTGTCAACTTGGTCATAACAATGTGTGAGTGTCAACGTCATAACAGTGTGAGGTCAACTTGGTCATAACAATGTGTGAGTGTCAACTTGGTCATAACAATGTGTGAGTGTCAACTTGGTCATAACATGTGTAGTGTTAAAGTGTCAACTTGGTCATAACAATGTGTGAGTGTCAACTTGGTCATAACAATGTGTGAGTGTCAACTTGGTCATAACAATGTGTGAGTGTCAACTTTATCATAACAATGTGTGAGTGTCAACTTGGTCATAACAATGTGTGAGTGTCAACTTTATCATAACAATGTGTGAGTGTCAACTTGGTCATAACAATGTGTGAGTGTCAACTTGGTCATAACAATGTGTGAGTGTCAACTTGGTCATAACAATGTGTGTGTCAATGGTCAACAATGTGTTGTCAACTGTCATAACAATGTGTGAGTGTCAACTTGGTCATAACCATGTGTGAGTGTCAACTTTATCATAACAATGTGTGAGTGTCAACTTTATCATAACAATGTGTGAGTGTCAACTTTATCATAACAATGTGTGAGTGTCAACTTTATTATAACAATGTGTGAGTGTCAACTTGGTCATAACCATGTGTGAGTGTCAACTTTATCATAACCATGTGTGAGTGTCAACTTTATCATAACAATGTGTGAGTGTCAACTTTATCATAACAATGTGTGAGTGTCAACTTGGTCATAACCATGTGTGAGTGTCAACTTTATCATAACAATGTGTGAGTGTCAACTTGGTCATAACCATGTGTGAGTGTCAACTTTATCATAACAATGTGTGAGTGTCAACTGTCATAACCATGTGTAGTGTCAACTTTATCATAACAATGTGTGAGTGTCAACTTCATAACATGTGTAGTGTCAACTTTATCATAACAATGTGTGAGTGTCAACTTTATCATAACAATGTGTGAGTGTCAACTTTATCATAACAATGTGTGAGTGTCAACTTTATCATAACAATGTGTGTGTCAACTTTATCATAACAATGTGTGAGTGTCAACTTGGTCATAACCATGTGTGAGTGTCAACTTTATCATAACAATGTGTGAGTGTCAACTTTATCATAACAATGTGTGAGTGTCAACTTTATCATAACAATGTGTGAGTGTCAACTTTATCATAACAATGTGTGAGTGTCAACTTGGTCATAACAATGTGTGAGTGTCAACTTTATCATAACAATGTGTGAGTGTCAACTTGGTCATAGTTATGAGCCGCTGACTGTATCAACCCAGCACAATAACATTTAAAGTCATAAAACAGGTTTAGTCTAACAAAATAAAGTCGCATATTTGCCGAGTAAATGTTCGTTGTTATTGTTTACATCTGAGTTAGACATGTACCCTAGAACAGTTCTGGCGACTTGCAGATACTCTGACACCTTTAATATTACAAAAAAAAAAAAAAATTAGCATGAGTGAAATTTAATTGCAATAGCAACCTTTGCAATTAGATAATCAAAATTTGTCTTATACACTGTCAACTTTAAGCAGCATTATGGCAGTAACAGTGGGAGTTTTTTTCTTTCTTTTTAACTCTGAAAGCTTATGACTTATGTGTGGAAAAAGACATGTACAGTTCAGAACATTTATTAAAGGAAACGTTTCGCCACGAGTATCTTCTTCAGTCCTAATAAATGGCCTCAACTGTACATAAGTGTCTTTTTCCACACCTTATCGGTATCACCATACCATTTCCCTTACGACTTAATTATTACGTAATTTTACTTTGGTGATCTTTAAATTTAATGATAATGGTGTTATACAGCTAAATTTGCTTAGTAAAAGTCCATTATATGTATATGAAACTGCACTTTATCAACTGTTCATTCTCTTCAATGTCAGCATCAAAATCACCAAATTTTACTTCAACTTCTTCCTTATCGTCAGTTCTTTGTTTGGTGAACTTCTACACATGTTGGTGCACTTCTACACATGTTGGTGCACTTCTACACATGTTGGTGCACTTCTACACATGTTGGTGCACTTCTACACATGTTGGTGCACTTCTACACATGTTGGTGCACTCCTACACATGTTGGTGCACTTCTACACATGTTGATGCACTTCTACACATGTTGGTGCACTTCTACACATGTTGGTGCACTTCTACACATGTTGGTCCACTTCTACACATGTTGATGCACTTCTACACATGTTGGTGCACTTCTACACATGATGGTGAACCTATACACATGGTGGTGCACTTCTACACATGTTGGTGCACTTCTACACATGTTGGTGCACCCCTACACATGTTGGTGCACTTCTACACATGTTGGTGCACTTCTACACATGTTGATGCACTTCTACACATGTTGGTGCACTTCTACACATGTTGGTGCACTTCTACACATGATGGTGAACCTATACACATGTTGGTGCACTTCTACACATGATGGTGAACCTATACACATGGTGGTGCACTTCTACACATGTTGGTGCACTTCAGCCAGACATGTACAATCTGGAAGTTGTTTATGGTACAACACAGTATCTGGTATGTAGACAAATGGTTCAGAGAACCGACAAGTTGATAAATTAGACACATGTGCAACACTTGGGTATCTTTAAAGTGACACCACCTACGACTGCTTCACTTCACCTGTCTACACTATATAAGCCACTTATTCGCACATATGCTGTATTCTTTTCAAGATTGATGGACTGATTATATCGACTCAAGGCTGAGGGACTGATTACCTCAAACTCCTCCTGCTCATCATTCTTCTTTGTATGGACTGATGAAGCCACTGTGTGGCGAAACGTTTCCTCATTAAAGATATCCAATTGTTGCATATGTGTCTAATTTATCAACAGTATCTGGTGCTGAAGACCTGGCGTCCATTCTGAGGTAAGACTGCCATCACCATCTGTGGTCCAGCCACATCTCTCTGGGTCCGCCACATCTCTCTGGGTCTGCCACATCTCTCTGGGTGTGCCACATCTCTCTGGGTGTGCCACAGCCAGCTGACTCACTAAGCATCACCTCCACATCGCAGGGTGATAGTTTGCATGAAGGACACGCATGTGAATTGACTGTTTGTGTGGTGGAAGCTGACTGGATTCCACCACTTGAAGTTTTGCACAAACGAGGTGGTAGCGTAGCTCACTGGTGTCATGGGTGGTGACTGAGGATTATTCTATACACAAAGTTCTCCAGATTCTCAAACAGATATAAAGATACATCCCATGCATCACTAGTACTGTGTTTTGCCAACTGAAAAATTATATGGTGATACCAACAAGATGTGGAAAAAGACACTTATGTACGGTCCAGGATACTTATTAGAGGAAACGTTTCGCCACGTGTGGCTTCTTCAGTCTGAAGAAGCCATATGTGGCGAAACGTTTTCTCTAATAAGTGCCATGAATTGTACATAAATGTCTTTTTCAGGATATATTCTATGATTAACCAACATTCTTGAAGTAAACAAAGTTTCCTGATAGGTATTGCTTTCCTTCCCACATTATTCAACATCTTACCAAAAGATATCAGAAACACTCCTGGAACAAGTATCTTCACCAAGTGCCAGATCAACCAGGCTGTGATGGATATGTGGGGCTGCGGGCCACCAACAGCAACAGCCTGGTTGACCAGGCAAGCACCGGACGAGCCTCGCCCATGGCCGGGCTCCGGGAGTAGAAAAAATCTCAGAACTCATCATAGGTATATCAAAGGTAAAGAAATTTCAGTGTATTCACTTCCCGCGGCCAACGAACGCACTCTGTCATAGCCAGCAAAGACATTAGTCAGGAGAGATTCTGGCAGATACTGTCTTCGGTCCTGGCTGACTTCAGTCTGCAATTCTACACTGAGTGCATGATATGCTTTTGCAAGCTTACATATATATGAAAATTGTCGAGATAGAGGAGGATTTTCCTTGTCATTCACAATAATGTGTAGCGTTCCTCCAAACTCGGCCTTCAGTTTGCGACGGATGTTCTTCTTTGTGGAGGCTTTCACCTGGGTGACACCAAAAACATGCATACCTATCACCAGTCTAGACGTGAGGTCAGTCAGAGGTTCCACAGCCGGATTTACGGACAGTTATTCTCTGATGAATGTAAACAGTTCAATGAACGATTTCTCCGCGACCTCATACTTTGCCCCATCAGCATCAATGTTACTTCTCTATCAGCTACACTGCTGGCTGTGGCAGCATCAATGTTACTTCTCTATCAGCTACACTGCTGGCTGTGGCACCATCAATGTTACTTCTCTATCAGCTACACTGGCTGTGGCAGCTGAATGTTACTATCAGCATGTCGTGGCACATCAATGTTACTTCTCTATCAGCTACACTGCTGGCTGTGGCAGCATCAATGTTACTTCTCTATCAGCTACACTGCTGGCTGTGGCAGCATCAATGTTACTTCTCTATCAGCTACACTGCTGGCTGTGGCAGCATCAATGTTACTTCTCTATCAGCTACACTGCTGGCTGTGGCAGCATCAATGTTAATTCTCTATCAGCTACACTGCTGGTTGTACCAGCAGCATCCTATGTGCAGAGATGGTAGCAAGACCTGAGGCAGTGGTCTTCAGCAGCAACAAGTTCTCTGCTGACAATGGCAACCATTCTCTTGTCCATCTTCCTGACTACAACTTTCATGATTTTCTCATTTGCATTTAGCTCATTGTAGTAAGAGCCTCTCTTGTATTCTGGTCTCTCATGTACTTATTTTTTTTCCTCACAAAAGATGCATTTTGCTTCATAAACTGCCTGTATTGCCTCACCTGAGAGATATTCTTTGATGTCACCAAGAAGCTTTTTCATGGTAAAGATGCTCTTTTGCTATCAATACGATTGCAGCATAGCATATGATTTCAGCAGCTCTCTGGAGAGGTTTCCATGAGTCCATGTTTGCTGCTGATATCAGGTTCGAGTCTTGATCTTGAGTTGGTCGGTGAATCAGATAATCTATGCGTGTCCTCCGCTCTACGTGTCCTCCTCAGCTCTACGTGTCCTCCTCTGCTCTTCGTCAGTGTCCTGCCTCAGTGACAAAGTTCATACTCAGTTAGATATTAGTGACTCAAAATTATAAACACCGACTCGATTTAAAGAAATTAATCATTGAATTTGATTGCACGATTACCGTGTTTAAAATCATACGAACATTAACATATTACTATAATTCATTTAGTTACATAACGTAATTATTGCTGGCGTGATGACCCCAACTGTACAACCATAGGAATGATATGATTTTATGTTCCTCTGTTGCTTCAGAAAAACAGAAATGATCTTAACTTTGGACCTTTAGCTTGGTTGGTAGCGTCCTCAGCTCACACATAGAGGGTCCGGGATCGATCCCCAGCAAGGGCGAAACGTTGGGCATGTTTCCTTACACCTGCTGCCCCCCTGCTCACCTAGCAGTAAGTAGGCATCTGGGTGTTAGTAGAATGTTGTGAGTGGCATCCTGGGAGACAAGATTAACCCAAGTTGTCAGAAATGTTCTGTATAACCAGGGACTTTCTGTGTGCCAATAATGTCAGCTAGGTCTGTAATAGTTGTATACCTGGAGTTTACCTGGAGAGAATTCCGGGGGTCAACGCCCCCGCGGCCCGGTCTGTGACCAGGCCTCATGGTGGATCAGAGCCTGATCAACCAGGCTGTTATGCTGGCCGCACGCAGTCCAACGTACGAACAACAGCCAGGCTGGTCAGGCACCGACTTTAGGTGCCTGTCCAGTGCCTGCTTGAAGACAGCCAAGGGTCTATTGGTAATCCCCTTATGTATGTTGGGAGGCAGATGAACAGTCTTGGGCCCCTGACACTTATTTTGTTGTCTTTCAACGTGCTAGTGGCACCCCTGCTTTTCATTGGGGATGTTACATCGTCTGCCGAGTCTTTTGCTTTAGTAGGGAGTGACTCTCGTGTGCAAGTTTGGTACTAATCCCTCTAGAATTTTCCAAGTGTATATAATAATGTATCTCTCCCGCCTGCGTTCTAGGGAGTACAGGTTTAGGAGCTTCAAGCGTTCCCAGTAGTTTATCGCAGTTATGCGTGCCGTGAAGGTTCTCTGCACATTTTCTAGGTCAGCAATTTCACCTGCCTTGAAAGGTGCAGTTAGTGTGCAGCAATATTCCAGCCTAGATAGAACAAGCTACCTGAAAAGTGTCAACATGGGCTTGGCATCCCTGGTTTTGAAGGTTCTCATTATCTATCCTGTCATTTTTTCTAGCAGATGCGATTGCTACAGTGTTATGGTCCTTGAAGGTGAGATCCTCTGACATGATCACTCCCAGGTCTTTGACATTAGTTTTTCGCTCTATTGTGTGGTTGGGATTTGTTTTATACTCCGATGAGATTTTAATTTCCTCACGTTTTCCATATCGGAGTAATTGAAATTTATCATCACTGAACTTCATATTGTTTTCTGCAGCCCATTTAAAGATTTGGTTGATGTCTGCTTGGAGTCTTGCAGTGTCTTCATTGGTGGACACTGTCATACAGATTCGGGTGTCATCTGCAAAGGAAGACACGGCACTGTGGCTTATATCCCTGTCTATGTCCGATATGAGGATGAGGAACAAGATGGGAGCGATGGGAGCTTTTCACCGTAGCCGTAGACTTTACTCTGTTGACTGCTACTCTTTGTGTTCTACTTGTTAGGAAATTATAGATCCATCTACCAACTTTTCTTGTTATTCCTTTAGCACACAAAATGCATGATAAAGGAATAACAGGAAAAGTTGGTAGATGGATCTATAATTTCCTAACAAGCAGAACACAAAGAGTAGTAGTCAACAGAGTAAAGTCTGAGGCGGCTACGGTGAAAAGCTCTGTTCCACAAGGCACAGAACTCGCTCCCATCTTGTTCCTCATCCTCATATCGGACATAGACAGGGATATAAGCCACAGTGCCGTGTCTTCCTTTGCAGATGACACCCGAATCCGCATGAGTGTCCACCATTGAAGACACTGCAAGACTCAAAGCAGACATCAACCAAATCTTTAAATGGGCTGCAGAAAACAATATGAAGTTCAATGATGAGAAATTTCAATTACACCGATATGGAAAACGTGAAGAAATTAAAATCTCATCGGAGTATAGGAGGAGGTGTTGATTCACCGGGAATTCTCCCAGCCCGGGTCTTTACCAGATGGCGACCCGGCTCCGGCTCCCTGGTGGGGAGTGTCAGAGACCTATGATTCCATGGAGGAATACCTCAGCGGCGGGACCAACTGGTCCCAGGCCTAGCCACATTCCCACCAGCACGAGGCATGGAGGAGATAGATGCTAGGCCTCTGGTCTGCACCTTCCTAACGGAAGGGCAGGCTTACGAGCTGCAGATGGTAGCAAGCTCCAGCCTGGCACCTACCCTGCCCTAGAAGGGCTGGGCATGGTGATCGACGATCGGAGTATAGAGGAGGAGGAGGTGTTGATTCACCGGGAATTCTTCCGCCCGGGTCTTTACCAGATGGCGACCCAGCTCCGGCTCCCTATCGGAGTATAAAACAAATTCCAACCACACAATAGAGCGAAAAACTAATGTCAAAGACCTGGGAGTGATCATGTAAAAAATAATAATGATAATTATTATTATTTTAGTTTAATTATTATTAATTTATTATTTTAATTATTATTATTTAATTATTATAATTTTAATTATTATTATAATTTTAATTATTATTATTATTTAATTATTATAATTTTAATTATTATTATTTAATTATTATAATTTTAATTATTATTATTTAATTATTATAATTTTAATTATTATTATTATAACCAATTTAAGCAATAAACCCGAAAGAGTCATACAACACTGGACAACAACAACAACAACAACGGAGTAAGTGGTAACTACACTTCTGGGAAGCCTAAAACGGTTCGTAGGAACGATGAAAATAAACGTCTTGCTTCCTGCTGGCCTCCTTCCCCTCAAAAGGTATCTAATCCTCCTTAAAACACCCGGAAGGCTTCACAGGCACCTTGATCCTGCTTATCCTGTCTTCCGCGTCCTCCCACCTACGCTCACCTGCTGCCTCTTGACCGTCGCACACACCTGTACAGTTTGTACCTTACCCAGGGTTAGTAATGCACTCTGTGTCCTGTGTGTAGACGGAAGATTTTCCCTGATGAACGTAGAGGTGAGATACAATGTTAAAAGGTTGACGATCAGGCCCTGAGCCCCCGCGAGGCCTTGTCACGGAGCGGGCCGCGGGGGCGTTGACCTACGAACCCCCTTCAGGTACGAAGAATATTGGTTCTCCGTGTTCGGAACACCCAGGTGTTTCACAATGAGTTCTTGAAGACTACACCACAGTATATCATGTGTAAAAAAACATTAACAATTAACGAATATTCAAATATCAACCAGACTTCCATCTTTTTTCTCCCTTTGCTTTTCCTTTTTGGTTCCTCTTGGTTTCCTCTCGCTGCTCACACTTCATTCTCATCACGTCCGTAACCCAACTAACAACAGAGAGAAAATACATTTTTTGGGGGTCACCAACGATTCACGTATGGTTTTAAAGTGAACCAGTGTTGTCAAATATGTGGTAGCAGCCAGTGTTGTCAAATATGTGGTAGCAGCCAGTGTTGTCAAACATGTGATAACAGCCAGTGTCGTCAAACATGTGGTAGCTGTCAGTGTTGTCAAACATGTGGTAGCAGCCAGTGTTGTCAAACATGTGGTAGCAGCCAGTGTTGTCAAACATGTGGTAGCAGGCAGTGTTGTCAAACATGTGGTGACAGTCAGTGTTGTCAAACATGTGGTAGCAACCAGTGTTGTCAAACATGTGGTAGCAGCCAGTGTTGTCATACATGTGGTGACAGTCAGTGTTGTCAAACATGTGGTGACAGTTAGTCTTGTCATACATGTGGTGACAGTTAGTGTTGTCATACATGTGATGACAGTCAGTGTTGTCATACATGTGGTGACAGTCAGTGTTGTCAAACATGTGGTGACAGTTAGTTTTGTCATACATGTGGTGACAGTTAGTGTTGTCATACATGTGATGACAGTCAGTGTTGTCAAACATGTGGTAGCAACCAGTGTTGTCAAACATGTGGTAGCAGCCAGTGTTGTCATACATGTGGTGACAGTCAGTGTTGTCAAACATGTGGTGACAGTTAGTGTTGTCATACATGTGATGACAGTCAGTGTTGTCATACATGTGGTGACGGTCAGTGTTGTCAAACATGTGGTGACAGTTAGTGTTGTCATACATGTGGTGACAGTTAGTGTTGTCATACATGTGATGACAGTCAGTGTTGTCATACATGTGGTGACAGTTAGTGTTGTCAACTATGTGATGACAGTTAGTGTTGTACATGTATGACATGTTTTATAAGTGTGACAGTTAGTGTTGTCATACATGTGGTGACAGTCAGTGTTGTCATACATGTGGTGACAGTCAGTGTTGTCAAACATGTGGTGACAGTCAGTGTTGTTAAACATGTGGTGACAGTCAGTGTTGTCAAACATGTGGTGACAGTCAGTGTTGTCAAACATGTGGTGACAGTCAGTGTTGTCAAACAGCCAAATACAGTCGTACCTCTACTTACCAGCAGCTCCCAACTCGAACAATTTTGTAAGTGTATTTTTGTAGGTGCTTTTGTAAGTGTATTTTTGGGGGTCTGAAATGGATTAATCTAATTTTCATTATTTCTTATGGGAAAAAATCCCTTCGGTATCGGCACTTGAATAGCCGTCTGAAACGAATTATGTAATACAGTGGTATTACATAAAACTAACAATATATCCTTCTTACACCAACAGTCGTCCTGCCAAGTGAGTGTAAAACGAAAGCCTGTAATTGTTTTACATGATGGTAGGATTGCTGGTGTCTTTGTTCTGTCTCATAAAAACGCAAGATTTCAGGTACATCTTGCTACTTCTACTTACACTTAGGTCACACTACACATGCATGTACAAGCATATATATACACACCCCTCTGGGTTTTCTTTTATTTTCTTATTAGTTCTTGTTCTTGCTTATTTCCTCTTATCTCCATAGGGAAGTGGAACAGAATTCTTCCTCCGTTAGCCATGCGTGTCATAAGAGGCGACTGAAATGTCATGAGCAAAGGCTAGTAACCCCTTCTCCTGTATACATTACTAAAGTCAAAAAGAGAAACTTTTGTTATTCTTTTTTGGGCCACCCCACTTCGGAGGGATACGCCCGTTTTGTTGAAAGAAGAAGATACATATATGTTCATTGATTATAATAAAGGTAATAAAAGTGACTTATTATCTGATAAAACCCAGACATACTATTAAACTGACACTGGGTGAGACTATACACTGGAGGTGGAATTCAAAGGAGCGAGCCTGGAAAAGTTCAGCATAAAATAACACTACACAATAAACATCACAACACAACACTTCACAATAAACATCACTACACAATATACATCACAACACTACACAATATACATTACAATATGCATTACAACACTACAGAATATACATTACAACACTACACAATATAAACCATACCACGGGTGGGGTTCGAACCCGCGGTCAGAGATGTTTCACTATACAATATACATCACAACACTACACAATATACATCACAACACAACCCTACAAAATATACATCACAGCACTACAATACACAATATAATTCATAACATTATGTATATTGTACGTTTCATTCTAGATCTGGTACATACCTACATTCTAGATCTGGTACATACCTACATTCTAGATCTGGTACATACCTACATTCTAGATGTGGTACATACCTACATTCTAGATGTGGTACATACCTACATTCTAGATCTGGTACATACCTACATTCTAGATGTGGTACATACCTACATTCTAGATGTGGTACATACCTACATTCTAGATGTGGTACATACCTACATTCTAGATCTGGTACATACCTACATTCTTTCCTTCTTTCCACGTTTTAATTTATAACTTAAAAACGCCTTGTATGACAGGCTTCAAATTTTCAACATTAGTGAACATTAGTGAACATTAGTGAACTATAACCAGGAAAAGATTCACAGAAGTATTGACGTGCCGGTGGCCTCCCTCTGTCATTCCTGATTTTGATATCAGTTGGATAACTCAAGAAAACCTCCTATGATTGACATCAAAGTTAACAGGTGTTAGTTGACCCACTCAGTGGAACTTTGAATCACTTCACTGAGGTCTTCCTTGGCTTCCACTTTGTCAAAATTTAAATATCACTTACACACTTATAATGGAAAACCCCAAAACAGTAGAGTAAGTGTAAACCTGATCCATAAGTGCGCAGTGTATAATGGCAGTACAGTTTTGTAGGAAATAATGTAGTGTTATGTATATGTTGTTCAGCGTCACGCCTTTAAAAATGAAAACGAACATTACCTTTGACCTGTATGGGGATTGAACCCATAACATCTGCGTTATTAGCACAGCGCTCTATCCAACTGAGCTAACAGGCCTAGTGACCATAACCCATGTAAAAATATATATGAACTCTTAAGAGACTGTACCATACTAAGGTTGTACCACATTCATTCTAAGGTTGTACCACACTCTGAGGCAACACATGTTTCCTTACATCAGTTGTCCGTTCACCTAGCAGTAAGTAGGTACCTGGATGTTAGCCACAGTATACCTGCTGTGCTTGTTCACCTAGCAGTAAGTAGGTACCTGGATGTTAGCCACAGTATACCTGCTGTGCTTGTTCACCTAGCAGTAAGTAGGTATCTGGGTATTAGTCACCTTAAAAATGTTGTCCCTGTTCACTTAGCAGAGAATAGGTACCTGGGGTGTTAGTCGACTGGTATGGGTCACATCCTGGGGGACAAGATTTATGGACCCCAATGGAAATAAAAGAGAGTACTCTACGACGCATTGACTTTCTTGAGTTATCCTGGGTGACTAACCTTCATCCTGGTTCAAAAATCCCAATAGATCTTATCTTAACTAAGCCAAAGTTAAGTTACTACATTTTTTATCACCAATTTATAAATTAAAAACAAGTTTGTAAAAACCCTTGGTCAGTATTTACCTTAGATAAAGTTTATCTTGTATTGACAGTTCACTTCCTCGTGGTGTGCTTCACCTGGAATCCACTCTTATAAGAGTTCACATACACTTAAGTACGTAAGGCCTGTTAGCTCAGTTGGTTAGAGCGCCGTGCTAATAACGCGGATGTCGTGGGTTCGATCCCCATACGGGCCAGGTGTTCTTTTTATATTTTCTGTTGGATCGATCGGGCGACAATAATAAAAATAATAATCATATAATACTACATAAGATAATAAATAATAATAATAATAATAATGAATTACTTCTTAAGGAAGTGATAAGCCAGTAGTGGCCAAACAGCGCCAGTGTAACAAAAAGTAATCAGGTTCAATCCAAGAAAGGACAGGACAGGTACCTGAAGAGCTCTGACCTGTATCGAGGAAGCTCCCTGGACGGGTAAGACATACTAACATAGTTGAAGTTTTCTTCTGGTAATCTGTGATGCAAAGATACCTAGATGTTTTGAAGCTGACTCTAGGTAAGCACTGGTTTGGCAACAGAGGTGTGGATAAGTGGAACAAACTCCCAAGTACCGTCATTGAAGCTAAAACCTTGTGTAGTTTTAAAAATAGGTTAGACAAATACATGAGTGGGTGTGGGTGGGTGTGAGTTGAACCTGATTGGCTTGTGCTAGTGGGTCTGATGTAGGGCTCCATCCTACTTAAGTGGATGTGACTTGAAACTGACTGGCTTCGGCCAGTAGCTTGCGCCAGTAGGTGACTCGGACTTGCCTAGTATGAGCCAGTTGGCCTTCTGCAGTGCTCCTTCTTTCTTATGTTCTTAAAAAGACTTATTTGGAAATTTATCTAAGTTCGCACAATGGCATCAGCGGGCATATAATTGTTATAGGCATACACATAACTGGAATTTTATAACCACCCTCCACGTATTGAGGTAGAGGAGGGTGGGCTTATGGAACAAGGGGATACCTTCCTCGGATCGCGCAGGAACTGAAATATATCTAGTTGTTGTAAGTATAGACATAATTATTAGAGGTGGACACTAGTGATAACTGATGTTGATATACCGCAGGCTAACAACACAAATGGGTGGGCAGACGGAGAAAAATACCCCACTGCAAAGCAGGAGTGCCATGAGTACACTAAGAGATAACACAACAAGCGTTGTCCCAAGACTTTTCAACAGCCTCCCATCATTCAGTAACTGTAAGCTTTATATATATGCAATACGTTCACAGTAAACAGGTGATATCACAATATGCAAAACAACCACTGTGAAAAAAGCGAAATTCCAAGCACTTTCGTGACTTCTCACGAGAAGTCACGAAAGTGCTTGGAATTTCGCTATTTTTTCACAGTGGTTGTTTTGCATATATATGTGTGTGTACGAAAAAGATACACAACACAGGAACCACGTAAAAGATATCCTCAAGGCAGTTGTTTGGGTGGGTTACTAATTCAGGATAAGGATAACCCAACACAGAAATATAACTTGTTTACTCTGTGATCCTTCCTTAGGATGTCACCCACGACACTGGACTTTGGCCAGCTATTTACTTACTCCTAGGTAAACACGCTTAAATTTACCTACTCGCCCAGGTGCTTCCTGTGATAACTTGAACGCTACCACTGATGACAAATCACCCTACAAAATGAGCAGCCCTGGCCCGTATGGGGATCGAACCCACGACATCCGCGTTATTAGCACGGCGCTCTAACCAACTGAGCTAACAGGCCACGTTAGTAACAATTTTAAGTGTGTGTGTTAGTTACCATTTTGTCCTAGGCACATGTCGATTAGACACTAGGCCTGTTGTATGTATGTGTGTGTAACGAAACACTTCGAAATGTTTCGGCCCCGCCGGGAATTGAACCCGGGCCCTCCGTGCATGAAGCAAGAGCGCTAGCCACCATGCCATGTGTGTGTGTGTGTGTGTGTACTCACCTATTGGTGGTTGCAGGGGTCGAGTCATTTTGGCTTAAATAGCAACGCTCTTCTTGCCGAATAAGGCAAACGAAAATTTTTGTATGCAATAATTTTGCAAAAATCATTATGTCGTGCCGAATAGGAAAAATTGGTCAATTAGCAAAAACTTATTTAAAATTAAGTCCTTTCTTAAATTTTATCTTATACGTTTAAAGATATATATATATTTTAATTATGTTAATGTAAAAATTAATAATTTTGTACCAAAAGAATCTTAGAAAACTTACCTAACCTTATTATAACAAGGACAATTTAATTTAGCCTAATCCAATTAAATATATTTTATTTAAGTTTACAATAATTTAATAATACATAAACGCAATGAAATATATTTTTTTCGTTAGGTTCAGAATAATTTTTGCGAAATTATTGCATACACAAATTTTCGCTTGCCCTATTCGGCAAGAAGAGCGTTGCTATTTAAACCAAAATAGCAAGTTTTAGCTATTCGGCACGACAGATATATATTACAAAGTTTATAGTATTATTTACTTAATTTATAATAATAATTTAATTAAAAAGACATCTGGCCCGTATGGGGATCGAACCCACGACATCCGCGTTATTAGCACGGCGCTCTAACCAACTGAGCTAACAGGCCGAGTTACTGATAGCATGACAATATATGTGGAATATTATAAGAGTGCAGCACGTGTACGAGAACCAACAACCTGACTAGTCACAAACTGAACCGTGATAAGCAGACAGAAGTTTGAGCCTCGCCACTCCTTGTGCTGAATAACCCATACGGGTTTACTGCTTCGTGAATTACCATGCAATACATGTGAAAGCTTAGTAAAACAAGTGAAAACATGTGAAAACAGTGAGCATGAGCATACACAAATATAACTAAACATGCGGATGTATGCATGTACATTATCACTTGGGTATACAGTCAAACACTGACTTTTGGGTTATCCTAGGTACTCTACACATATGCTGCTATATAGGACAATTTATATAACTGTATTTGTGTGTACGAATTCTGAATAAATGTACTTACTTAAGATTGTTACTAACGTGGCCTGTTAGCTCAGTTGGTTAGAGCGCCGTGCTAATAACGCGGATGTCGTGGGTTCGATCCCCATACGGGCCAGGGCTGCTCATTTTGTAGGGTGATTTGTCATCAGTGGTAGCGTTCAAGTTATCACAGGAAGCACCTGGGCGAGTGGGTAAATTTAAGCGTGTTTACCTAGGAGTAAGTAAATAGCTGGCCAAAGTCCAGTGTCGTGGGTGACATCCTAAGGAAGGATCACAGAGTAAACAAGTTATATTTCTGTGTTGGGTTATCCTTATCCTGAATTAGTAACCCACCCAAACAACTGCCTTGAGGATATCTTTTACGTGGTTCCTGTGTTGTGTATCTTTTTCGTACACATCTTTTTCACGGCATGTACCACATACAATAAATTAAAACAAAATGTATCACATCACATTATATACTGTATATAATGAAGACTGATATACGAGAGTGACGTGTTATGACGAGTTAATCAAGGGTATTTATGCATTCATATTCTATTCTAATCTAATCTAATATATATATATATATATATATATATATATATATATATATATATATAGTGTGTGTGTGTGTGTGTACTACCTAATTGTACTCACCTAATTGTGGTTGCAGGGGTCGAGTCTCAGCTCCTGGCCCCGCCTCTTCGCTGTCTGCTACTGGGTCTCTGCTCTCCTGCTCCATGAGCTTTATCATACCTTGTCTTAAAACTATGTATGGTTCCTGCCTCCACTATATCTTTCTCTAGTCCATTCCACTTCCTGACTACTCTGTGGCTGAAGAAGTGTTTCTGACATCCCTTTGACTCATCTGAGTCTTCAGCTTCCAGTTGTGTCCCCTTGTATCTGTGTTCCTCTCTGAAACAACCTGTCACTATCTACCTTGTCAATTCCCCGCAGTATTTTGTATGTCGTTATCATGTCTCCTCTGACCCTTCTTTCCTCCAGTGTTGTTAGTCCTATTTCCTCAACCTTTCTTCATAAGACAGACCCCTGAGTTGTGGAACTAACCTTGTCGCAAACCTTTGCACTTTCTCTAGTTTCCTTACGTGCTTGACCAGGTGTGGGTTCCAGACTGGTGCTGCATATTCTAGTTAGTTAGTTACCATTTTGTCCTAGGCACATGTCAATTAGACACTAGGCCTGTTGTATGTATGTGTGTGTATGTGTGTGTAAGGAAACACTTGAAATGTTTCTGCCCCACGGAATTGAACCCGGCCCTCCGTGCGTGAAGCAAGAGCTTTACCACTGGCCACCGGGGTGTGTGTGTGTGTGTGTGTGTGTGTGTGTGTGTGTGTGTGTGTGTGTGTGTGTGTGTGTGTGTGTGTGTGTGTGTGTGTGTGTGTGTGTGTGTGTGTGTGTGTGTGTGTGTGTGTGTGTGTGTGTGTGTGTGTTGTGTTGTTGTGTGTGTATATATGCCGAACAGGTAAAATTTGTGTATGCAATAATTTTGCAAAAATCATTGTGAACCTAACGAAAAAAATATATTTGATGGTGTATGTTCATTATTAAATTATTGTAAACTATCTAAAATATATTTAGTTGGATTAGGCTAAATTAAATTTCGCTTGTTATAATAAGGTTAGGTAAGTTTTCTAAGATTCTTTTGGTACAAAATTATTAATTTTTACATTAATATAAATGAAAAAATATATCTCTAAACGTATAAGAGAAATTTTTAGAAAGGACTTAATTTTAAATGAGTTCTTGCTAATTGACCAGTTTTACTTATTCAACCCGACATATAGTGGTGTTGATACAACACCATACATATGTTTCTGCTACGTGAGGAGCAAGGTACATGACACTGCTTTATAGGTAAATTAGTAAAAAGGAGGTAAAACGTGTGTCTCTTAGCTGCCAGGCAGAGAACACATCACTTGGAGATGGTGAGAGACAGAGACTAATGTTTGGCTACAACACAGATTTAATAATTTCTTCGACCATTGCTTCATTATAACAACAGTTCGTGACTTAACTCATGCCTGCATGAGTTAAGTCACGAACTGTGAGACTATTCCTGGCCTCATGGGCCTTATCATACCTACCCTTAAAACTGCGAGTGGATTGTACTTCCGCCACTTTGCTCATCGAACTCTCCCCACTTCCTAACCACTCTCAGACACATTACATTTCAACGTCCATCTACGCCTTCCTTGTCCACAGTCCCATCATTTCAAGCAGCCTCTCTTTGTCTACCCCATCGAGTCCTCTTGTAATCACGTCTTTCCTGGTTCTTTTCTTTCCCAAATTTATTGGTTACCTCATTTTACTTCTTTGTAGGTCATTCCTTGAGACTCTGGGACTACAGTAGCGACTCTGAACGTTCTCTACGCTCTAGACATGTTTTCTCAGGTCATAGCTGCATGCTGCTACTGCATCTTTTATGGTGAACCTGATGTGTGTCGTATAGATTCCTGAAGGACTCTTTGTTGAGGGACCTCAATAGTACCAGTTAATGACCCTCGTACGGTCGACAGGCCTAGCAAATATATGGTTAAGAGAACTGGTTAAGAAGAAAGAACACCATATACTGCATACGTCCTCAGAAAAGTAAAAGGACCAAAGTGCAAACGTAAGAAATGAAAAACATCACCAGAGGCTCACATCAGCTGAATTGTCAGCGTACGCGCGCCTGGCAAACTTTTAAGGCTACACTTAATATCAGGTACACTAACTCGCAAAACAGGTAAGGTAAACTACTAGTGTATACACAGAGATATACATCTCTCGGTGTATAAGACTTACAGGCAACCGGTATTGTTGACTCACCATTTAGCATCCGCCCACTAATTAAGGCACTAACCTTGGCCTGTATGGGATCGAACCCACGACATCCGCGTTATTAGCACGGCGCTCTATCTGAGCTAACAGACCACAGAAACCCTGTCGCAAAATATATACATTTATTTTTATATAAGAATGCTGTGGTATCGCTAGTGTCTATTGAAAACACTTAAAGTCATTTACCTCACTTTATACCACCTGAACTACTAGGTTATTGTACACTCCATGTTCACCCTCTGATAGTTTATTGTACACTCCATGTTCACCCTCTGATAGTTTATTGTACACTCCATGTTCACCCTCTGATAATTTATTGTACACTCCATGTTCACCCTCTGATAGTTTATTGTACACTCCATGTTCACCTCTGATAGTTTATTGTACACTCCATGTTCACCCTCTGATAGTTTATTGTACACTCCATGTTCACCCTCTGATAGTTTATGTACACTCCATGTTCACCCTTGATAGTTCTGTACCTCCATGTTCTCCTCAGATAGTTTATTGTACACTCCATGTTCACCCTCTGATAGTTTATTGTACACTCCATGTTCACCCTCTGATAGTTTATTATACACTCCATGTTCACCCTCTGATAGTTTATTGTACACTCCATGTTCACCCTCTGATAGTTTATTGTACACTCCATGTTCACCCTCTGATAGTTTACTGTACACTCCATGTTCACCCTCTGATAGTTTATTGTACACTCCATGTTCACCCTCTGATAGTTTATTGTACACTCCATGTTCACCCTCTGATAGTTTACTGTACACTCCATGTTCACCCTCTGATAGTTTATTGTACACTCCATGTTCATCCTGTGAGAGATAGTTTATTGTACACTCCATGTTCATCCTGTGAGAGATAGTTTAATGTACACTCCATATTCATCCTATAAGAGATAGTTTATTGTACACTCCATGTTCACCCTCTGATAGTTTAATGTACACTCCATGTTCATCCTGTGAGAGATAGTTTATTGTACACTCAATATTCATCCTGTAAGAGATAGTTTATTGTACACTCCATGTTCATCCTGTGAGAGATAGTTTATTGTACACTCCATGTTCATCCTGTAAGAGATAGTTTATTGTACACTCAATGTTCATCCTGTGAGAGATAGTTTAATGTACACTCCATATTCATCCTGTGAGAGATAGTTTATTGTACACTCCATGTTCATCCTGTAAGAGATAGTTTATTGTACACTCAATGTTCATCTTGAATAGTTTAATGTACACTATATTCATCCTGTGAGATATAGTTTATTGAATCATGCATCCTGTGAGGTAATATTAAGTGACGATATCGTTTCCTAAAGAGATTAAGGGTTTAGCCTAACCCAATCCAACTACTGTCTTTAATTCTACCTTCTTTGTGTCTTCTTGAAGTGGGTATGTGTGTTCTATTAACCGGTGTTTATAACACTCTGGAGTTTAGATTACAGCACATATAATTTATATTTATATCTGTATATGTTGTACATGTACTTGTAGAAATAAAGATATTATTATTATTTTATTGCAATATGCATATAGTTACTATATAATATAGACAACTAAACCGAAGGATACCTCAACGGGCCTGTTAGCTCAGTTGGTTAGAGCGCCGTGCTAATAACGCGGATGTCGTGGGTTCGATCCCCATACGGGCCAAGGTAAATGTTTTATTTAGTGGCGGGACGATAAACACCAGCTTTGAAATAGTAAAACTGTCTTAAATTTACGTTGCCTGCCACCTGGTACTTGTAACTAGTCCCATTATCCACTACCTCACAACTAGTCCCATGATCCACTACCTCACAACTAGTCCCATGATCCACTACCTCACAACTGGTCTTTCAACAAGGTCTCCACTATACACCATTAAGTCACGAGTGCCAGATTAGGGTAAAACGGAATCTTCCTAAATATTTTGCATTTTGACAGTATTGTTAATTTATCTCTTCTTCCTGTGACAGATAAATCTTTCTCTTCTGCTTTTATTCAGTATACTACATTTTTAGTGGTTTTTAGACTAGAGGCAGTATAATAACCTAAATGATATGTCAAGATAACTTAATGAAAATAAGGTACCAGACATATTAAGAAAATTTCCTAAATTTTCTTGCAACAGATAAGCCAACTGTAGATATAAATCCAAATGTACTCCTGTTAACTTTTTTGGAGTCTAGTTCCTAGGCCTTTTGTGAATCCATAAGCTCTTGCGCTACCCTCCACAGGATGGACATGGAGTCCACAACAAACTAGTCACTTGGGCGGCAAAATGCAAAGCAAAAATTCTTAGTAATGTAACATTTTCCTTCCGGTTTTGGAGCCTCAGTCTGAGGTCGGGACGCGGGGACGATGAAACAAGACACCATTAACATATAATGCATCTTGTTTACGTGTGTATGCGAAGAAATCACAGATTTGTAGCTCAGTATCTCTTTTGTTTTATTAGAGCAGTTAGTTATTTAGTTACCATTTTGTCATAAACACATGTTCATTAGACACTTGGCCTGTTGTGTGTGTGTGTGTGTGTGTGTGTGTGTGTGTGTGTGTGTGTGTGTGTGTGTGTGTGTGTGTGTGTGTGTGTGTGTGTGTAATCTCCAAGGTTCTTCACAAGAGTGGAAATGAGGACACCCTTGAGGTCGAGTGAGGACATCCTTGAGGTCGAGTGGGAACCTGAGTCAGTGAAAAACCATCAGTCAGTGAGGATACTCAGGTCGAGTGAGGACACTATCAGGTCATAGGACTCAGGGCGAATGAAGAAACCCTCAAGGTCGAGTGAGGACACTATCAAGGTCGAGTGAGGGTACCCTCAAGGTCGAATGAAGAAACCCTCAAGGTCGAGTGAGGACACCATCAAGGTCGAGTGAGGACACCCTCAAGGTTGAGTAAGGACACCATATGTCACTGCAGTTGTCATTAGTAGTTCAGTGATAGTACATAGTAGCTTATAACCGTTACTGACTCAGCCCTCCTAGAGTCAGTTACCATCGAGCAGGCAGAGAGTAGACAGGATGTAGATGAATGGTTCAGAGAACCGACAAGTTATAAATTAGACACATATGCAACACTTGGGTATCTTTATTGAGGAAACGTTTCGCCACACAGTGGCTTCATCAGTCCAATACAAAGTAGAAAGTTGTAAGGAGAGGAGGAGTTTGAGGTTATCAGTCCCTCGGCCTGGAGTCGATGTGTTCAGTCCATCAATCTTGTTAGAATAGTGGATGGTACTACTATGACCCCGCCTCCTCCTGCTTCATCTCACCTGATTACAGCATATAAGCCACCTCTACGGCCTTGTGCTACACTTCTAACAAGATTGATGGACTGAACACATCGACTCCAGGCCGAGGGACTGATAACCTCAAACTCCTCCTCTCCTTACACCTTTCTACTTTGTATTGGACTGATGAAGCCACTGTGTGGCGAAACGTTTCATCAATAAAGATACCCAAGTGTTGCATATGTGTCTAATTTATAGTAGACAGGTTGACAGGCGTTAGGCTCTGAGATCACTCCCTTTATATCTGAATCCAATACAGTAAGTTACCAATCAAGCTAGTCTGTTTATTACCCAATCCATGAGAAGAACCCCCACGACACATCAAGATCGAGTGAGGACACCCTCAATGTCGAGCGAGGACACACTCAAGATCGAATAAGGGCACCTCAAGGTCGAGTAAGGGCACCTCAAGGTCGAGTAAGGGCACCCTCAAGGTCGAGTAAGGGCACCCTCAAGGTCGAGTAAGGGCACCCTCAAGGTCGAGTAAGGGCACCCTCAAGGTCAAGCCTTAACACAGTACTATTATTTTAACTATTACTGGATAAATCAGCAGTATGCTGCTAAGTTATTATATATGAGAGCTACAAAGCAGGAACGAAAGATAACTGTTTCCCTGTCATAGTCCATCACGCAGGTGGTGGTGTCAGCCTGAGCTGCGAGACTTCAGTAGTGTCAGCCTGAGCTGCGAGACTTCAGTAGTGTCAGCCTGAGCTGCGAGACTTCAGTAGTGTCAGCCTGAGCTGGAAGACTTCAGTAGTGTCAACCTGAGCTGGGAGACTTCAGTAGTGTCAGCCTGAGCTGGGAGACTTCAGTAGTGTCAACCTGAGCTGCGAGACTTCAGTAGTGTCAGCCTGAGCTGGGAGACTTCAGTAGTGTCAACCTGAGCTGCGAGACTTCAGTAGTGTCAGCCTGAGCTGGGAGACTTCAGTAGTGTCAGCCTGAGCTGGGAGACTTCAGTAGTGTCAGCCTGAGCTGGGAGACTTCAGTAGTGTCAACCTGAGCTGGGAGACTTCAGTAGTGTCAGCCTGAGCTGGGAGACTTCAGTAGTGTCAACCTGAGCTGCGAGACTTCAGTAGTGTCAGCCTGAGCTGGGAGACTTCAGTAGTGTCAATAAGGATAACGTCAAGTACTCCAGCAAGGGTTCATCAGCTACGGCAGCTTCAACGGTAATCTTATAACAGAGCTGGAGTTAATATCACCAAGGAATTGCCATCTCTTAGGATGACACGACGACAAAGTTAAAAGTTGGACAAATACAAGTTTTTTATTTATAAAGGTTTTTCTTGTTTAAAATTACTGTTTTGACATTTATGAAGAGTTGTTGATGAGTGGAACGAATTTTCAAGTGAACACTGAAGCACTCTGTGATGACGGATACACAGTGAACACTGAAGCACTCTGTGATGACGGATACACAGTGAACACTGAAGCACTCTGTGATGACGGATATACAGTGAACACTGATGGATGTAAAGCCAAGCCTTGGTGATGTTAGGTAAAAGGACACAGATGCAACTAATGTGGCATTTTATTGTGGCAACGTTTCGCTCTCCAGAAGCTTTGTCAAGCTTGACAAAGCTCGTGTAGAGCGAAACGTTGACACAATAAAATGTCACTTTAGTTGCATGTGTCCATTTATATACCATTTTGTCGGTAATGCCACCATTATTATTAATGGTGACATTAGATTATGTTACATTATTATTATTATTATTATAATTTATATTATTATTATAATTTATATTATTATTATAATTTATATTATTATTATAATTTATATTATTATTATAATTTATATTATTATTATAATTTATATTATTATTATAATTTATATTATTATTATTATTCATAATACACAAAACTACAAAATTAACTCAGGGACAGGTCCCTGGTGACTAAACAAGTGACAGCCGTTAAAAAAAAACAGGTACGTATTAGAAAAATTTCTGAATGGGTTGAATGGTTCATAAAGGAACGATAAAACTGTTGGTGGTATTTCATAAAAATTGAAACAATGTAACCCACATTGAAGGGTGCAGCCTGGTCGATAAGACCAGCGCCCGGAAGACCTGGTCTGGGACTTGGCCGCTGGGGAAGTGACCCCATGAAACCCACTGCAGGTAACCCTGAGGCAATATAAAAATGGTATACAATACCGATGGGTTGATACGACACATGTGCAACAGTTAGGTATCTTTATTTCGAAACGTTTCGCCTACACAGTAGGCTTCTTCAGTCGAGTACAGAAGAGTTAGCAGAAGCAGTAGAGATGTGAAGACGATGTAATCCGTCCATCACCCTTGAAGACGTAGTTCTGAGGTGGTCAGTGGACTGACCGCCTGAAATCTCACATGTTCACTACTTCTGCTAACTCTTCTGTACTCGACTGAAGAAGCCTACTGCGCAGGCGAAATTTTTCGGAATAAAAATAACTAAGTGTTGCACATGTGTCTTACTTATCAACCCTGGGGCAGTTCTTAATATGCTACGGAAGCAACATTTTTTTTTTCTGGAAGTGGATAGTTTATTGTGCACCACATCACCCTACGGAGGGTAGCGCAAGAGAATGTGGATACACAAAAGGCCTAGGAACTAGGCCCCGAAAGGGTTAACAACATATCTGGATTTATATCTATAATTTGTCTTATCCGTTCCAAACATTTTCAGATATTATCAGTATACCTAGCCAGGGTGTGTGCCTATAATTGTGACTGATTGTTTGGATATTCCCTGAGCACTGGTGAAGACGTTGCCTCTAAATTCTTGGATTATTTTTGCAGAGTACATCTTGAGATAACAACAACAACAACAATAATAATAATAATAATAATAATAATATTAATAATAATAATAATAATAATAATTGTTATTGCTACTAATATTACCATTCAGAGTAAAAGAGGCGTGAGTGTGGTGACACATGACCCAACCACTGTCTGGTGACCACAAGATAACCCGGAATGACTCAGGTCAGTGGGAGATGAGTCACGAAAGGGTGTGTAGGACCCAGCAGGTCACTGAGGGGACAGGTTAGAGCAGGTCAGGAGACAACACACCACTACTTGCTGTCCTGAATTGTACGTGTCTTTTTTTCCCCCCACATCTTCTCGGCATCACCATACCATCGTTATGGTTGAGTTTAATAAACATTACTGTTTGTCAACCTAAGTTCGGTTTGTGATGTCTTGCTCAGATATGTTAAGAACTAAGTGATGTCAGAGGACCTCACACTCAAGGAGCACAACGAAGTTATCAAGGAAGATGACATGCAGGAACACTGCTGTACACTACGAGCACCATCAAGGTGGGTGAAATTGTAATGCTCGGAAACTCGCATAAATTCAGTCAAGCAACTGAATTATTGGGAATGACTGAAGTCCCTTGAAACGTACTCGAGGAAGATTCCTCATAAGAAAGAAGGAAAACTGCAGCAGGCCTACTGGCCCATGCCATTCAGCTCCAAGTCTCCCACCCGCTTAAGCCAATGACCCAACCTAGTCAGGTCAGGTCACATCCACTTAAGGAAGGAGCACGGCATCAGACCTATTACCCGGAGTCTACCTGGAGGGCATTCCGGGGATCAACGCCCCCGCGGCCCCGAGGCTGTTACTGCTGGCCGCAGGTAGTCCAACGTACGAACCACAACCCGGCTGATCTGGCACTGACTTTAGGTATCTGTCCAGCTCCCTCTTGAAGATAACCAGGGGTCTATTGGTAATTCCCATTATGGCTGGTGGGAGGCTATTGATCAGTCTTGGGCCCATGACACTTATTGTGTTTTCTCTTAGTGCACCAGTGGCGCCCCTACATTTCACTGGGGGTACGTTGCAACGCCTGCCAAGTCTTTTGCTTTCGTAGGGAGTGATTTCTATGTGCAGATTAGGGACCAGTAGCCTCCAGAATCTTTCAGGTGTGGATTATGATATATCTCTCGAATGCGCTCCAGTGAGTACAAGTCAAGTACTTCCAGGCGTTCCCAATAGTTAAGGTGTTTGATGGAACTTATATGTGCAGTAAAGGTTCTCTGTACATTCTCTAGATCTGCAATTTCACCTGCCTTGAATGTTGATGTTAATGTACAGCAGTATTCCAGCCTAGAGAGAACAAGTGATTTAAAAAGGATCATCATTGGCTTGGCATCTCTTGTCTTGAATGTTCTCAGTATCCATCCTATCAGCTATCCTATCCTATTAGCACAAGCTAGTCAGGTCCAACTCACACCCACCCAAACCCACTCATGTCTTTATCTAACCTATTTTTAAAACTACACGTTTTAGCTTCTATGACGGTACTCGGGAGTTTGTTTAACTCATCCACAACTCTATTACCTAACCAGTGCCTTTCTGTATTCTTCCTGAATCTGAATTTTTCCAACTTAAAACCATTGCTGCGAGACCTGTCTTGGCTAGATAATTTTAGCACGCTGTTTACATTCCCTTTATTTATTCCTGATTTCCATTTATACACCTCAATCATATCCCCCCTAATTCTACGCCTTTCTAGAGAGTGCAGATTCAGGGCCCTCAGTCTATCCTCATAGGCAAGATTTCTGATACATGGGATCAACTTAGTCATCCTCCTTTGTACGTTTTCCAGAGCATTTATATCCATTCTGTAATACGGTGACCAAAACTGTGAAGCATAATCTAAATGAGGCCTAACCAAGGATATATAGAGTTGAAAAAGAACCTGAGGATTCCTATTATTTATGCTCCTTGATATGAAGCAAATAATAATATTATATAATAATATAATCAAAAAGGATTCTGTTCGCTTTATTGCGAACACTTATGAACTGTTGTCTTGGTTTTAGATTACTGCTAACCAGAACTCCCAAATCCTTTTTGCTCAGTAATACTAAGATTTACATTATTTAGATTATACGTGGCATGGTTATTTTCCTGTCCAATGTTTAAAACTTTGTATTTGTCTATATTAAACTGCATCTGCCACTTATCCGACCACTGCATCAGTCTATTGAAATCTTCCTGAATGAATTCGACGGCCTATTTTGGTGTAATTGGCAAACCTGAAAAATTCTGGAAGAACTGGTCCCAAACCTGAACACTGACATCATCCCATCAAAGAGTACGAGGCTTGGCAGACGGCGCAAGATATCTCCAGTGAAAAGCAAGGAACATAAGAAAGGAGGAACACTGCAGTAGGCCTGTTGGCCCATAAACACTAAAAAGAATTCAAGAAATGTAAAGCGACTAAGACTCTTCAACAGCCTCCCTTCATACATAAGGAAGATTACCAACAAACCCTTGGCTGTCTTCAAGAGGGATCTTGAGAAGGCCTTGAGTCATTTCCTACCCAGCTAGGCTGTGGTGCATATGATGGAGTGCGTGCGGCTGGCATCCACAATTTTATCGATCAGGCTAACAAACGGGAGGGAGGGGTGACCCCTGGAATCGACTTCATAAGAACATAAGAAAGAAGGAACACTGCAGCAGGCATTATTATATTCATGTAAGAACATAAGGAGCACCAAAGCAGGCCTACTGGCCCATGCTAGGCAGGTCCTAGCATGGTCCTAGGCAGGTCCTGATTACCTAATGGCCCAAGCCAGTCAGGTCCAAGTTACATCCACTTAAGAAGGAAGATGCACCGCATCAGACCCACTGACCCAAGCCAGTCAGGTCTTACTCACACCCCCTCATGTATTTGTCGAACCTATTTTTAAAACTACACAACGTCTTAGCTTCAATGACGTTACTCGTAAGTTTGTTCCACTCATCCACAACTCTGTTATCAAATCAGTGCTTTCCTCTATCCTTTCTAAATCTAAATTTATCCAACTTGAACCTGACAACAATGGTGACACATTATTATATTCATGGGGAGCGCTAAGCTCATCGGCGAGGATGAGGGAAGAAGAGGAATGGGATGAGATGAAGAGGAGTATATCATAGACGGGTAGCACTGAAGATTGGGTTGAACAAATATTCTGTTAGTGGGATGGAATGTGAAGGACCTGCCTAGTATGGGCAAACAGGCCTGCTGCAGTGTTCCTCCTTTCTTATGTTCTTATGTTGGCCGATGACTTAAGGTTAAGAAGGGTCAGGTCAGATAAGGAAAAGTCAAGTCAACTTGGTCGACTCACATAGTGGGTGGGTCAAGGCTCAGTTTGACAGGCGCACTGGGCAGAGAGGATGGGTATGGGAGCGGGTTTGGGAGAGGGTGGATGGCAAGGAGTGGAGGGTAGATGGTATCTGGGAGGGGGTGGATTCGCCGGGTCACCATCTGGAAAAGACCCGGACCGGGACATGCACCGGGGTGGATGGTAGGGGATGACAGGGAGGGGGAGGATGATAGGGATGACAGACAGGGGTGGATGGATGGTAGGATAGGATATGAGGTGATACGGTAGTATTTCCCAGGGATAGAAGGGATATCCTTGGAGGGTGAACAGGATATACCAGGGGATGGGGAAATCTGTAATATATATGTGACTAGTCCCGGAGACCATCGTACCCACCAACTAGAAGGAAATCATAGCTTCAAGGGTAGATGTAGCTTCTAAAAGGGTAGATGTAGCTTCTACAAGGGTAGATGTAGCTTCTACAAGGGTAGATGTAGCTTCTACAAGGGTAGATGTAGCTTCTACAAGGGTAGATGTAGCTTCTACAAGGGTAGATGTAGCTTCTACAAGGGTAAATGTAGCTTCTACAAGGGTAGATGTAGCTTCTACAAGGGTAGATGAAGCTTCTACAAGGGTAGATGTAGCTTCTACAAGGGTAGATGCAGCTTCTACAAGGGTAGATGTAGCTTCTACAAAGGTAGATGTAGCTTCTACAAGGGTAGATGTAGCTTCTACAAGGGTAGATGTAGCTTCTACAAGGGTAGATGTAGCTTCTACAAGGGTAGATGTAGCTTCTACAAGGGTAGATGTAGCTTCTACAAGGGTAGATGTAGCTTCTACAAAGGTAGATGTAGCTTCTACAAGGGTAGATGTAGCTTCTACAAGGGTAGATGTAGCTTCTACAAGGGTAGATGTAGCTTCTACAAGGGTAGATGCAGCTTCTACAGGGTAGATGTAGCTTCTACAAAAATAGATGGAGCTTCTACAAGGGTAGATGTTACAATAGCTATTGAAACCGAATTACTCAGATGATTATAGGGAAAGTTATAGGAGTGGGAGTGAAGTACTACCTGTTACCTGGCTGCTGGTCTGATCGATCAAGCTGTTAGTGCATGCTGCCTGCAGTCCAGCGCAATGCACCACAACCCGGCTGATCAGGAACTGCCTTGACGAATCTGTCGCCTTTCCTCTTGAAGACAGTCAGGGATTTGTTAGTAATCCCCCTTATGCATGAAGGGAGGGTGTCGAAGAGTCGTGGTCCCTTGACACTTACTGAGTTCTCTCTCAGTGTACTCATCTCTCCCCTGCTTTTCACTGGAAGTATCCTGCACCGTCAGCCAAGCCTCTTGTGTCCATAGGTAGTAATTTTGGTGTAGAGGTTTAGGACCAATCCCTCCAGAATCTTCCAGGTATAGATTATTATGTATCTTTCTCACCTACGTTCTACGGAGTACAGTTGGAGGGACTTCAAGAGCTCACAGTAATTTAGATCCTTGACTGAGATCATACGAGTTGTGACTGTTCACTGTACATTCTCCAACTTTGTGATTTCGCCAACCACTTATTTATTTCGCCAGCCATGTATTAATTTCGACTGCCATCTATGTATTTTGCCAGTCATCTATTAATTTTGCCAGCCATCTATTTATTTCGTCATGTATTCTGAGATTAACTGTTATGGCAGGAGACTCTCTACTGCATTTATATTATCTCTTGGTGATAATTTTTTTGCTAAATCACCCAATAATCTGTTCGCCAAATAGGACGTCCGTTTTCGCACGTAATAAATTCTGAGATGATTTTTTAACACTATCTCAGAATCCGCATAAATTTAAGGTGCGTTATTTTAGGTTAGTTTGGGCTAACATTAACTAACCTTAGAGAAGGACGTGCCTAGTTTGGGCCAGTAGGCCTACTGCAGTGCTCCTCCATTCTTAAGTTCTTATGCTCTTATACTGCCAGGTTATCTACCCCAAAGGTCCTGGTTATCTACCCCAATCCTGGTTATCCAGCCCCAGTGTCCTGGTTATCTACCCCAAAGGTCCTTATCTACCCAAAGGACCTGGTTATCTACCCCAAGGTCCTGATTATCTACCCGAAGGTCCTGGTTATCTACCCACAAGGTCCAGGTTATCTACCCCCAAGGTGCTGGTTATCTACCCCCAAGGTGCTGGTTATCTACCCCCGAGGTCCTGGTTATCTACCCCCAAGGTCCTGGTTATCTACCCCCAAGGTCCTGGTTATCTACCCACAAGGTCCTGGTTATCTACCCACAATGTCCTGGTTATCTACCCACAAGGTCCTGGTTATCTACCCACAAGGTCCTGGTTATCTACCCACAAGGTCCTGGTTATCTACCCACAAGGTCCTGGTTATCTACCCCAAGGTCTTGGTTATCTACCCACAAGGTCCTGGTTATCTACCCACAAGGTCCTGGTTATCTACCCACAAGGTCCTGGTTATTTACCCACAAGGTCCTGGTTATCTACCCCAAGGTCCTGGTTATCTACCCACAAGGTGCTGGTTATCTACCCACAAGGTCCTGGTTATCTACCCCCAAGGTCCTGGTTATCTACCCACAAGGTCCTGGTTATCTACCCACAAGGTCCTGGTTATCTACCCACAAGGTGCTGGTTATCTACCCACAAGGTGCTGGTTATCTACCCACAAGGTCCTGGTTATCTACCCAAAAGGTGCTGGTTATCTACCCACAAGGTGCTGGTTATCTACCCACAAGGTGCTGGTTATCTACCCACAAGGTGCTGGTTATCTACCCACAAGGTGCTGGTTATCTACCCACAAGGTCCTGGTTATCTACCCACAAGGTGCTGGTTATCTACCCACAAGGTGCTGGTTATCTACCCACAAGGTGCTGGTTATCTACCCACAAGGTCCTGGTTATCTACCCACAAGGTGCTGGTTATCTACCCACAAGGTGCTGGTTATCTACCCACAAGGTGCTGGTTATCTACCCACAAGGTCCTGGTTATCTACCCACAAGGTGCTGGTTATCTACCCACAAGGTGCTGGTTATCTACCCACAAGGTGCTGGTTATCTACCCACAAGGTCCTGGTTATCTACCCACAAGGTGCTGGTTATCTACCCACAAGGTCCTGGTTATCTCTACTCTTCATGGGTTCATTTTCACTGTCAGTCAGTTCCATCTTGTGGCACTTGTCTCTGCTACATAAAACAATGTGATCAGTTTTTCCAAACAAACCTTGCAGTATCTAAATAATTATATTATTATTATTATTATTATTTATTCTTGTGTGTGTGTGTGTGAGAGAGAGAGAGAGAGAGAGAGAGAGAGAGAGAGAGAGAGAGAGAGAGAGAGAGAGAGAGAGAGAGAGAGAGAGAGAGAGAGAGAGAGAGAGAGAGAGATATCATATCTGAAGCCTGGATGCACCAGCACGCACATAAACACACTTAAGTGAGTCTTCATGTAAGGACGTCTATGTGTTTACCTTAATTTGTGTGTATATAAACAATGGCTTCTCAAGGGTAAACAATAACACCTCTACTGACAAATACCCGGAAAATTATATAAAGTTATAAATTATTATGCTGCTACAATTATTTTCACATTATTTCCACTTTTACCACACAGGCGAGTGCAAGAATGAAGGAGGACAGTTACCATCACTCATCCAACAGCTGTCTTACTTCAAGTGAACGCACATCTGCATGTAAATGACCCTCTAAACCGCAACATCCCCACCCACCCTTTAAAACGAAGTTTACTCCACTTCCCACCGTTAGAACACATGTCCCGTAAACCGGTTTCCCAGAATACCTTACTATATGGAAAAATTAAACACAGAGGCAGTATAATGCGATCCTTTATTGACTACTTTTTGCCCACACAGTGGGCTTTATCACGTCACAAACAGATCTACCTGGGTAAAGATTACATGAGTATATATATAGTGAATATAGGAATTAGTAAGGTGATGAGGATAACAAAAAAAATTAGGTAACGGAAGGCTGGATATCAGATTGGAGGGAGAGAGTATGGAGGCGGTGAATGTGTTCAGATATTTGGGAGTGGACGTGTCAGCAGATGGGTCTATGAAGGATGAGTTGAATCATAGAATTGACGAGGGGAAAAAGGTGAGTGGTGCACTGAGGAGTCTGTGGAGACAAATAACTTTATCCATAAAAGCAAAGAGGGGAATGTATGAGAGTATAGTTATACCAACGCTCTTGTATGGGTGTGAGGCTTGGGTTATGAATGTTGCAACAAGGAGAAGGCTGGAGGAAGTGGAGATGTCATGTCTGAGGTCAATGTGCGGTGTGAATATAATGCAGAGAATCCATAGTTTGGAGATTAGAAAGTGTGGGATTACCAAAACTATTATCCAGAGGGCTGAGGAGGGGTTATTGAGATGGTTTGGACATGTAGAGAGGAAGAAACGAAATAGAATGACTTCGAGAGTGCATAAATATATAGTGGAGGGAAGGCAGGGTAGGGGTCGGCCTAGGAAAGGTTGTAGGGAGGGGGTAAAAGAGGTTTTGTGTGCGAGGGGCTTGGACTTCCAGCAAGCGTGCGTGTGTTAGATAGGAGCGAGTGGAGACAAATGGTTTTTAGAACTTGACGTGCTGTTGGAGTGTAAGCAAGGTAACATTTATGAAGGGATTCAGGAAAACCGGCAGACCGGACTTGATTCCTAGAGATGGGAAGTACAGTGCTGGCACTCTGTAGTGTGGGCATGCCTCTGGCAAGACAGTGATGGAGTGAATGATGATGAAAGTATTCCTTTTTCGGGCCACCTTGCCTTGGTGGGAAACGGCCGATGTGTTAATAAAAAAAATATAGTGTGGAGAGTCAGGTGGAGAATGCTGGGTAGGTTGTATTTGAGACGGTCCTGTAGGTCCATCTCAAATACAACATTGTACGATTATTGTATCTACCTATAACCTTCATTCCACAAACGCGTCAACACGCCACCAATCCCTTTTCTTTTCCTGGTCTATTCTGTGATTCACCTCGTCTTTCATACACCCACACGCCGACACATCCACTTGCAAATGCATTAATTTCCTCCACGCTTCCTCCCTCCAGTCTTTCTCTGCCTACCCTTTTCTTTTCCTCTCATCACCTTGCTATTTTCTATGTTCACTTTCAACATCCTAATTTCACACACCTGCCACACTCCTCCACCAATCTTTGCAACTTTCTCTTCAGAATCTTCCAAAAGCCGTGACGATAACAAAAAGCAATTAGATATTCAGGAGTTAGTCGACTCTTGTGTTCCATCCCAGGATAAGAAACCTAAAAGAACCCAACGGAAATACAGTATTTTCCGGCATATCAGCGCACGACTGAAGTATCATAACGGTGAATCAGTAACAATTTTAAAGGGCTAATTACCCTCTTACTTTACGCTAAAGCGTAACCCAAAGCCTACCCTTGACCCCTGACCTTGAGTGTATAAGGCGCCTTATATCCCGGAAAATACGGTAAGTCACATTGCTTCTCTTGGGTTATTCTAGTTTTTCAATCATCCAGAGATAATTATTCGAAGAGTTTTCATCAGCATCATTTTCTTCCTGTTGATGCAGTGTTCCCAGAAAATACGAGTGAAGTCTATCTGGTAATAATGGTAGAATTACCCACAAAATGTTAGGGAAAACAAACCACGGTACTGGTGGGGTTAGAACCGATGACGAGTGAGTCGTAAATCTCCAGGCCAGTGCGTAAGACACTGGTCACAGTGTGGCCTGTGCTAACCTCCCTATGGTGTATAAATATACAGTGGAACCTCGGTACTCGAACTTAATTCGTTCCAGAAGGCTGTTTGAATGCCGATCTGTTCAAGTACCGGACGAATTTTTCCCATAAGGAATAATGTAAGTTAGATTAATCCGTTTCAGACCCCCAAAAATACACTTACAGCGAATTTGCAGTGAATTTTTGTAGGATATTTATGATTCTATTCTCGTTTTCTTGGTCTCGTTTGATAGAATGAAAGATATATTACAGAAATAAGAGTGATTTTGAATGGTTTACAGGCTAAAAGAACCTTGAAATTGAGCTCAAAGTAGCGGAAATGTTCGGTTTTTGCTGATGTTCAAGAATAAACAAATCACGTCACGCGTCCAATACACGTCAGCTGGTGGGTATAATATGCTTTCACAAATGCGCTGATATTATTTATACCATTTTTTCAATAATGAAGTAGTCTGCATAACAGTAAATCTTCTATTTTTTTGTGTGAATACAAATTAAAAAGGAAAGCAAGCGTAATGTATTATATGGAGAGGCGGAGGCGGTGTTTACATCAGGGCAAACACACACTAATCAATTTTCTTTTTGGTTGGTTGTTATCACTAATCTTCTTAGGCCCCCATGGAGACTTATTTATATAAATAATATAAGAACATAAGAACATAAGAAAGAAGGAACACTGCAGCAGGCCTACTGGCCCATGCGAGGCAAGTCCAAGTCTCCCACCGGCATAAGCCAATGCCCCGACCCAGCCAGGTCAGGTTACATTCACTTAAGGAAGGAGCACGGCATCTGACCTAGTAGCACAAACTAGTCAGGTACAACTCACACCCACCCGCACCCACTCATATATTTATCTAGCCTATTTTTAAAACTACACAACGTTTTAGCCTCTATAACTGTACTCGGGAGTTTGTTCCACTCATCGACAACTCTATTACCAAACCAATGCTTTCCTATATCCCTTCTGAATCTGAATTTATCCAACTTAAAGCCATTGCTTCGAGTCCTGTCAATACATGATATTTTTAGCACGCTATTTACATCCCCTTTATTTATTCCTGTTTTATATATAAAAAAACACCCAAAAATGCGAAGAAACACGAAATAGTTTACAGTGAAGTTCAGCAGAGTTTTGTACTGAGCGACAGCTGCGGGAGACTGACGCACATGTTCTGGCAGGTGTTTGTTTGGTCGAGTGCTGAGCAAACGGTCGACTACCCAGCGATTTTTTTAACCGAGCAAAGCGTTCGAGTACCGAATTGTTCGAGTACCGAGGTTCCACTGTACCTAGTTGGATGAATCTTATTGTAGCCAGGTGGCCCAGTGGCTTACGCACTGGCCTGGAGTTTTACGACTCACTTGCCATGAGTTCTAACCCCACCCATACCCTGGGTTGTTTGCAGTCGTGTTATTACGATGTTGTGAGTCAAAATGTTAGGCAAATGAACACTTACAATAAAATATCACATTAGTTGCATTTGTGTCCATTTACCTAACGAAGTCTACCTGGAGAGTGTTCCAGGAGGGTCTACGACCCCGTGGCCCGGTCTATGACCAAGCCAACGCCTAGGTTCACCTACATTGTGATAGTGACTCCAGAGCTCAGGGAGGACATTGACTGCTGGAGGTATTTGATTTCCACTTGGTAAGCTTTAATATTAGAGCTTAACTGACAGATTTGTTATGCATCTCAAGAACACTGATGCGAGGACACAGCGTCAGATGCGAGGACACAATGTCTGATGCGAGGACAGCATTTGATGCGTGGACAAAGTGTCTGATGAGAGGACATAGTATCTGATGACAGGACAGTGTCTAATGCGAGGACAAAGTGTCTGATGCGAGGACAAAGCATCGGATGCGAGGACACAGCATCTGATGCCAGGGACAGTGTCTGATGCGAGGACTGTGTCTGATGATAAGTAAGACACATGTGCAACAGTTGGGTATCTTTATTCTGAAACGTTTCACCTACACAGTAGGCTTCTTCAGTCTAGTACAGAAGAGTTAGCAGAAGCAATAGAGATGCGAAGACGATGTACAAACCCTTGAAGACGTAGTTTTGAGGTGGTCAGTCCCTCAGCCTGGAGAAGAATTTTGCTCCATAGTCTGGAACAATATAAAGTTAAAGCAATAGTATGGAGACTTATATAGTGTAGAAAGGTGAGACGCAGTCCACTAGTAGGAGAAAGAAGGCAATCAATGAGAGAACAGGTCCCTCTCAAATACATCCCTTCTCAGTGTCTGATGCCAGGACAGTGTTTGATGCCAGGACAGTGTCTGATGCCAGGACAGTGTCTGATGCCAGGATAGTGTCTGACGCCAGGATAGTGTCTGATGCCAGGACAGTGTCTGATGCCAGGGCAGTGTCTGACGCCAGGACAGTGTCTGATGCCAGGACAGTGTCTGATGCCAGGGCAGTGTCTGATGCCAGGACAGTGTCTGATGCCAGGATAGTGTCTGACGCCAGGATAGTGTCTGATGCCAGGACAGTGTCTGATGCCAGGGCAGTGTCTGACGCCAGGACAGTGTCTGATGCCAGGGCAGTGTCTGATGCCAGGACAGTGTCTGTAGATGAATGGTTCAGAGAACCGACAAGTTGTTAAATTAGACACATATGCAACACTTGGGTATCTTTATTGAGGAAACGTTTCGCCACACAGTGGCTTCATCAGTCCAATACAAAGAAGAAAGTAGTAATAAAAGGAGGAGTTTGAGGTAATCAGTCCCTCGGCCTGGAGTCGATGTGTTCAGTCCATCAATCTTGAAGTAAATACAATATAAGGCAAGTAGAAGTTGCTTATATACTGTAGACAGGTGAGATGAAGCAGGAGGAGGCGGGGTCATAGTGGTATCATCCACTAGTCGAAGTAAGTCCTTGTCCAAAGGTTTGGACAAATGTTGAAGAATCCCTTTGTATCAAGATCCCAAGAACCCACTAGTCGAAGTAAGTCCTTGTCCAAAGGTTTGGACAAATGTTGAAGAATCCTTTTGTATCCTTTTGTATCCTTTTGTGTCTGACGCCAGGACAGTGTCTGATGCCAGGACAGTGTCTGATGCCAGGGCAGTGTCTGACGCCAGGACAGTGTCTGATGCCAGGACAGTGTCTGATACCAGGGCAGTGTCTGATGCCAGGACAGTGTCTGATGCCAGAATAGTGTCTGACGCCAGGATAGTGTCTGATGCCAGGACAGTGTCTGATGCCAGGATAGTGTCTGATGCCAGGACAGTGTCTGACGCCAGGACACAATGTTCGATGCGAGCCAGGAGAGGGAAAAATCTCTCATGTTGTCGACTTGACGAGGAAGACAAAATAGGGATCCCAACAGAGGCCAGGATGGACCTCGAGCACTCAGAGATCCGCTGAAGGAGAGAACACGAAGATCCTCTAACACCTGATAACGAGCCAGGTGGTGGATCACCTGTGACTTCTTGATACATAGGCTTCCTGTTTCTTTCATTTTGCCGCGCTTTTCTACAAGAAGAGGCAGGGAAAATGGATGCGGCAGTGAGAGAGAGAGAGAGAGAGAGAGAGAGAGAGAGAGAAGATGAAGAGAAGAGAGAGAGAGAGCAGTGTTAAAACCCTGATTCAGACAAATCATGGGCCATTATGAGGCGGAAAATTATTTGAGATTAATGGTTCATAAATAAATTCAGGACGTTAATGGTGGTGGTGTAAGGTTTTGAGTGAGAGGCGTCGAGACTGTCAAGAAGACTGTGTCACTGTTAACGGGGCACACACAGTGCCAGAGTTGCCGTTCAACAATTTCGTAAGGAGATAAGTAAGACACATGTACAACAGTTAGGTATCTTTATTGCAAAACATTTCGCCTACACAGTAGACTTTATTCCGAAACGTTTCGGAATAAAGATACCCGACTGTTGAACATGTGTCTTATCAACTTGTCGCTATTGTATACTATTATCATATTCACAATGTCATAAGGAATGCAGGTATTGTATTTTTAAAATTCGTTAGATTTCATTGGCACTAAGGTCAAACAGGTCTGTTTCGCCTGGGTCAAATTAAGTTAGTGACATTACATGCCGGGTCACCGCATGGAGAAGACCCGGGCCAAGACCCGTCCTGGTGAACCTACCTGAACTTGTACTCACATTAGATATGTTTCACTATCATGTGTGGAATCAGCAGAGAGTGTAACTAATTACTTCTGTAACTGGTTATTCACTACTAGTGTAAAAGGACACAAATGCAACTAATGTGACATTTTATTGTGGCAACGTTTCGCTCTCCAGGAGCTTTCTCAAGCCACATTAGTTGCATATTGTCGGTAATTCTACCAATATTATTACACTACTAGTGTAACTTAGCTAACTTAGTGTTCTGTAATTCTCTGTTTACATCCCCACGACGTGTGTATATGGTGCACAATAAAACCACTAAATTAAATGGTTTAATTAAAAATGCTTAGGACTGTGCTAAGTCAACAGTGCTGACTAGATGGGAGAGAGATTCTGTTACGGTAAGGTTGATTTTAATATTCTTGGAAGCGTGTGAAATGCTGGTTTTATTAGTGATGAGATAATTTGAACTCTTAACAAGGTGTGTCCTGCAGACGCTCCGTCACCAGTCAGCAAGCAATTTCACACACGAACACCCTCACACACGAACACCATCATACACGAACACCCTCACACACGAACACAATGCAACCTGCCGCCACCACTGTCACTGTGATCCTTAAGTTGGATATGTAGATGGTGCTCATATTAATAAACATTGTTAAGTAAAAGGACACAAATGCAACTATCTGTCTTTTTTTTGGGATTATAAAATTATGCGAAGATATAAAGAACATTTTTATTACCATCAACAAGGAGCATAGCGGTATCAACAATATTCAAAGAAAAAATGTTGCCTACACGAAACGAGAAAATATGTTTTCACAGAGTGTTAAACATGGGATAAAAGAAGGTACAGTATTGTAGTCTAACCACCTGAAACTTTATACACTACACACACACACACACACACAAAAATATATATATATATATATATATATATATATATATATATATATATATATATATATATATCGTGCCGAATAGGTAAAACTTGCGATTTTGGCTTCAATAGCAACGCTCTTCTTGCCAAATAAGGCAAGCGAAAATTTGTGTATGCAATAATTTCGCAAAAATAATTTTAAACCTAACGAAAAAAATATATTTCATTGTGTTTGTTTATTATGAAATTATTGTAAACTTATCTAAAATATATTTATTAATATTGGTAGAATTACCGACAATATGTTAAGTAAAAGGACAAAAATGCAACTAATGTGACATTTATTGTGGCAACGTTTCGCTCTCCAGGAGCTTTGTCGTAATGGCTTGACAAAGCTCATGGAGAGCGAAAGCTGCCACAATAAAATGTCACATTAGTTGCATTGTGTCCTTACTTAACAAAATATATTTGTTGGATTAGGCTAATTAAATTGTGCTTATTATATTAAGGTTAGGTAAGCTTTCTAATGTTCTTTTGGCACAAAGTTATTATTACATTAAGATAAATTATATATATATATATATATATATATATATATATATATATATATATATATATATATATATATATATATAAAGAGAAGAATTAATGGGAACTCGAACCGTAGTTCTGAATTGTAGCAGGTTAAGCCCTCTACCACTGGGCTACGAGGCTTTCAATAGGAATTTTTCACTGACAACACTGATGTGTCATGTCTGCAACAGTGGCCACCGTCTGTGACCCAAGTAGAAGTATGGGTTTAGAGCAGGTTGCTCCTGCTTCTCACAACTACTGGACCACTATGATATGGTTTTGGATGCACTGAAGGACAAACAGAATGTAGATGTAGTATACACAGACTTAGCAAAAGCCTTCGACAAGTGCGATCATGGTGTAATAACGCACAAAATGCGTGCTGAAGGAATCACTGCAAAAGTGGACACCTGGATTTTAACTCTCTAACCAATAGAACACAAAGAATAAAGGTAAGCAGATTTAAATCAAGAGGCTGCCACAGTGAAAAGATCTGTTCCACAAAACATAGTAGTACCCGTTCTCATTCTTTTCTTCATCCTCATTTCTGACATAGACAGAAAAGTAAATCATAGCAGCGTAACATCATTTGCAGACGACACTAGAATTTGCATGGGTGTGTCATCCATCGAGGACACTAAATCTCCAAGTGGATATAAACCAAGTCTTCCAGTGGACCACACAAAACAATATGATATTCAACGAGAACAAATTTCATTCAATTCGTTATGAAAACTTGTGGAATTAAAAGCTAGAACGGAGAATAACAAATTCGAACCACACAATACAGCGAAAAACTAACGTCAACCTGGAGTCTACCTAGAGGGTATTCCGGGGATCAACGCCCCCGCGGCCCGGGCCACGACCAGGCCTCCTGAAGACTTTGGAGTTACAATGTCAGAGGATCTCACTTTCAAGGATCACAAAGGTGTCATTTTCATATCTGCGAAGAAAATGATATGATGGATAATGAGAACCTCAAAATAAGGAATTGCAGTTTACAGAGCCATCTGAGCTGTGATGTCAGCTTGCTTCTGGGAAGACAATGATTGAATGAATGACGGTAAAAGTGTCTCGGTGGGAGGCGGCCGGTGTGTGTGTGTTACCATTTTGTTAAAGGCACTTGTCGAAAAGACACTGTGTGTGTGTGTATAAAAAATAAATTAAAAATTATATATATATATATATATATATATATATATATATATATATATATATATATATATATATATCCTAGGTAGTAGGTTGGTAGACAGCAACCACCAGGGAGGACTACCGTCCTGCAAGTGAGTGTCAAACGAAGCTGTAATTGCTTCTACATGATGGTAGGATTGCTGGTCTTTCTGTCTCATAAACATGCAAGATTTCAGGTACGTCTTGCTACTCTACTACACTTAGGTCACACTACACATTCATGTACAACATATATACACACACCCTCTGGGTTTTCTTCTATTTTCTTTAGTTCTTGTTCTTATTTCCTCATCTCCATGGGGAAGTGGAACAGAATTCTTCCTCCGTAAGCCATGGTCGTAAGAGCGACTAAATGCCGGGACAGGGGCATAACCCTTCTCTGTATATATTACTAAATGTAAAAGGGGAAAAATTCGTTTTTCATTTTGGGCCACTCCGCTTCGGTGGAAACGGCCGACGTGTTGAAAGAAGAAAGAAAGATATATATATATATAATCTTTTCCAACGCACACGGCCGTATTCCACCGAGGCAGGTCAAAAGAAAACAAAGTTTCTCCTTTTAAATTTAGTAATATATACAAAGGGCTATAGCCCCTTGCTCCCGGCATTTTAGTTGCATCTTACTACACGCCTGGCTTACAAAGGAATAATTCTGTTCCACTTCCCAATGTAGATAAGTGAAGTAGAAATAAACAAGAACAAGAACTAGTAAGAAAAATAGAAGAAAACCCAGAAGGGTGTATATATATATATATATATATATATATATATATATATATATATATATATATATGTTTGTACAGGCATGTGTAGTGTGGCCTTAATGTAAGTAGAAGTAGCAAGACGTACCTGAAATCTTGCATGTTTATGAGACAGAAAAAAAACACCAGCAATCCTACCATCATGTAAAACAATTACAGGTTTTCGTTTTACACTCACTTAGCAGGACGGTAGTACCTCCCTGGGCGATTGCAGTCTACCAACCTACCTAGGATATATACATATATATGTCGTGCCGAATAAGTAAAGCTTGCGATTTTGGCTTAAATAGCAACGCTCTTCTTGCCGAATAAGGCAATCGTAAATTTGTGTAAGAAATAATTTCACAAAAAGCGTTCTGAACCTAACGAAAAAATTATATTTCACTGTGTTTGTTAATTATTTAATTATTGTAAACTTATCTAAAATATATTTAATTGGATTAGGCTAAATTAAATTGCGCTTGTTATAATAAGGTTAGGTAAGTTTTCTAAGTTACTTTTGGCACAAAATTATTAATTTTTACATTAATATAAATGAAAAATTATACCTTTAAACGTAAAAGAGAAATTTTTAGAAAAGACTTATTTTTAAAATGAGTTCTTGCTAAATGACCAGTTTTACCTATTCAGCACCACAAACACACACACACACGGCCAGGAGCTATGTATCGAACCATGCAACCACAACTAGGTGAGTACTAGGTGAGTACACACACACTCACGCACACACGCACACACACACACACACACACACACACACACACGCACACACACACACACGCACACACACATGCACACACACACACGCACACAGGATGTTCCAGAGATGGGACACAGCAACAAGGGGTCACAGTTGGAAGTTGAAGACTCAGATGAATCACAGGGATGTTAGGAAGTATTTCTTCAGTCACAGTTGTCAGGAAGTGGAATAGTCTGGGAAGTGGTGTAGTGGAGGCAGGATCCGTACATAGCTTTAAGAAGAGGTATGATAAAGCTCATGAAGCAGGAAGAGTGACCTAGTAGCTGCCAGAGAAGAGCCGGGGCCAGGAGCTGTGACTCGACCCCTGCAACCACAACTATGTGAGTACACACACGGCGAAGTGACGCTAATGAGGAGAATACAAGCTGACGAAGATCAGGTAAGCCTACAAGGAAATCTGGACAGACTGCAAGCCTGGTCCGATATATGGCTCCTGGAGTTTAATCCCAGCAAGTGCAAAGTCATGAAGTATGGGGAAAGACAAAGAAGACCGCAGATGGAGTACAGTCTAGGAAGTCAAAGACTGCAAAACTTACTCAAGAAAAAGGATCTTGTTGTAAGCATCATACAGAGTACATCTCATGAGGCGCACATCAACAAAATAATTGCTTCAGCATATGGGTGTCTGGCAAACCTAAGAATAGCGTTTCGACATCTAAGTAAGGAGTCATTCAAGACACTGTACACTGTGTACGTCAGGCATGTATTGGAGTATGCAGCACCAGTATGGAACCCAAACTTGGTCAAACACTTCGAAAAATTAAAAAGTGCAAAGGTTCGCAAAAAGACTAGTCCCAGAGCTAAAGGGTATGCCATACGAGGATAGGTTAAGGGAAATCAACCTGACGACACTGGAGGACATTAGGGATAGGGATGATATGATAACGACATATAAATTACTGAGAGGAATTGACAAGGTGGATAAGGACAGAATGTTTCAGAGATGGGACACAGCAACAAGGGGTCACAACTGGAAGCTGAAAACTCAGATAAGTCACAGGGATGTTAGGAAGTATTTCTTCAGTAATAGGGTTGTCAGAAAGTGGAGTACTCTGGAGAGTGATGTAGTGGAGGAATGATCCATACACAGCTTTAAGAAACGGTTCACTAAAGCTCATGGAGAAGGAAGAAAGTGGACCTCGTAGCGACCAGGGAAGAGGCGGGCCCATGAGCTATGAATCGACCCCTGCAACCACAAATTGGTGAGTAGACACACACACACACATAAGACAAGAGAGAGAGAGGGGTGGGTAGATTGCATTTTCTTGGACTTCAAGAAGGCTTTCGACACAATTCCACACAAGAGATTAATGGTATAACGGGAAAGGCACTGTAATGGATCACAGAATACCTGACAGGAAGGCAACAAGTCATGGTACGTGAAGAGGTGTCAGAGTATGCGCTAGTGAAGAGTGGGGTTCCACAAGGGTCAGTCCTAGGACCGGTGCTGTTTCTGGTATACGTGAATGACATGACAGGAGAGACTCAGAAGTGTCCGTGTTTACAGACGATGTGAAGCTATTAAGGAGAATTCAGTCAGATGAGGATCAGGCAAGACTACAACCCATCTGGACAGGCTGCAAGCCTAGTCCAGCAACTGGCTCCTGGAGTTTAACCCCACCAAGTGCAAAGTCATGAAGATTGGGGAAGGGCATAGAAGACCGCAGACGGAGTACAGGCTAGTGGGGCCAAAAACTACAAACTTCACTTAAGGAAAAGGAGTACAAGTCAAGTGCTTCCAGGCGTTCCCAGTAATTAAGGTGTTTGGTGGAACTTATATGTGCAGTAAAGGTTCTTTGTACATTCTCTAGATCTGCAATTTCATCTGCCTTGAATGGGGATGTTAATGTATATGTAAATAGTTCATTACTATTGTGTCTTGTTCAGCTATCCAAACTTTGCGACCCAGACCCTGGACCCATTACGTACCTCTGTAATGTTGAGGTACAGTCTCTGGACCCATTATGTACCTCTGTAATGTTGAGGTACAGTCCCTGGACCCATTATGTACCTCTGTAATCCTTTGACTACCGCCCACATGATGGATATGGGACGACTACCACCCATACGATGGGTATGGGTGGCTTTCACCCACACTATGGGTATTACAAGAAAGAAAGATTATGATGAGAACATTCAAAATAAATGAGGTCAAGCCAAAGATGATATTCTTCAGGTCACTTGTTCTCTCACGGATGGAACACTGCTGTGTACTGCTCCTTCAAGGCAGGCGCAATTGCAGAACTGAAAAATGTAGAGAGAACCTTCACAGTTCGTATAAACTCAGTCAGGCACCTAAATTACTGGAAGTGCTTGAAGTCCCTTAAACTGTGCTCCTTAGAACGTAGAAGAAACAGATACATCATATTCTACACCTGGAAGATTCAGGAGGGATTGGTCCCAAACCTGCACACCGAAATCACTCATTATGAGAGCACCAGGCTTGGCAGGTGGTGCAAAATACCTCAATAGAAAGTAGAGATGTGATAAGTACACTGAGCAAGAACTCAATAGGTGTCAAGGTACTTCCACCATGCTTAAGAGGGAACTCGATGTTTCTTACGTCTGTTCCTGATCAGCCGGGCTATGGTGCATATGCTGGGTTGTGGGTGGCCGGCACCAATAGCTTGATCAATCAGGCCAAAAAATACAGGAGGTCTGGTCCAGGACCGGGCGGCAGAGGTAGTGACCCAGGAAGCGGCTTCAGGTAACTTACAGGTACAGGTTAGATGAAATTAGGTTAGGTAGTTCTCTATATTAAATATTACCAATTACAACATTAACATATCACAACGGAAATAATTGAAATATAAGATAAAAGTGATAAGTTGTGCCATGCTAACATGTAGGTCAGTGTGCCTCGTGTAACATGCATCACATCCCTTAAATTCATTTGACAATTCTCAACTATATGAGACGTCTATTTACGTCTTCCTGAAGTTTTTCCATTCTTCGTCTCAATTTATTACCCCTCTATTTTTGAGTCTTCGGCAAATTTAATAATCGTGGTCTCCATTCTTCCATCAATATATATATACATATATATATATATATATATATATATATATATATATATATATATATATATATATATATATGTATGTATGTATGTATGTATGTATGTATGTATGTATGTATGTATGTATGTATGTATGTATGTATGTATGTATGTATGTGGCAGAGGTCCACATCAAACCCACTTATGTACCTTTCCAACTTATATTTAAAGTTACTCAAAGTTGTTGCCTCGATGCTACCTGGGAGCTCCACTCTACACTCTACTGACAAACCAGTACTTCCCTATATTGTTTCTATATCTAAATTTCTCCTCTTAAACCCATTTCTACGAGTTAGATACTCTTGGCTAGATCCTCTCAGCAAGTTATTTATATCCCCTATATTTATTTGTGTTTTCTATTTGTACACTTCAATTACACCTCCCCTAATTCTACACTTTTCCAGACAGAGCAAATTCAGTGCCTTCAGTCTATCTTCATAGAAAAGATTTCTGATATTATTATTATTATTATTATTATTATTATTATTATTATTACTACAATCAAATTAAGCACTAAACCCATAATGGTCATATACCGCTGTGTGGAGGAATGTTTGAAAATATAAATGTAGGAAGGTTAAGAATGAGTGAGAGGAAGGGTATGTAAAGTTAGAGGTTAGTAGGGGCGGGGGCTAGTGCAAGGAAAATTTAAGTGAGCATCAGTGTAGTAGGTTAGTTTTAGTTAAGAAGTCAAAGAGAGAGTCTGTGTCAAGGGTGGGAGTTTGAACAAGGAGGTCACTGAGAATGAGTGTTGGGATGGCTGAGACGTCGGTAATGGATCCTGCATGCACCCTGATAGGAAGGATAATCTATTAAAATACGTTCATCAGATAGTACGACCCTACAGTCCTCACAGTGTGTGCTGGTTGTTTCTTCATGAGGTATTTGTGAGTCGCATGTGTCCAATACATAAGCGTGAGAGTGTAGTCTTCCAAACCCAACAATCCTGAGAAGATGGCCAGAATACTAAATGCGGTTCCATAGAAAATAATTTGTTTTTGAGTACCAACTTTGTTACCAGCGGCTGCGGTGGTGAGATCGTACTGAAAAATAATCCGAGTAAGGAATACCACTATGGAAAATGTGCAGACCTTGAATAGCTGACTGAGCGGCTGAGTCTCCACGTTCATTGCCATGATCATCGGCATGTCCAGGGACCCAGCAAAACACGATTTCTTTGTGCTTACCAGAAATCCAGCATAACCAAAACTGTATACGAAGGATGATGTGATGAGTGGAGTAAAATTTCTGGATAGCCCTGTAACGCACTTTTGGAGTCCGAAATAACTACGAATCATATGGCGGACATCGTTACAATGTGAATGATAGCAGTGAGAATTGCATATAACTCCACAGTGAAAATACTAGCTAGTTATAAAAATGACTTCTTATGACTCGATGAGGAAAAACAGCTGCTTAACCGAGACCATCGGGGGAGTTATAATCATCAGTGAACACTGAAGTAGCATCAGAATGAGATGGGAAGCGATCAAGAACGAATGATTGTAAAGTTGTAGGTGGCAAGTGAAGTTTTGCACATCAAAGTGGGGAAGAGCAAACATGAACTGTCAGAACTTCCCAAGGAGGAAGGGGAAAAGCAAGATGTAAGGTGAACATAAAGGGGAGGTAAATTAAGGGAAGCCATTACAAAGCAAATACGAAGAGAGAAGGGTGGTAATAAATAGGAGTGACGATTAAACAAGTTAGCCCTACTAATATCAGTTAGCGTTTTATATGTAGAAGGGTCGTGAAGGTCTTGGAAGGGAATAAAATAATGGAGACAATGGACATCACGTCGAGGTTGTGAAGATGTGACTTTCGCTTCTGCATATAGACTCTCTACTTGGGAAGAACGAAAAGCCGAGACATAAACGTAACCCTTGATGATGAAATAGGATCAAGTGTAGAAAGAGGTATGGGTGAGGCTGAATAATATATTCAGTCGCTGTAGTCGAGTTTAGATAAGATTAAAACTGAATGAAAGTGAATAAGGTTCGTCTATCAGCCCTCCAAACAAAGGAGGTCAGGTAGATATGATAAACAGCTTTCAGAGAGGTTATGTAAGACTTACAAGACATTCGGCGATACAACACAAGGCATGGCAATTTGACCATATCCTGTTCAAGGGATACAGGGGTCATACAGGTATAGAAAAGTACGAGGAATAATACCTGCCTACCTGCGTGGAGGTAGGTAGGTATTATTCCTCGGTGTGTCTTATAAAAGTTATCTAGTGTGTTTTAGCAACAGAAAATTTAAACCCATGATTAGTGGCCTAATTGAAAACATGATCAATAACAAGCTGAAAGAGGCCACTACAAGACGGCAGTCAGCACTTGCACAAGCTAAAGCAAAATCGAAGACATAGAGAGACGACCGAACAGAGAAGGCAAAACAAAAGTAAGGGTAATGCTAAGAAAGAGGGAAGGTAAGTGCAGGATGGAGTGTTATGGTCAGCAGGTTCAGGTAGGTTCGCTGGGTGGATCCTGGTTCGGGTCTTCTCCATGTGATGACCCGGCATTGGCTCGCCGTTTATGGAGTGTCATCACGTCTTCTTGGACTCTTGAGGTCTTGCATTGATGTCTTGCTCAGGAAAGAGGGGTTTCTCTTTGTCTTGTCGGGCACGTGCTGCCCACGATGGCATCTGGCGTTTATGGTCAGCGGCTCCACAGACCGCACAGTCTGCACGTGATGTATAATATTTGGTAAATGCCAAATTGCCTACAATGTCTGCATTGTCGACGTGTTGGGATTAATTCATTTGTAAGCACTGTCCTGCTATATAAACTGAGGCTGGAAGCTTCCGGTAGTTGAAGGTCAGTTCGGTAATGTTGCTTGGATAATGTCTCCGACCTCTGGCAGGGATGATGTCTCCGACCTCTGGCAGGGATGATGTCTCCGACCTCTGGCAGGGATGATGTCTCCGACCTCTGGCAGGGATGATGTCTCCGACCTCTGGCAGGGATGATGTCTCCGACCTCTGGCAGGGATGATGTCTCCGACCTCTGGCAGGGATGATGTCTCCGACCTCTGGCAGGGATGATGTCTCCACTTTGGTGATACAGAGATTATGGAGCTCAAGTTGCTCATCAATGTCTAAGCCATAATGCATAAAGCCTTGTTGGACTATAGCGTGTGGGATGAGAAAAGTACCGCACCTAGAACTGAAGGAGGAATGTCTGTGCATTGTGACAGGGGTGTTGTCGATAAGCTGATACGGGGAAGATTGTTAGGTTGTTCAGCGTCCTTTACGGTGACAATACGCTTTCTATTCTCGAGGACGTGAAAGATCACATTTTAGCCAACAGGCCTCATGAGAGCTTTGATAATGTCATGGTAAGGTAATCAGTAGATGTTGGATGAAGGGAAAAGAATTTTGTCCAAGACTGTCAATACATCTGTGATGGAAAAAGATTTAAGGGTAGGTTGTTTCTGGTGATGCGAGCAAGTTCCAGAATCAGAATCATCCACTGTGTATCAAGGTCGTATGGACGATGGCTCTGAGCCACTCTCTCCCGTGACGAGTGAACGATCCTAGGATGGATGCTGCGTCATGAAAAAAGTCAGGAGCATGGACAAAATACTGCAAAGATCAGAGGTATCAAAGGGGTCAGGGCGGAGGCCAGTACCAGGATCAGGGTGGAGGCCAGCACCAGGGTCAGGCAACATAGGAGTGCCCGAAAGCGGTACCAGATTCCGAAGAGAGTCAGGGGCATGCACAGCCCATCAAAAGATTGTGTAGGATAAAGAGTATCCATAAAGCGTTAGCAATTACCTTCAGCTCCCTACTTCCCTACCCACTATCAAGTCCAACAGGAGGAGGCTTAACCAATGACTAAAACAAATGATCCCAGAGTTAATAGAGAGGCATATGTAAGTACAATCTCTGTCAAAAGAAGTTTGCTACAAAATTAAAAGTCGGAAAAGGATGCATAAGATACACAAAAAGTTTTATGAGCGTTATCAAGGAACTTATAAAATATAAAACATCAATATCTGACCTTTTGCTTCCATTACGTTTTTAAACATTAAGGATTAAGAGGCACGTGAGTTTCCCTGTCTCCTAATATCATGTTTATTTTTCCCCTATAATCTACCTTGTCCATAATTACTATCGCATTTGCTGTGTCTGCTTTAGTAAGGTGAAGTCTAGGGGAAAAATAACATATTATTAGAAAACAGTGGAACTGACGTGCCCTTAATTCACAATTAGCGGCAAGCCTTATATTTGCGTGTTAGTCCAACGATTTTTTTTTTTTTGGCTGAAACTGTATTATCTGTAAGTTAAACGGCAGCCACAGGACCGAAGCGATGATGTGCTAGGCCCTAGCACATCATTCTACCAGACAGGGAAGAGCGATGCTAGCCCAGTCGATTGATTCAGCGAAGCTGGTGCTGAACCTCTCACTTGGCTTCTATCCTCCTACCAAAGAAGCCTACTACTGCCTACCTACAGATCGCAGACTACAGGAGTCTGCTCAATTTCTAGGCAAAAGGAAACAAGGAATTTACGGGTCACAATGTACGGCAAACGAACAGAACAGTGTTCAGTTAGTCCACTACATGTCATGGCCATCCTGAGGGAGTCGAAACTCACTCAGTACAGCCAAGACAGTGAAGGCCGGAATCCTCCTACCACATAAAGGTCCTGCTATCAAGGGAAGGTTTTGATACATGGAATCAACCTTCTCTGTATGTTACAGGCATCACAGTTCAGCTGGCCCTCTGAAATGAAATATTCCAACCTCTCCTTCAGAATGCAGGCACTGTGCTTCCCACCTTAAAGACTCAAGTGCTATTGGAGTGCATGCATTCTCTCATATCTAATGTGCTCACACAAATCCTGCTGGATGTCTAAGCTCCTAGAACTCCAAAATCTCACTTACCTTCTCCCTCCATCCTTTCCTGGGATGACTCCTACCCATCTCACACCCATCTCTTTGGGTATGACCTACTTCCACTGGGAAATCCCGCCTACCAGTGACTATGCCCTCGTCTGCTACCCGTCCCTATAAGCTGTCGCCTATTTAAGGTCAAGCCTGCTTACCTGTTCTTCATAATCTCCAGACCTACGGTGCTGAACACACCAACGCCAAGGCCGAGGGTCTGACCACCTCATCTTTTGTATATAGTTCTACTTTCTTCATATTATGTCCTAGAATTTTGTATTGATAAAGCCACTGGATGGCGAAACGTCTACTATAAAGATGCCCAGATGTTGCACATGTGTCTTAATACAGTAGATACAAGGATACAGCTACAGTTATACGCGTAGAGATCCTGGTTATAGAACGCCTTCAAACAAATTTGTCGGCAGAGAAGAGAAAGACAGAAGAAATGTGGAGAGAAGACGACGAAGGGGACGAGAAGAATGAATAAGAGAAAGAAGGGGGCAGGGAGAGAAGTGGAGGAGCTGGAGGAGGATGAAGTGTATAAAAAATAAATAATGAGTGGGATCAAATGGAAGATGTAGACCAGCTGAGAGGACTTTCAAAGGAATAAAAAATGATATCTTTGTGCATAATAATAGGACAAAACAAAACAAAATATATATACATATATTTTCTCTGGAAAAATATCCCAAAAGAATTTTTTTTTTCAGTCATAATGAAAAAATAAAAGCATACAAGGACAGAAAAAAATTCTTTTCAATGAGAGAAGCTAAAATACAAGTGAAAAAAACTGTTTGTAATATAAAGATTTGTAAGTTGAAGATGACAAGTGTGGCAGTGTGTGGGAGGTGATGACTGTCCTGGGGTGAAGGTGGGTGTGTGGGAGGTGATGACTGTCCTGGGGTGAAGGTGGGTGTGTGGGAGGTGATGACTGTCCTGGGGTGAAGGTGGGTGTGTGGGAGGTGATGACTGTCCTGGGGTGAAGGTGGGTGTGTGGGAGGTGATGACTGTCCTGGGGTGAAGGTGGGTGTGTGGGAGGTGATGACTGTCCTGGGGTGAAGGTGGGTGTGTGGGAGGTGATGACTGTCCTGGGGTGAAGGTGGGTGTGTGGGAGGTGATGACTGTCCTGGGGTGAAGGTGGGTGTGTGGGAGGTGATGACTGTCCTGGGTTGAAGGTGGAGTGTGGGAGGTGATGACTGTCCTGGGGTGAAGGTGGAGTGTGTGAGGTGATGACTGTCCTGGGGTGAAGGTGGGTGTGTGGGAGGTGATGACTGTCCTGGGGTGAAGGTGGGTGTGTGGGAGGTGATGACTGTCCTGGGGTGAAGGTAGGTGTGTGGGAGGTGATGACTGTCCTATGGTGAAGGTGGGTGTGTGGGAGGTGATGACTGTCCTGGGGTGAAGGTGGGTGTGTGGGAGGTGATGACTGTCCTGGGGTGAAGGTGGGTGTGTGTGGGAGGTGATGACTGTCCTGGGGTGAAGGTGGGTGTGTGGGAGGTGATGACTGTCCTGGGGTGAAGGTGGGTGTGTGGGAGGTGATGACTGTCCTGGGGTGAAGGTGGGTGTGTGGGAGGTGATGGCTGTCCTGGGGTGAAGGTGGGTGTGTGGGAGGTGATGACTGTCCTGGGGTGAAGGTGGGGGTGTGGGAGGTGATGACTGTCCTGGGTGAAGGTGGGTGTGTGGGAGGTGATGACTGTCCTGGGGTGAAAGGTGGGTGTGTGGGAGGTGATGACTGTCCTGGGGTGAAGGTGAGGTGTGTGGGAGGTGATGACTGTCCTGGGGTGAAGGTGGGTGTGTGGGAGGTGATGACTGTCCTGGGGTGAAGGTGGGTGTGTGGGAGGTGATGACTGTCCTGGGGTGAAGGTGGGTGTGTGGGAGGTGATGACTGTCCTGGGGTGAAGGTGGGTGTGTGGGAGGTGATGACTGTCCTGGGTGAAGGTGGTGTGTGGGAGGTGATGACTGTCCTGGGGTGAAGGTGGGTGTGTGGGAGGTGATGACTGTCCTGGGGTGAAGGTGGTGTGTGGAGGTGATGACTGTCCTGGGGTGAAGGTGGGTGTGTGGAGGTGATGACTGTCCTGGGTGAAGGTGGGTGTGTGGGAGGTGATGACTGTCCTGGGGTGAAGGTGGGTGTGTGGGAGTGATGACTGTCCTGGGGTGAAGGTAGGTGTGTGGGAGGTGATGACTGTCCTATGGTGAAGGTGGGTGTGTGGGAGGTGATGACTGTCCTGGGGTGAAGGTGGGTGTGTGGGAGGTGATGACTGTCCTGGGGTGAAGGTGGGGTGTGGGAGGTGATGACTGTCCTGGGGTGAAGGTGGGGTGTGGGAGGTGATGACTGTCCTGGGGTGAAGGTGGGTGTGTGGAGTGATGACTGTCCTGGGGTGAAGGTGGGTGTGTGGGAGGTGATGGCTGTCCTGGGGTGAAGGTGGGTGTGTGGGAGGTGATGACTGTCCTGGGGTGAAGGTGGGTGTGTGGGAGGTGATGACTGTCCTGGGTGAAAGGTGGAGGTGTGTGGGAGGTGATGACTGTCCTGGGGTGAAGGTGGGTGTGTGGGAGGTGATGACTGTCCTGGGGTGAAGGTGGGTGTGTGGAGAGTGATGACTGTCCTGGGTGAAGGTGGGTGTGTGGGAGGTGATGACTGTCCTGGGGTGAAGGTGGGTGTGTGGGAGGTGATGACTGTCCTGGGGTGAAGGTGGGTGTGTGGGAGGTGATGACTGTCCTGGGGTGAAGGTGGGGTGTGGGAGGTGATGACTATCCTGGGGTGAAGGTGGGGTGTGGGAGGTGATGACTATCCTGGGGTGAATGTGGGGTGTTGGAGGTGATGACTGTCCTGGGGTGAAGGTGGAGTGTGGGAGGTGATGACTGTCCTGGGGTGAAGGTGGGTGTGTGGGAGGTGATGACTGTCCTGGGGTGAAGGTGGGTGTGTGGAGGTGATGACTGTCCTGGGGTGAAGGTGGGTGTGTGGGAGGTGATGACTGTCCTGGGTGAAAGGTGGGTGTGTGGAGTGATGACTGTCCTGGGGTGAAGGTGGGTGTGTGGAGGTGATGACTGTCTGGGGTGAAGGTGGTGTGTGGGAGGTGATGACTGTCCTGGGTGAAGTGGGTGTGTGGAGTGATAGACTGTCCTAGGGTGAAGGTGGGTTTTATTTTTGGGGGTAAAAAGTAGGTTTTGGGAAGTAAACTTCCGGGGTGAAAAAAGGGTTGAAAGTGATAACCCTGGAAAAGGAAAAATTTGGTTTGGAAAGTAAAACTATCCTAAGTAAAAAGTAGGAAATTAGGAAAGTATTAATTCCTAAGTAAAAAGTGGTTGTAGAATTAACTATCCTAGGAGTGAAAATTTTAGGAAAAGTGAAAACTTCCAAAAGGGTGAAAAGGTTGTAGGAAGTGAAAACTTCCTAAGTGAAAAAGAGTAGGTATGTGGAAAGTGAAAACTTCCTAAGTGAAAAATTAGGAAAGTTTTAACTTCCTAAGTAATTA
>WNWK01000524.1:372500-457277 GCA_009830355.1 Cherax destructor | reverse complement strand
ATGTGTTTTGCATAATTAATCATTGTTAAACTGTAGAGTTTCCCAAAGGGATATTTAAATTTTTTTAAAATATTGACCATTAATTGTTTATCACAGACAATGTGAAGCTAAAGATTTTTTTTTTCACAAAAGCATGTGGGATTTTTTAATACATAAAGCTTATTTACGGGTTTTTTACAATTCAAAATTAACAGTAAATCAAAGAATTGTTAGTTAACTTTTACAAGGTAAATTAACTACTGATTCTCAGTAAGTAGTTGTATTATCATGTTCAAATATATATATATATATATATATATATATATATATATATATATATGGCCCGTAAAAGGGGAACATCGTCCCCCATCGTTTGAACTTCAGGGACTGAAGGGTCCCACCTTCGGAGTCATGATTTCACCCCCTTTTGTTACCTGGCTCAGGCTGAAGACCATCTCATAACTGACCTTCGGTGTCAGTCATCAATTAATAAAACAGGTGAGCAATTATTTCAAACGCAATATCAAGCGAAGAATATATTTTAAATACAGATCCAAAACTAAATTTTTGTAAATAAAATTTAATACAAAAATAACGCCTGTTTTAGAAACAATATCAAGTTTTGGGATTTTTTTCAAAAACAAATTTTACTCTGCCCACCCAGCAAATCATATGTACAAATGTTTCAAAATTCAAAAAAGAAATGGAGAATCTACCCTCGAGCGGACCGGGGGGCGTTGACCCCGAAACCCTCCAGGATACTAAACAACAGGTCAGTTTCCGGTTTTTTTTATTCATAACGTTGAAAAAATACCGCTGCCGAACCAGCACTCCAAGAGATCTTATAAAAGACGAAGAGTTGTTCCCCCCTCAGAAAAAGGCAGCAAAAAAAAAACATAAACAATAAAGAACAGTAGCACTAGCATAACACAACAAAAAGTCACTGAAATATTTTTTAGACTCCCAACCCATTGATTTAATGGAAAGTTTAACCAACACAACCCAGGGCAATTGAATTTAGAAAGAAAGATCAATTTATCCCAGTTATTAGAACACGGCAGCATCACTGAGCCTTTGCAAAGGATATGGAAAATGTAATCATGGAGTGATACCCCACAAAATGAGGTCTATGTAAATAGGAAAAAGGGGAAAATTCTTTTTAAATTTTATAAAAAAAATTAAAAAAAAAATCATAGTACACAAACGAACAGAAAATGAAAAGGAAAATAACAAAGGGAAAAAAACAACTAGAAACCGTTCACAGGTAAGTCAAAGGAAAAAACAGGTGTTTTTTAATTAAAACATCGGGTAGTAAAGGATATATTTTAAACACATTGTCAGATAAAGGATCATTCTAAATACAATAGCAGGTAAAGGATTTATGTAAATAAAATTTCAATTAAAATATCATCAATTAGAACAAATGAACGCTAGAGTTAAGTATGGATCATAAAGTTAGACAAAAGAGTAATATTTTTTTTGATGATGAATATTAAAATCAAGGTTAAGCTTTTTTTTATTACGCCAGTTTTCATAAAGTTGAGTTCGGGGGTGCAAAGGGTTTTTTTGGGGTTAGTTCTGGGTGCTAAGTTGTTTTTAAAAAAATAAATTTGCCAACCCTAGTGAGTTACGACCCATTATACACGTGTTTTGACTTGTTTTCAATCCAAATAATCACACGCACACCCCGCACGCACACACACACACACACACACACACACACACACACACACACACATACACACACACACACACACATAGAACTGATGATTTGACAACGGTGTCCCACAAGGAAAGAGCAAACTAGAAACTTTCGTTAACATCTGGGGAGTCTGAGGACGATAATACGAAAATAACTCCAGGTGAACTTCATTGACTTGAGAGGAGGTAGACTGACACTAGTCAGTCTATCATCATTCTATCATGCAGGAAGACCACATGTCTACGAATCATTCAACAAATCAGCAAACTTTGCATGTCAATACCCCCGGCCTCAGCTGGTCTAAGGCCCCTGGGAGTTCGTGCACCAGCTGACGTTGACGTAACTAAATGTAACTTTTGCCAGGGGAGTTGTATCGACGCATCATTATATGCTGGAAGGCGATAAAACTCATGAATTCTGAGACAACCACTCAAAAATGTTCAAGAAATGTCAAAGCATTTTCACTACAGTGGTATATTTTTAAACACACATTGTATTTCATGACTGTGTGAACTCATTACTGTTGCGTTAAATTCAATAAATTTGTAAACTGCCTATTAAGGCTGTACTTTGCCTAGGAATAAACACTGGGGCCCAGTTCCGGGCCCGTTATGTTTTGTAATTCATGGACCACCAAACACAGGATTAGATGAGATGCAAAAAAAGATCTCTCTCTTTTCTCTCTCTCTCTCTCTCTCTCTCTCTCTCTCTCTTTTCTCTCTCTTCTCTCCAGAGGCGTGCCTATACTTGGACAAGTCCACCCGGGGCAGCGTTTAATTAAACTTTGGGAAAATTCTCATTCTGTAATCAGGTTTTAATTGGTTATGTGTGTGTTATCAGTGGTTGTATCTCCCTTTATCTGGCCCATTATCCTGCCCCGGCGCTAACTTGAAAGACTCCAACCACACTGTACGGGGACAAAACGCGCGGACACACAACATACACCTGTGACCGGTGACGACAGGGGTTTTTTACTTGGCAACCCGTTCCTCCAGGCTGTTGCTATTAGCGAGCCGCTGGGTCACGTAGATATTTCAACAAAGTTAAGTGGCCCTCGGTAGGAATGCAAGTATTACACTATATCAATGTGCCGACACTTCATCTTAGAATGGAATCAGTTGTAACTCTAAAGTGGCAAGTGACCGGAGAATAAGTGGATATCAGTGGACGTGAACAAGACGTAATGTAACCGCGAACAACTCGCGAGGTCAAAATAATACCACTGTAAACAACTACAAAACGGACGGGACTCGATCCCATGGCCAGCCAGTCGTCAAACCGGGAGGCCAGTGCGCTAACCAGTATCGTCACACCAGCAAGTCATGCCAACCAGAATTTCTGGTGAGAGGAATCCCGGGGAAGGGGGCTGCGTTCATTTAACAGTCAGATCTAAGGCCAGAATCGATTTTAAATTGTGGATTTAAGCAAATTTCTCGATATACGCTATTTATACTAGGTTCAGTTAGGTCAGTTATCTAAAAGTTAGTTTATGTAAAGTTAGATTAGGTAAATTTGGCTAAGTTAAATTTAGTTAATTTAATTTAGGTAAAAAAAATAAGAGTAGAATAGGTTAAATTATCAAGTTAGTTTAGGTAAAGAAATTAGGGGGAAGTTATTTTAAAGTAGGCTAGGTTAAGTTAGTTTAGGTAAAGTTAGGTTAGGCAAAATTCAGGAGCAAGTTAGGTAAAATCAGATAAAGTTAGGTTAATTATGCAGGAGTAGGTTAGGTTAAATTAGGTTAGATTGCCATCTAAAAAAAACAGATTTCACCAATTATGGAAAATACTGTCAAGAAACCTAACTACAAATCTTAGCCTCCGAAACATTTCAAGTGGTTGATTTTACTCCCGCCTCTTGGCACCCTCCCTGCACCAGGCTTGGTCCTGGTGCACACGATGGACAACCTGCGGCTAACACAAACAGCCTGGTTGATCCGCCTGGTGTGGGACCGGGCCTTGGAGATTTACACATTATTATTTTTGTCAAAATGTTCATGCATTTCAAGTATTACTGGGGGCAACTGAACACCACGCACATACGTCAATTGTGCAATGTGCGATTATTTTTTTTAAAGTATGCCTAAAAAATTATATATATATATATATATATATATATATATATATATATATATATATATATATATATATATATATATATATATATATATATATATATATAATGGGGTCCACCTCTGGTACAAATTGTGGGACCCATAGCCTCGGAGAAGTGGATAAAAGGCTTCAAGGAAGAATATTTGGATTTCTTCCTGATGCCATTTGAATATTCCACTTCTCCTACCACCCCATCTTTTAATTTTTTTACCAATAGGTATGTTTTATTACATAATATGGTACAAAAGATTTGAGAGATACATTGTTGATATAAAGATGGCATATACAGTACACGAGGTGAGAGATACATGTCTAGTACATATTGTTACATCTTTGTCACTGATTATAATGCGAAAATCTCATCCAGCTCTTCCGAGCTGGTGCGTGCCCAGAATACAGCATGCATTACCCTCTGAACAGCAGCGTTGAGTCGCTGGAACAGAAAACTAGCTGCCCTGGGATCCCTAGTTACCCTGTTGAGTCTTTTGCCCAGCTCCTTGAGGAACTTAGATGCACTCTTTCCCCATGAGCCAAGGGTCTCTGAGCCTATGGGAACAAACATATAATGATGGGCAAGTTCTCCATATTTTCTCGACTTCTGGGACTCCCTGAAGGTGGCAGCAGACCCTCCTTCCTCCCTGGTGTACTGGAGATAGGTATCAGCCAAGGTAGATGCACATGTGTAGTCCCACACCACCTGCTTGCCGTCTGTCCAGGCTTGAAGGGTGATACCATCTGGACGCTTTTGGTTGCCATCAGATCTGCATAGTTGGGGTGGTTCCCTTACTGCTGGGCATCCGGCTGTTGTGAGGCTCCTCTTGATAATGTTATTAACCTCTTCATGTCTTGCAATCTTTCCTCGGATTTAGACACAAGACCATGGTACCCGAATCGGTCTGCTGCTTCACTGCCACAAATACACATGTGTTCGGCGAGAATAGGGGCGGCAAGTCGAAGGGCAACACCAATGCGGATGGTCTGTGGGTCGAGGCGTGTGCCAAGGCTGGAGTTGGGAACAGCCAAAAGAAAGTCCCCTGCATGAGGAGCTCTACTGCAAGTAGGCGGGCTCTATCCTTCCTGACACACTCTGAAGCATTGCTGAGGCTATATTCTCTACTATTGGGCCATCCCAGTGCGACTGTTTGGTTGTTGGGGAGCAGGCCTGGTTTCAGAGCCTGTTAGGTTATCCCAGATCCTGGCTCCATCAACGAACTTTTGGTCATGGATTCCAATCGTGTCCCTAAGATGTTCAGGAGAATTGCTGCTACAAGCCCTCTGGATGCAATGCATGAAGACAGGAAAGCAGGTAGAGCAATCTGAGATGACTTGCGGACACCAATGCCTCCTAGTCTGACTGGGAGTGTAGCTTGGTCCCACTGCCCATCTTCTAGAGTAAGGTTAAGTACTTTAGTAAAGATCTGCCTCAGGATACTGTCATATTCGTGCAGTATAGGATTATCATATGAAGGAGCACATCTTAGGAAATATGTCAACCTGGGCAGACTCAAGCATTTTGTGAGGAGGTACAAGGCATCATGGGTGTCAAGATTGCCTATTCGTTGTTCCATTCTCCTCAATTCTTCCAGTTTCTTCCTGAGAATTGTGTCAATGGCATCTCTTCCCAGAGGTGCTCCAAGCAAGACACTATTAGTAGGGGCAATGACTGTTGCTCCTGGTAGTTTTGATAGCACTGCATCTATCACTTGTTGATTGACTGATATGATTTCACATTTGGATGGATTCAGGATGAGACCCATTTCCTGTCCCTGTGTCATCACCTGTGTAAGATCATCTACAAGGGACTCCTTTGTACCTGCTAGTGTGCCATCATCCAGGAACCAGATGTTTAGCTCACTGGTCAGTCTTACTGTGATTTCCTAACTGCTATACAGAAGAGAATGGGCGGAGAGGGTCCCCTTGCTGGACACCCTCTGATGATGTGATTTCATGCTCTCCAAACAGGAGCATTGATTCCTTGCTATATCCAGCTGAAACAAAAGGGAAGAGACCTGGAAAATGTTCTTGTACAGCTGCTAATACTACGTCCCTTTTCAGGAGATTAAATGCATTCTTGAAATCTAATTTAACCACTGCATTGTCCTCAGGCAGGTTGTCGATATATGCCCTTGTTGCATGAACCGCTGCTTCACTTCCTTGAGAGACCCCAAAGCCAAGCTGGTTTGGTTGAAGCATGATGGCTGCCTCTGCGCGAATACTTCTGACAGCAGCTTTAGAAACGAGGCGGCGAAACGTGTTGCCCACTGCGATTGGCCTAATTCCTCCATCCTTCTTTTTAAGGGCACAAAGTGATGCTCCAAAAAAGAAAGGTTTAATCTCGTCAGGAATCAGACCAGCCAAGGAATTGTTGACGAACCTTGTGATCTCTGACAGCAGTGTCTCTGCAATCTCCCCGATAACTGGATTAACCATTTCCTTTAAATGTTGTGGCCTTATTCAGTGTAACCCCAGCAGAGCCGGAAGGGAATGACATTATTGCTTTGTAAATGTCCGAGTCTTGCACAATCAGTGGTTCCACAGTGGGGACAGAGGTGTTGGAACTGTTGGTACCCCTGGTTTCCCTGGCAGGGTGCTTTCCTCTAAGTGCTTCAGCAGTGTCAGCATCTCTGGGGGCAACTGTATCTTCACTGGTGATAATTCTGATTGCTCCCACTGTGTTGCCCTCTTCAATTTTCTTGCTCACTTGGACTCTGATTTTTTCGCTGTCAGTGGAGTGAGTGGGGGTTCTGCCTCTCCCATTTTTGTGTTGATGGGAAGGGAATGAGGTTATCAGCTCTAGGAAAGTCTCTTAAGGATTTAATGATCATTGAGGCTAGCCTCTTTCCCCTTCTTTCCGGCACAGCTAAGCAGACATTGCCAAAAAGTAGTAAGTTGTGCCATGCCTTGATGGTTGGTGGAGCATTTAGGATAGCAGAACCATCGTTTACTTTTATTAAGAGGTCTGTAAGTTTCCCAGCTGCATGTGGACGGGCTGTTTTGGGAATATGTGTGAGTGTTCTGATACCTGTTGCTTTAATTGCTTCCAGGATATTATCTGATGAGATGAGATCTGTTGGGTGGGTTCAGGTGCCTGAAGTGGCTCTGAGTCATCACTGTCCACAGGAGGACATCCTGAACCCGGGCAGCTGCCATGTTTACGGAGGAAACCATTAGAGTTGAGACAACGAAGCTGTAAACACGACCGACACTTGCCTCTCCTAGTATTGCCAGCCGTGCCATTTCCCTGGCTGCTTGCTTCCTCCTGACTGGCATTCATCTGGCTAGGTAGACTGTAGTGGAGTACGACATGCTGGGTGGGTAAGGTGCGTGAAGGTAGTGAACTTGACCGTGGTGGCCTGGTAGGGCTTGAGGGGTGTCGCTGGGATTTGGGTGAGGAGGCGCAGGTAGTTGGGTGGGGGTCGCCAGGGAGAGGAGTGAGGGAGTACACTACACATGGATTTTGCACTCTATATATTGTTCACACTGTCTTACAATACACACAACATTATTTGTTTTCCATGTACGTCATGAAAGATGTGGGTATGTGCACTGTTGAACACCAGTGTCTTCCTTCACCACCTACACACAGCGCCTCTTCCCTCTCCCCTGTGGCGTGGGGAGGAGGCACTGGTCACTCCCTCGTTAACATTAACCACACATTGTTTTTCCATAACATATGTCTCTAATTATTCCATGCATCGACACGTAATCATTTCTAGGTTAACTGGAAGCATGGCGCATGGTGCTGGAGGTAGATGTTTTTATGAGAGATTTCCGAGGTTTGTATATACGATAATCTTGGCCGGCACACAGTGTAGGCCTTATTCTCCCCACCCACACTGGCCATCTTCCACACTACCACCACTCACCAACCTTCACAAACTGCACATCATTTCCACTATTTGCGTTGAAACGATGCACTGTAATGTTTTCTCACTGCACTGGAATCTTCCCAAAGTATTCACACTGAGTCCTGTTCAGTCTTAGATCTGGTCAGCCTCGTTGATCAGTACTTATCCTTGAAAATCCCGCAGCTAGCCCGCCACACGTCTTGCCATGCCAGCGGCAATATATATATATATATATATATATATATATATATATATATATATATATATATATATATAAATTATAGCTCAAAATCCTGACGTGCTGGGTCACTTCTGATTTCAGATTTGGAATCGGTAAACTTTAATTAATATAGAACACTCGCATTTATATCTGAAACTGGCGAATTTTTTTCTTGCTGTCCAGTGATATATTATTATTATTATTATTATTATTATTATTATTATTATTATTATTATTATTATTATTATTATTATTATTATTATTATTTTATATTATTATTATTATTATTATTATTATTATTATTATTATTATTATTATTATTATTATTATTATTATTATATGTATTCAAGAAGAAAGAAAGAAATACCTGGAATCAATAAAGCTACGTCTAGTGTCAAGCAACTCTCACAGTTTTGGAGTGAAACAGATGACATACACTGAAAGACAACCTTCGAAAGTCCACCATTCTTAGCCAACATTGTGAATATGTGACTTTGAATTCATGTCTTAATATCATTGTAAGCAGGCCTACCTAGCCTAGACCCGCAGGCCTACCGCAGTGCTCATTTTCCCATAACTTAAAGTAGGCTCTGTTGAGCATTTTCAGTCCAGTGGTGTGAACTTCATCGCTTTTCAATAGAGCGTTTTAAACTTCTAAAACTTCACTCAGTCTTTAATTAGTTCACTTGGTCATGACCTTTTCTTCGGTGTTACTTGTAAGACGATGCTCGGAGGAAGTGAAGGAAGAATAAACCACTAAAACATTTGATAAACGCTGATCCATCAATCAAGTTTACTTTAGAAAATCAGGTGGATAGTAAGATCCTATTTCTCGGTTCACTCATACACAGCTCAACTAATTCAGTGCCCTTTTAAGTTTATAGCATAAGAACTGGAAATAATCAACTCATACACTGCTTGTCACATCAATAAAACTGGGAGAGGTGTCTTAATTTTTTTCCCATATGCCTAGAGAGTTTGTAGTCCTGAGTTCGTAGAATAATGCAACATTATCAAAGATATATTCGCAATATGGTATTGTCTTCCATCTGACCAGCTCCACTTTCCCCATAATGAAGGACCAAGGACTCTTGTTTTACCCTCCTTGCATTCCATTTCAATTGGACGGCTACGATTGGAGTAGTTTCACAGTATTGTTTATTTTCCGATCACTGTTAGAAGGACCTGTCGTCCTGTGATATACATGTGACTGGTTTCGAGGATTCTTTAATCCTGGCAGCCTGGCCTGAGGCCCTATATCCTTGTTGCCAGTTTGGTCAACCAGGAACACGAAGGAACCACCGAACCTGGCCGAGGGGGGCGCTGACCCCTGAACACCCTCAGGTAGACTCTCGGTAGGTAGACAATCTAACTGAACCGGCACTTTCCTGTAGGTTACCTGTAGCCGCTTCCGGAGGTCACCGCCCCGGTGGCACGGTCCCAGAGCAGGCTTCATGGCTGCTGTCTTGATCGATCAGACTGTAGGTACTAGCCGTCACAAGACCGACTTATGCACCACAGTCCGGACGATTTTTTATTTACGTCAACGTACATAACATACAAATATTTTTTTACAACAGTCTTGAAAGCACAGGGATGCTATGCGACGTCGGTTTGCGTGCGGCCAAAGCAACAGCCTTGTTGATCAGGGACTGATCCACCGCGAGGCCTAGTCATGGAACAGGCCGCGGGGACGTTGACCCCGGAACACCCTCCAAGTATACATAAATGCAAAATATGTAGGTTTAATATAAGATAACCCAATAAAGTCAGGGTAACATTTTTGCACTGGGATCCCTGTCAATTTACATATTCATAATACCCGTGGCCTGGTGGCTAAAGCTCGCTTCACACGGTGAGTGTCCGGTTCGATTCCCGGTGAGAGTTGAAACATTGGGCGTGTTTCCTTACACCGGTTGTCTACGTTCACCATCAGTAAAATGGGTAGCTGGGTGTTAGTTGAATGGTGTGGGTCGCATCCTGGGACAAAACTGACCTAATTTACGGGAAATGCTCTGCATAACAAGCGGCTTTCTATATAGTAGTAGTATGTCATTGATGTCCCATGGTCTGTATACCTTGTACATGTACTTGTAGAAATAAAGATATTATTATTATTATTATTATTATTATTATTATTATTATTATTATTATTATTATTATTATACAAAAATGTATGTAATAGATCAAAAAATCAATTATTAAAAATTATAAGGAATTATTAATGTAAGAGAATAAGAAATCAGTGTTGAACCTTCCTTTAGTCTAGCTCATTAAATATTCTTTGGCTCTATTGTTAAATTGTTATATAACTTGACAGGCGTGACATTTACGGAAGGGATCATCTATAAACAAAATATTTACTGACTAAAGTTCCAGATTATATCTGCGAAATACCTTTAATGCCTTTCCCAAACCGGTTAATGCAAAGTGTATTAAAGGAACACATGAACTGGCTCCGGAACCAGTGTAAGCAGTGATAATTTACAAGACAAGGCAACGGGAAGATAATTGCGAGTATTTTGCCCAGAGTGCAATCAAGGCGCCTTTAGCGAGTCGAAAAGTGGGCCGAGGAGGACAACTTTAAACCATTACACGGAGTAAACCATCTTGGAAGACATCTTGTCCTCTGTGGGAAGCGCTCCTTCCCTCTTCCTTACCTCCATCTACCTTCTCTCCCTCCCTCTCTCCCTCCCCTCCATCCCTCATTAGCTATTGCTCCCTCTATGTAATCATCATGCAACACAGGTAGCAGCTGATGTATTCAGTTTTCATTAAAAAAACAATCCCTCCCTCCTTCCTATCCTCCTTTCCAACCCTCCCTCCTTACCTCCTTCCTTCCCTCCTTCCCTCTCCACGTGCCTCCTCCATTGATCCCATAAACTACCATACACAATTCCACGTGATTCAACTTGGAGAGATAATAGGATTTTTTAGAAAAATATCCCTCCAAACCGTCCGCTAGGTAAATAGATGGTACCATAATTCGATTTTCGAAAGGGGAGGAAAACTGATGGTAAAAAAAAAAAAAATCTGGAAGGTTTGGCAACGCCTGAGGCTCGAGGAGTGAGGGAGGAGTGAGGGAGGAGTGAGGGAGGAGTGAGGGAGGAGTGAGGGTGGAGTGAGGGAGGAGTGAGGGAGGAGTGAGGGAGGAGTGAGGGAGGAGTGAGGGAGGAGGAGGAGCAGTGAGGATGAAGTGGTGGGGAGAGAGGTAATAGGAAGGAGGAGGAGGCAGGAGGATCGGGAAAGAGAGGGAGGAGGAATACGATTGGAAGGGGAAGGAGCAAGGTGATAAAAAAGGGGAGAAGAGAGAAAGAATTGGAAAACAGGAAGGCATGGGGGGAAAAAAAACAAGGTAAGGGGATATGGGAAGGAAAAGATGATAGTAAAAAAGAAGAAAGAGGAAGAGGAGGAAGAGAAGGAGGAGGAGGAGGAGGAGGAAGTTCCAATAATGGAGGGGACTTGTTGCGCCCCGACACAGCACACGGGTATTGGAAAGCTGTCCATGAAACGCCCAACACCCACCAACTGTTTCTTTTTTTCCCCTTTTATACCAATTTCTCGCCATCATTATTTTGATTACCAATGCTTAATATCTTAGTGATCATCTGGAGTCTTTAATTCATCTCATCAATATTATTACTAATGTTCACTGGCTAATCGTAAGTAATTTATCATGTGTTATAATGTAAGACAACTGTGGTCATCTAAAGCGTGTGTAACTGTACGTAATTCAACTTATTTACTTAATGTCATTGTTAGTATTTACAATCGTTAATATAATTCAAGAATCGGCCGCCAGGGGCTGGGTTATTAATGCCACTGAAAATTAACATCCAGTGATCGGCAAGTAGCGAGTTGATTTAGGTGTTGCTATCATCTTGCGATGTTGTATAAATAGCGCAACACCTAATGTGCTTCTGTGCATCCCATTCTCGCAACACTACTGACACTCGTGCCTTTTTTAATGTTTCCTGGTGATGCGCAGACACCGCGCTGCCAGACGACTTGTGGCCTCTTTTATGTTCAGTTTGCTAATTTTTCGGTAAAATTTTACGTTTTCACCTAACCTAACCTGAACTAACCTAACCTAACCTTACCTAACTTGAACTAACCTAACCTAACCTTACCCAACCTGAACTAACCTAACCTAACCTTACCCAACCTGAACTAACGTAACCTAACCTTACCCAACCTGAACTAACGTAACCTAACCTTACCCAACCTGAACTAATCTAGCCTAATCTAACCTTACCCAACCTGAACTAATCTAACCTAACCTAACTAAACCTAACTTAAAGAAAATTGTATTTACAGAGTTACAGGAAACGTAAATAGGCAGACAAATTTAACAAGAATAATGGAGACAAAACCTTCTGCATCAGAGGACCGTGTAACTAATTAATGGACCAAGTCAGGCCGAAACGTCGTCTTAACGAAACGTCGTCTTAACGAAACGTCGTCTTAAGTTTCAGTCTTCTGTGTGCGGGTTATTTGTGTATATCTACTTTACATGATAATTAGAAGAGCTAAATAGTAAAAGACAACTATGATGGTAAAATAAACACTAGTGTTTGTTGCGTTACATTTATGACCTCTGCAGGTCAAGGTGAGGTCATCTCTGCTTGTGCTAGTGTAGTGGCCCGGTCAGACAGAGTCTTGCAGGTAATCTTTGTATGTGATCTACTTAGTTACTTCGCTGTGTAGGTTTCCGAACGTGGTGACGTACTGGTCATCTCCAAGAGGTCTCGGGCCAATTCCTCTGAACTTACTTTGTCGAGGCGTTGTGTGGGACATTTACTGCCAGCACCAGAATACAACCCGGGTTCAAGGACAGAGTGACTTATACTTCCATACCATGCTTGATCACGGCAGCTTTTATTGTAGCCTTCTGTTGGAACAGGTGAATGACACCTGTTGTTCATCAGGTTATGAGGCATGATAGGCAGACCATACTACTGAATCTCACTTTTTTTCATATCCTTCTTTAGTATTAGATCGAGCTCCTGCTTCAACCAATGCTTTTCTTTCATCTCGCCATCTGCTGAGTGACCTATGATAGGCCCCAGCGTATACGCAAATTCAGAGACACCGAGAGTGGTTTTCCCGAAGAGAGCAGCCGGTATGGTAGTGAAACCCTCTGGCATCGAGCGATCCCTGTTTGTGCCTGAGAGTGGCATGGTTATTCCATATTGATAGACTTCCATGCTGGATTTGGTCAAGAACTGCAACAGGCTGATTCCAGCTCCGTAGAAGGAATTTTTGGCATTGGTGTTTGATGAATCGTGGTAAAGGTTGTCCAGAATAAGCACTGTGAGGAGTTCATGTCGTAGCTGGGGGATGAAGGACACACAATACCTTGCTTCTTCATGTACTGACAAACAACAGGTGACAGCTCTTTTTCTCAACCTTCAGGATTCGATCGTAGCTTACTGAAACCCTGATATTTGAAGCCAAGGGTAGACACAAATAGTGTTTGATCATCACAGTGCCCACGGAATGATCTGGGTCACTGGTCTCCAGCATAGCCTTCATGTACAAGCTATAAATTACACGAGACATATTTTTTTCTTTCTCTGGTCTGCGTCCATCTTCTGAACATTTGTCCTTAAGCTGCTTTGCTATTAGAAATTAACTCTGGGGAAACTCACAATAAAATTAACGTATTAAAGATCAAATAAGTTGTACTGTGGATGTGTTACATCTTTTTTTCCGCGGCTGCTGCCAGGTCTTGTGAGGGTGACTGTGTCTCCTGGCTGCTGCCAGGTCTTGTGAGGGTGACTGTGTCTCCTGGCTGCTGCCAGGTCTTGTGAGGGTGACTGTGTCTCCTGGCTGCTGCCAGGTCTTGTGAGGGTGACTGTGTCTCCTGGCTGCTGCCAGGTCTTGTGAGGGTGACTGTGTCTCCTGGCTGCTGTCAGGTCTTGTGAGGGTGACTGTGTCTCCTGGCTGCTGCCAGGTCTTGTGAGGGTGACTGTGTCTCCTGGCTGCTGCCAGGTCTTGTGAGGTGACTGTGTCTCCTGGCTGCTGCCAGGTCTTGTGAGGGTGACTGTGTCTCCTGGCTGCTCCCAGGTCTTGTGAGGGTGACTGTGTGTCCTGGCTGCTCCCAGGTCTTGTGAGGGTGACTGTGTCTCCTGGCTGCTGCCAGGTCTTGTGAGGGTGACTGTGTCTCCTGGCTGCTCCCAGGTCTTGTGAGGGTGACTGTGTGTCTCCTGGCTGCTCCCAGGTCTTGTGAGGGTGACTGTGTGTCTCCTGGCTGCTCCCAGGTCTTGTGAGGATGACTGTGTGTCTCCTGGCTGTTCCCAGGTCTTGTGAGGATGACTGTGTGTCTCCTGGCTGCTCCCAGGTCTTGTGAGGGTGACTGTGTCTCCTGGCTGCTCCCAGGTCTTGTGAGGGATGACTGTGTGTCTCCTGGCTGCTCCCAGGTCTTGTGAGGATGACTGTGTGTCTCCTGGCTGCTCCCAGGTCTTGTGAGGGTGCCTGTGTGTCTCCTGGCTGCTTCCAGGTCTTGTGAGGGTACCTGTGTGTCTCCTGGATGCTCCCAGGTCTTGTGAGGGTGACTGTGTGTCTCCTGGCTGCACCCAGGTCTTGTGAGGGTGCCTGTGTGTCTCCTGGCTGCTCCCAGGTCTTGTGAGGGTGACTGTGTGTCTCCTGGCTGCTCCCAGGTCTTGTGAGGGGCCTGTGTGTCTCCTGGCTGCTCCCAGGTCTTGTGAGGGTGCCTATGTGTCTCCTGGCTGCTCCCAGGTCTTGTGAGTGTGACTGTGTGTCTCCTGGCTGCTCCCAGGTCTTGTGAGGGTGCTTGTGTGTCTCCTGGATGCTCCCAGGTCTTGTGAGGGTGACTGTGTGTCTCCTGGCTGCTCCCAGGTCTTGTGAGGGTGACTGTGTGTCTCCTGGCTGCTCCCAGGTCTTGTGAGGATGACTGTGTGTCTCCTGGCTGCTCCCAGGTCTTGTGAGGATGACTGTGTGTCTCCTGGCTGCTCCCAGGTCTTGTGAGGGTGACTGTGTGTCTCCTGGCTGCTCCCAGGTCTTGTGAGGGTGCCTGTGTGTCTCCTGGCTGCTCCCAGGTCTTGTGAGGGTGCCTGTGTGTCTCCTGGCTGCTCCCAGGTCTTGTGAGGGTGCCTGTGTGTCTCCTGGCTGCTCCCAGATCTTGTGAGGGTGACTGTGTGTCTCCTGGCTGCTCCCAGGTCTTGTGAGGGTGCCTGTGTGTCTCCTGGCTGCTCCCAGGGCTTGTGAAGTGCCTGTGTCTCCTGGCTGCTCCAGGTCTTGTGAGGGTGCCTGTGTGTCTCCTGGCTGCTCCCAGGTCTTGTGAGGGTGCCTGTGTGTCTCCTGGCTGCTCCCAGGGCTTGTGAGGGTGCCTGTGTGTCTCCTGGCTGCTCCCAGGGCTTGTGAGGGTGCCTGTGTGTCTCCTGGCTGCTCCCAAGATTTGTGGCGATGACTGTCATTGCAAGTATGCAATGTGTGGCCTCCGCTTGAGACCCTCGCTGACATTATTTTTGCCCGTTTGTCTGTCTGTCTTCGTGCCTGCCTACCTGTCCACCTATCTTCTACCTGCCTGTCTACCTAACTTCTATCTGACTGTCTACCTGCCTGCCTACCTAACTTCTACTTGCTTGTCTACGTGCATATTATTTTCCCTCCTCTTTTCCTAGTCCCTTTGTCTGTTCTCATCTGTTACTCATTCTTTTCTTCTCTATTACTTATTCTCTCCTCTCTCCACTATACCCTCTCTTTCTCCATTACACCATCCCTTCTTACCCTCCTAACCTTTTACTTTCCCTCTTCTGTATCCCTAATCTTCGCTTCTCCATCCTCCCTTATTTCCCATATCCCACCTTTTACCTCTCCTTCCCCTACCTTTTTTATCTCTGTTATTTTATCTATATTTTTCTCTCTCCTCTCCTCGTATAAATACCTTCATCTTTTCATGCCTCTTTCTCTTCTCGCTGTCCTTTCCTTCTTTCCCCCCTCTCCTCTCCATCTCTCTATCTCCTTCCCTCCTTCTCCTCGCTCGACCGCCCAGGAATGCCACCTTATCCCCTGAAAGCGTGATGGTTCCCTTTCCGCTATCACTGTTGGCACCCAGGCGGAGCCAGCGTCCGGCCCTCCGTGAAGGGTGCCACAGAGACCTGCTGAGATGGCACTTATTCCCATGGCATTAAAAATCACCTTGATCTTCCTCCCTCCCTCCCTCCCTTCCTTCTTCCCACCTCTCTCTCTCTCTCTAAACTATACACAGAAAATTTTCAAAAACGGAGACTCGACCTATCCACTGATACGGCTGAAAAGGCTTTATATACAATGGGATTTTCAGTTCTTTGTGCTCTGCGTCTGCAGAATGTTTTGAAAATATAATTCTAATCAAGTTAGACTCTAGGATATTTGTTCTGATCAAACTAGACGCTGAATGATCTATACTGATAGATCTTCAGAGAGTAAAAGGGTTCACAGAAGGCTTTAATCAGTGGGTTGATATGCCAAGATAATCCAAGAAAGCCAGGCGACATGGCATATTTCCACTGGTACTTTTATTTTGGTCCCAGGATGCCACCCTAAATATCTAGATTTCTAGGGTGGCATCAGGGAGACATGCCCCTGCGTCCCGCCCCGCCCAGGGTTCGACCTGGATACCATGGGTTGTGAATAGAACGCGCTACCCTTGGGCTAGGAGTTCCTGGATACAATAGCACTCTATACACTCCAGGTGTGCATAAAAAACATTAAAAGAACCTCGGTGTTTCTGAGTGTTCCGTAAATACACAGTGAGTCATATTTAACAGTCTATGATTGGTTACGCTAGAGTGCCAGTATGTATATATATATATATATATATATATATATATATATATATATATATATATATATATATATATATATATATATAAATGAGTGTGTACACAGTGTGTGTCATAAAAATGATCATATCGGCATCAGAGAGCATTCCGGAGGATGCTGGGGAGTAAGATGGACTCTGGGCAAAGGGATGCTGGGGATTGAGAGGAATGCTGGAAAATAATGGAGATGCTGGGACGTGAGAAGGTTGCTCGGGAAAAGACGGATGCTGAGGAATGAAGGGGATACTGCAGAGAGAAATGAATGCTGGGGGAGTTAAGGGGATGCTGGGGAGTGAAAAGGATGCTGGGGAGTGAAAAGGATGCTGGGGAGTTAAGGGGATGCTAGGGAATTAAGAGGATGCTGGGGAGAGAAATAAGTAGTGAAAAATAGACAAAGAAGAGAGAAGACAAACGCTGGAGAGAAAAAAAATGCTGAGCATAAATTTGTGTGAGAGAGAGAGAGAGAGAGAGAGAGAGAGAGAGAGAGAGAGAGAGAGAGAGAGAGAGAGAGAGAGAGAGAGAGAGAGAGAGCACGCACTTACCGATTAGAGAGAGGAGGGAATAGATAAAGAATACATACTTGTATACCTGTGACTGATTAAGAGAGCTTTTATACCCTAAGGCCAAACTTCCTTGTTGGCTGCCTGGTTAACCAGACTGTTGCTGCTAGCGGCCCACTGGTCCACATAACCCCTCACAGTCAGGCTGACCTTGCACTTGAAAACTAACACATCTGTTCCGGCAGTATTTCTGTTATCAGCTGGCAGCAGGTTGAAGAGGCTTGGACCACGGATATTGATTCAGTGTTCTCTTATTGTACCCATGGCGACCCTGTTTTTTTTTTCACTGGATTTATTTCACACTTCCTCCCATATATCGTACGCCAGTAAATTGTTATGGTAGTGGGATTTAATTTGGGGACTGGCCCTTCAATACGTAAGTCATGAGTCATTCCACTCCGAGCCAGAATACACTCCAAGTGCTTTGAGAAATTCTCAGGCGCTTAAATGAGAGAGGAAGAAACAGTAAGATTATGGAGGAAGAGGAAGAGTAGACGGGGCGAGGGAGTTGGAAGGGAAGTGAGGAGAAGAATAACTGATCTGTAGAGGACCTTCATTGGAAAGGTCGCTATGGGATGATATATTATCTTGATTACCTGACGCCGGTAAGAACCTTGGAGTGGGAGAGTGGGAGGATGGAGGAGAGAGAGTGGAAAGATGGAGGAACAGTGGAAAGATGGAAGAGGTAAAGTGGGAGGCTGAAGGAGGTAGAGTGGGAGGATGGAGGAGGAACAGTGGGAGGATGGAGGAGCGACGTATTTGTTTCTCATACAGACCGGATTGCGTCTGAAGTCACACTTGTTGAGAATTCATGAGTGCTTCACAGAGGTCCAAGAAAATGAGAAAGATCCACCTTCTTCCAGGAATGAGAGACATATAACTTCTTTCTCAGACATAAGAAAAAGATATTCATTTTCCGATGAGATTTTGCCTTCTTATTCAAGAGGGAGGGGTAGTGACTCCAGTTCCAAGAGGGGTAGTGACTCCAGTCCCAAGAGAGGTAGTGACTCCAGTCCCAAGAGGGGTAGTGACTCCAGTCCCAAGAGGGGTAGTGACTCCAGTCCCAAGAGGGGTAGTGACTCCAGTCCCAAGAGGGGTAGTGACTCCAGTCCCAAGAGAGGTAGTGACTCCAGTCCCAAGAGGGGTAGTGACTCCAGTCCCAAGAGGGGTAGTGACTCCAGTCCCAAAAGAGGTAGTGACTCCAGTCCCAAGAGAGGTAGTGACTCCAGTCCCAAGAGAGGTAGTGACTCCAGTCCCAAGAGGGGTAGTGACTCCAGTTCCAAGAGAGGTAGTGACTCCAGTCCCAAGAGGGGTAGTGACTCCAGTTCCAAGAGAGGTAGTGACTCCAGTCCCAAGAGGGGTAGTGACTCCAGTCCCAAGAGAGGTAGTGACTCCAGTCCCAAGAGGGGTAGTGACTCCAGTCCCAAGAGGGGTAGTGACTCCAGTCCCAAGAGAGGTAGTGACTCCAGTCCCAAGAGGGGTAGTGACTCAAGTCCCAAGAGAGGTAGAGACTCCAGTTCTAAGAGGGGTAGTGACTCCAGTCCCAAGAGAGGTAGTGACTCCAGTCCCAAGAGGGGTAGTGACTCCAGTTCTAAGAGGGGTAGTGACTCCAGTCCCAAGAGAGGTAGTGACTCCAGTCCCAAGAGGGGTAGTGACTCCAGTCCTAAGAGAGGTAGTGACTCCAGTCCCAAGAGGGGTAGTGACTCCAGTCCCAAGAGGGATAGTGACTCCAGTTCTAAGAGGGGTAGTGACTCCAGTCCAAAGAGAGGTAGTGACTCCAGTCCCAAGAGGGGTAGTGACTCCAGTCCCAAGAGGGGTAGTGACTCCAGTCCCAAGAGGGGTAGTGACTCCAGTTCTAAGAGGGGTAGTGACTCCAGTCCCAAGAGAGGTAGTGACTCCAGACCCAAGAGGGGTAGTGACTCCAGTCCCAAGAGAGGTAGTGACTCCAGTCCCAAGAGAGGTAGTGACTCCAGTCCCAAGAGAGGTAGTGACTCCAGTACCAAGAGGGGTAGTGACTCCAGTCCCAAGAGGGGTAATGACTCCAGTTCCAAGAGAGGTAGTGACTCCAGTTCTAAGAGAGGTAGTGACTCCAGTTCCAAGAATAACTTCACTCTTATAACATCTTCCAGCCACCGTATGAAGAACTTCTTTTGCGCGGAGAAATAAATAAAAAAGTAGAGCGGATTTGGGACTATGTCAGTTGTGTCTTAACGTCCATCAGTGCTCTCTTGTACCTGTTTCCGCCTCTCAGTCTATCCCTGCTCACAGGGTAAATATGTGATTTTTATATGGTGGAATCGTGATTTCTCTGATCTTTTTGTCTTCTAATAATGAGATGGCAGAGGGATCAGTTTAGACACTAATGTCATCAGAGTCAGTTCTTTAAGTCTCTCCTCGTAATGCATTCCCCTTAACTCTGGGATTAATCTCGTTTCAACCTTCTGTACTTTCTTTCCAGTGTTATCGTTAGGGGCCCCCACACCTGGAAGGCTCCAGAGCCCAATTAGAACACATGAAACTGCTGACATTACCTCTGGCCAATAGGAAAACTCATTGTCATCCTCGAGCAACCAATCAGAGAGCCCTAACTCCTTCCCAAGACGAGTAAGTAGTTGAGATGTGAAGCAGTGATGTTCTGGACTTGGAGGAGAGTGGTTCCCAGTCGCTCATAAGTAGGAATAATGATTATTTGAACTCACTTTCAGAAATTCATAATCAGAGTTGCAGCAGAAGTCGTAGGAGTAAAATGGAATCTTAGAAAGATGCAATCTATAACACATTGTATTAGAAACACATCCAAAACCCTCCATTATTTCGATGATGGAATGTGTTCCACGCTGGTGTTCCACGCTGGTGTTCCGCGCTCTGAGAGGCTAACGTAAATCGTGTATAGAGTATAGAGTTATGAATGATTCTTTGAGATTCCTGTAAGTTAATCATAGATTTGCCAAATGCGAACAAGCACACGCACACACACACACACGCACACACACACACACACACACACACACACACACACACACACACACACACACACACATTACCAGAATCCTTCCTGCCAAGGTATCTCGCCACGGGTTAACTTGATAATCTCGACAGAGAGGCTGGCATCTTCTTTCATTGTATGGCAGAGTGGTACACACTAACTCACTTACCCAACCCCCGCTCACCACCGCCGAGCACCACCCTCCACTTATACCACCGAAAGTCACTACCCATGCAGGGAGCACCGCTGGAAGTAACAATAGGTCGGAGGATGAGCACCACCAGATGATACAACAGGAGTAAGGAGCACCACCGGAAACCACAACAGTTGTAAGGAGCACCAATGAAAATCACAAGAGTAAAAAGCACCACCGGAAGTTACAACAGGTACAAGAAGCACCAGCGGAAGTCACAACAGGTGCAAGAAGCACCAACGGAAATCACAGCAGGTGCCAGAAGCGCAGGAAGTTACAACAGGTGCCAGAAGTACAGAAAGTTACAATACGTGCAAGAAGCACCAGCGGAAGTCACAATTGGTGCCAGAAGTACCACCGGAAGCCACAACAGGTGCAAAAAGCACCAGAGGAAGTCACAACAGATGGAAAAAGCACCACCGGAAGTTACAACAGGTGCAAGAAGCACCACCGGAAATCACAACAGATGCAAGAAGCACCACCGGAAGTCACAACAGGTGCAAGAAGCTCCACCGGAAGCCGCAACAGGAGCAAGAAGCACCACCGGAAGCCGCAACAGGAGCAAGCAGCAGCACCGGAAATCACAACAGAAGAAAGCAGCAGCCACCGGAAGCCATCCTCTGAGCGCCGGAAGTCGCCAGATGCGTGAGACACTACACTAAGAAAATGAGCGCTAAATCCTAATGAGTCACGTAGCGCCTAGAGAATAGGAACTGATCAGGATCTGATCCGACGAAAGTGATAGTGACTCCAGTTCCATGGAACAAAAGCCCTTCACCACTTTCCCCCCCCCCCCTTCGTGGTACACGTGCACACCACCACCACCCTGATACACCTCCGTAATGGACGTGAACACCGCCCCCTGATACACCCCCGTGGTGCACGTGACGTGAACACCACCACCCTGATACACCCCCGTGGTGCACGTGACGTGAACACCACCACCCTGATACACCCCCGTGGTGCACGTGCACCGCCCACTACATCATGGCTCGCCGCCCATAAAGATATCTAGAGGAATTTTGCGGTCACTGTCCCCCCGCCCACACGGATTTACCGCTTCCCTCAAATGTAATTACAATTTTGGTGTAATTATTATTATTATTATTATTATTATTATTATTATTATTATTATTATTATTATTATTATTGTTATTATTGTTATTATTAATCATTATTTTTATTAATTATACTCTGATTATTCTTTTTGGAGATACTCTAAACCCTCAGGGGATCATATAGCGTCTGGGGAATGGGAGGAAGTTAGGTTTGATCCAAGGAAGTAGAACTAGCTCAAATTCCTTCACTGGTATTAAAGATAGATAAATAGATAGATATATATATAGATAGATAGATAGATAGATAGATAGATAGATAGATAGATAGAGAGAGAGAGAGAGAGAGAGAGAGAGAGAGAGAGGAGAAGATTGGGATAGAGGGGGATCTAGGGAAAGATAAGGGAGAGAGAGAGAGAGAGGGGGGAAGAAAAGGTGAAAATTCTCATTGCTATAAAACGAAAGTGAGCAGAAAAAGGAAGCGAGGGATCTTGCATGAGATTTACGACCAGCTGGGAATGGAAATGGATGGAGGCCGCTGGGGAGGCAACCTGGAATGGTGGGGGAGGAAACACACGTGTGGGGGAGGGAAGAGGAGGAAGAGAAGAGAGAGAGAGAGAGAGAGAGAGAGAGAGAGAGAGAGAGAGAGAGAGAGAGGCGCAGGGGTCAACCTGTCCGTTGTCTACTGCCATCACGGCACCAGGTATACTCTAGGTATACCTAGGCATAGCTAGCTATGCTGTGAGTATACCCTAGTATAACCTGGATATACCGTGGGACGCTACCCTACACCTTTCATCACACCTCCACATAAATGTATGATATTCACAATAATAATAATAATAATAACTTGAAGTGATGAATGCTTAATTGTATAATGTATATTCAGTAGACAGAGGTGACGGCCGCCTCTTCAATTAAGATTCATAATGTTGTAACCAGAACATTGCATTGTATTTTCAAGACCTCGTTGTGAGAGCCTACACATTAATTAGTTTTGGCCACTTTCGTCATTTCTCACATTATCATTCCTTGATAATGTGAGAAATCACGAAAGCGATATATATATATATATATATCTTATAAATCAATAATTAGTGATAAATAAATTTAATAATTCGGCCAGATGGGAAGTAGTCTGTGGGTCATGGGAATTTCCGACCTAATAGTGGATGGCAGAGGTTTCGATTTACATATTTTTTTCATTGCAAATCGCCCACGGTTAACTACCTATAATGTTCTCTTACCCTCGTATTTACGTATACCTGTATCTAAATAAACTTACTAAAATCTCAAAACAACGATTCGTATACACACTGTCCTTACACACACACAGTTGCCACTGGATGTTTACCTGGAGTTTACCTGCAGAGAGTTCCGGGGGTCAACGCCCCCGCGGCCCGGTCTGTGACCAGGCTTCATGGTGATGTGCAAACACTGCAAGTACAAACAGTGCACACACACAGTTCTCATACACACTGCACGCACAAATGTAAATACACTGCACATACACATTCCTTCCGTACACACACTGCACGTGTACACACTTCCCGTGAACACATGTGTACGTGCACACACTTCCCGTGCACACAAGCACACACTGCACGTACACACACTTGCCGTGCACACAAGCACACACTGCACGTACACACACTTCCCGTGCACACAAGCACACACTGCACGTACACACACTTCCCGTGCACACATGTGCACACTCCACGCACTACATATCACAATATATAAAGGTTGATAACTAATTAAGCAAACACGGCTTTAATCAGTGTCATAATTAATTGCAAATTATATTAATTTGTCAAAACATCAGCATAATAATTAACTCCATTAACTTTTCACAACAGAAATATATTAATATATGAGAAGCAGTCAATATATTTGTAGTTTCTAATGTATTTTACACACAAAGATTATACTTTTAACTATATATGTATGAGAAGAAACACTTTCACCATCACTCACTCCATCACTGTCTTGCCAGAGGGGCGCGATGCTACAGTTTAAAATTGCAAATGTCCCCCCTCCTCTTTCAGAGTGCAGACACTGTACTTCCCATTTCCAGTACTCAACTTCGGCTAATTGGTTTTTCTAAATCCCTTCATAAATTTTACGTTGTTTACATCTCAATAGCTCGTTAAGTCATAAAAGTCACTTGCCTTCACTCGCGCCTATCTAACACGCTCACGCACGCTCGCTGGAAGGTCAAGCCCCTCGCAAACAAAACCTCCTGTACCCCTGTTCTCCATCCTTTCCTAGGACGGCCCCTACCCGGCCCTTCAAGTCATTCTATTTTGTTTCCTCCTCTCTTAATGTCCGAATCATCTCAGCAACCCTTCTTCAGCCCTCTGGATAATGTTATTAGTAACCCGCACCTTCTAATCTCCATGCTATGAATTCTTTGCATAATATTCACACCACACATTGTCCTCAAACACGACATCTCCACTGCCTCCAGCCTCCTCCTTGTTACAACATTCACAGCCCAAGTTTAACACCCATTTAAGAGAGTTGATACCAATATGCTCTCAATCATTTCATATTTTTGCTTCCATGGATAAAGTTTTTTGTCTCCACAGATGTCTCAGCGCACCACTCACCTTTTTGTCTGGTCAGTTTTATGATTCGCTTCATCTGACATAGACCCGTCTGCTGACAATTCCGCTCCCAAATATCTGAACACATTCACTGCCTCCATTCTACCTCTCTCCAATCTGATATCCAATCTTTCATTACCTAATTTTTTGTTACCCTCATATACCTGCTCTGAACCATTCATCTACATCCTGTCTGACACAGCAACATCTTGGTATCTTAATACAGGGAATTCTTCGCTTGCCTAACCCTTGGGCACGACCTACTTCCACATTGGTCAAATGTGACACATATGCTGTATTCTATTCAAGATTGATGGACTAACAACATCGACTCAAGGCTGAGGGACTGACCACCTCAAACTCCTCCTGTTCTTCACGATTCTCCTTTGTATGGACTGATGAAGCCACTGTGTGGCGAAACGTTTCCTCAATAAAGATACCCAAGTGCTGCATATGTGTCTAATTTACCTGCTTTCAGTAACTTACCACCCATTCTATACACTTGCAACATCTCCCACATTGCTTCCCCCTCCACCCTATCATATACCTTTTCCAAAACCATAAATGCAACGAAAACTTCTTATCCCTTATCTAAATACTGTACACTTATATGATTCAATGTAAACAATTAGTCTACACATCCCCTGTCTGTGATCATACTCTCCGTCTTACCATTAATTCAATAATAATTTTACCATACACCTAACCAGGTACACAACTAACCAAGTGTATACCTTATCAGGTATACTCTAACGCCTGGAAGAATGGGAGACACTCGGATTCGATCCTACAAAAACGATGCTAGATCCAGTGTCTTCTATCATGAGCCAATCACCAGCATCAAGGCACCGTCCTTGAGGAAAGTGCGGTCCTCTCCTGCCAGCTGCCTTAGCAAAATGCCTAAGTCTTCATGTTGAATCGTTCTTCACTTATTTTCCTCTTAAAGATGTCCTTAGTTTTCTCAGGGTGAAGGCTAATAATGGCTTACTTCATTACCCTATTACAATTGATGTGGTTCTTGATCTTGTTCGTTTTCTTGTCGATTCTAACTTTTCTTTTAATCTTTCCAAGGTAATTTCTACTGATAAGTCTTTGATAATGTTATGGGCTCAGCTTGATCCCTGGCCTTGCCAACCTTTGTATGGAGCATCTCGACACTGTTCTACTTTCTATAATAGATGTAAATCCTTCTCCTGGCCTCGTTATGTAGATGATATCTTTGTTACAGGCGTAACAAAGGAAAGGAAAGTCAGGACGACGTTTCGAGCCATTCTGGACCATTACCAGATCACAACTGACAATGCACTGATAATGACGCCCCAAAACGCCATCCTAACGTTTCTCTAAGTGCGGGTTTTTGGTGAATTATTCCAGCCACGATATTGTGACGTTCTTATTTTGAGTTGTGTAACTGATGCTTTCCTGTAGTCACCAACTTGGTGTCTCGGCACCCTTTTGAAGGTTCCATACACAGTTTTAAGAGCAAGTACAACAGGTCCATGGGGCCAGAAATACTGCATGACCGTTCATGAGTGGTCGAGAGGCCTGGCTCGGTCTCCGCAGTGAAAGGTTTTTTTTCTATTTCCAGAGCCCGGTCTGGAGTTAGGCTCGTCTAGTGATTGCCTGGTCAACTATGCTGTTGTTGCTGGTGGACCGCTGACCCACTGCCTGGTTGATCTGGCACCCAAACAGCTTTTTCAGACAGATGGTCATAGAGTTGCTAATTCAGTATTAATTATTAATAAAATCATGCACTCGTTTTACTTTGACCGAAATCCAGAGCTGTGGAGTCGGAGTCGTGGAGTCGGAGTCGTGGAGTCGGAGTCGTGGAGTCGGAGTCGTGGAGTCGGAGTCGTGGAGTCGGAGTCGTGGAGTCGGAGTCAAAGTGTTTACATGCCGATTCCACAGCCCAGAGGAATACAATTTGTATTCACTATTTAAGGTACCAGACTGATGGTGTCTTCTCCTGACTGACACAAACGTAGACTGGCCTGGAATGACTATATGACTGTACAGTTGCTTTAAAAATCGACCTTAATCTCTTTGCTCCTGAGTCTCATCTGGTTCATGTTGACAGCAAAGACTTCGAAAACTTAACAATACTGGTTCAAATGTTCGCTATTTTTTCCAAGAGTGCGTAAATACTTGGCGTTTTAAATCGTTTAAAAATGGGATTGATTCGCCTGTTGAACCAACGTATCTAAAAGTTTTAGTCTTATGTTTACATGAAGCGCTAAATTTGCATGGGTTAATGAAAGCATCTCCAGAGGAGGCGCCGAATGGTCATTCGTGTTCTGGCGGAGGTCATTCACATTGTGTTGTGAGGTTCTTCATGTGTTGTGAGGTTCTTCATGTGTTGTGAGGTTCTTCATGTGTTGTGAGGTTCTTCATGTGTTGTGAGGTTCTTCATGTGTTGTGAGGTTCGTCATGTGTTGTGAAGTTCTTCATGTGTTGTGAGGTTCATGTGTTCTGAGGTTCATGTGTTGTGAGGTTCATGTGTTGTGAGGTTCATGTGTTGTGAGGTTCATGTGTTGTGAGGTTCATGTGTTGTGAGGTTCTTGTTGTGGAGTGAATTTTTTAACGCTGTGATGTGAGGGTCTTTAAGCAATTAGTAAAAAGAAAAAAAAAGAAAAAAAGCTTTAATAAAAGGCATGGTTAGACGAAGCAGCTACAGAAACATCATCAACAAAAAACTGGGAAGAGAGAAAAAGACTTAGTTAAATCCCCAACACACAGTCACATTAACCTTCTAAATTAGTCTCAACGTTTTCTAAAATCTTAAATTGCAATAAAACACCAACGATCTCTTACGATGAATAATTTGCTTCTCCGTATTTTTACGACTAACTGCGGTGACCATTGCGTCTCGCTACGCTTCAGCTTCAACGAGCGTAATACTGACGAACCAGGGTAATACTTGCAGTGCTTCCTAACTTTTGTATTTCCCTATATTTTCGCAGTGGTAGAAGGCCGCGTCCACGACGAAAAGCCTCGGGTTCAATCCCCAGACGAGGAGAGACGCGTGTGGACAAGTTGCCTCACACCTGTTGTCCCTGTTGAGCTAGCAGTCAACAAGTTAGTGGGAGTTAGTAGGTTGTTGTGGGTCGCAGCCTGGGGAAGAGCCCTTTGAAGGATCCCAATGCACATAAGCCGTACTTCTAGGCATTGTTATGTTGGCATGGGTTATTACCCTTCCTGGTGTAATAAGCCGTTATCTTCCTTCCTCCCATCTCTCTCTCTCTCTCTCTCTCTCTCTCTCTCTCTCTCTCTCCTTACTCTCTTTTCTTCATAAATTCTCTCTCACTCAAAGTTTCTAAGCAAAGAGAGAGAGAAAATTACGCAATAAATCTAGCCTTGGCTTAGGTTCTTTTGAGCCATTGTGGTGCTGTGGTGGTGCTATGGTGGTGCTGTGGTGGTGCTATGGTGGTGCTGTGGTAGTGCTGTGGTGGTGCTGTGGTGGTGCTATGGTGGTGTTGTGGTGGTGCTATGGTGGTGCTGTGGTGGTGCTGTGGTGGTGCTGTGGTGGTGCTATGGTGGTGCTTGTGGTGGTGCATGGTGGTGCTGTGGTAGTGCTGTGGTGGTGCTGTGGTGGTGCTATGGTGGTGTTGTGGTGATGCAGTGAGTGGTGGTGCTGTGGTGGTGCTGTGGTGGTGCTGTGGTGGTGCTGTGATGGTGCTCATCCCAGGAGTACTAGACGAGGGGAACCATAGCATCGCTTCCCCTCGGAAGAGATTAAGACTCTCCCAGCCTCTCCCCGCTCCTCCCCCATCCCATCACCCCTCTCCCCACACCTCCTCCTCCTCCTCCCCCCCTTCCATCACCCCTCTCCTCGATATTCAATCATCGGAAGACATTTTTTTTCTTCCTCCTGCCAGCTATCTGCTTCATCACCCTCCTCTTTCTCTTCCTTCACCTCCTCCTCCTCCTCCTCCTTCTCCTCCTCCTCCTCCTACTCCTCCTCATTCTCCTTCTTTCCCTCCACTTCCACGAACTTTCATGTATTAAGTTAAAACTCTTGACACTACAGTGACTGTATGTCATGTGTGTGTACCTCTTCCCACACACACACACACACACACACACACACACAGAAGAAGTGGAATAGTTTAGGAAGCGATGTAGTCGAGGTAGGCTCAATACATAGCTTTAAGCAGAGGTATGATAAAGCTCATGACGCAGGGAGTGACCCAGTAGCGGCCAGTGAAGAGGCGGGGCCAGGAGCTATGACTCGACCCCTGCAACCACAACTAGGTGAGTACAACTAGGTGAGTACACACACACATGATAAAGCTCATGGAGCAGGGAGAGAGTGACCTAGTGGCGACCAGTGAAGAGGCGGGGCCAGGAGCTATGAATCGACCCCTGCAACTACAATTAGGTGAGTACAGAGGAAGAAAGCGGAATGACCTGGACAGCGAGGTGAAAGAGGTCAATACGTAGCTTGAAGAAGAGGTACGGTAAGGCTCTCGAAGCCAGGAGAGAATGAATCCTGTACCGGCCAGCGGGCCCAGGGCCGAGAATCGACCCCCTGCAACTCCTTATAGGTGAATACGCACATTCTTTGCTCACTTGTAAATAGAATAAATATCACTTAAACTAATTTAACACAGAAGTGTGGCAAACCTTTGTCCCAACCAACCTAGCACAACAGTGCAGTAATCAATGGTCAGTGGCACAATGTTTTTCATTGCTCTGTAGTCTGCTGAAGAGGGCCTCAGAGTGAGGTCCACACATACAAATACTGATGAGTCTTCATGTTTCCTCTTGCGCTGATGTATGTGTGACACGTACACATATACACGTACTGTGTGAGATACGGTACACATATAACTCGAGACACAGTATTCATACAAATGTACTGTGTGTGAGACACAGTCCAACACACAAAGGAATTGCAACACAGAGGTCAGTGTGATCGCAAGAAAGAGGCAAAAATGCTTAACATTCTGCCAGCAAACACAATAAGCATTGTCGAAACAAAGGTAGGGTATTTAGGAAGAAATTCCAGAGGTTCATGCATGCAGTACCACATCAGCAATAGTTTGAGTGATCATGTAACTTAGTATAACCACTCAGTCGAGTGTGGCTGCCTTGCCCAGCGTAGCTGCTACCTATTATATGTTAATGCATAAACATGCTATAAGGAAAAAACAAGAAATGTTTTACCATATAATATATACTAATTATATTATTAGAATTGTCTAGGTATAATACACTCAATAACCACTTTATTAGGTACACCTCGTTAGTGAGATTGTCTAATTAGCCAATCACGTGGGAGCACATAATTGCCTAGAAGAATAATGCACACATGGTCAAAAGGTTGAGCTGTTGTTAAGAGCCAACATCTGAATGGGAAAGAAATGTGATTTAAGCGACTTTGATCGTGGAATAATTGTTGGTGCCAGACGGGGTGGTTTGAGTATCTCAGACGCTGCTGATCTCCTGGGATTTTCACGCATAACAGTCTCTAGAGTTTACAGAGAATGATGTGAAAAACACAAAACATCCAGTGAGCGGCAGGTCTGTGAGTGAAAACTTCTTGTTAATGAGAAAGTTCAGAGAAGAATGGTCAGACTGGTTCTAGCTGACAGGAAGGCGACAGTGACTCAAATAACCACGCGTTACAACAAAGGTATGCAGAGGAGCACATCTGAACTCACAAGACGTAGAACTTTGAAGTGAATGGGCTACAGCAGCAGAAAACCAAGCCAAGTTCCACTCCTGTCAGCTACGAACAGGAAACTGAGGCTACATTGGGCACAGGCTCACAAAAACTGGACAAGTGAAGACTGGAAAGACGTCACTTGGGATGGCGAATCGCGATTTCTGCTGCGACATGTAGATTTTAGGGTCAGAATTTGGCGTAAACCTTTGGGATGTTTTAGAACGGAAGATTCGCAGCGTGAATGTGCAGCCGACCGATCTGCAGCAACTGCGTGATGCTGTTATGCCAACAGCGACCAGGATCTCTAACGAATGTTTCCAGCACCTTGTTGAATCCATGCCAAGAACAAATCAGGCCTTTCTGGAGCCCACTAGCGGCCCTACCCAGTATTAGAAAGGTGTACCTAATAAAGTGGCAACTGAGCGTATATTACCTAAAAATCAAGTATTACCCTGTACAAACCTGGCTGATAATTGTATTTCCAACAATTTCACTTCCATGACTGCTGTGGTGGACAGACAATATGAAATATATGGTTGGATATGGTTCCACATTTTGCATTTCACCCCCCCAAATGTTGCGAGACTAATCTCATTGCAGCATAAATACATACAAACTGAAATGTATGCCTTGTTATTTGTTGCAAAATTGATTAAAAGTCGCAACACTGTGCTTGCCTACTGGTTGACTAGTAGCATTCCACCCCTCACGCTGGTAGTGGTGGAGAGGGATGGTGGTGGTGGTGAAGGATAGTGAGGGATGGTGGGAATAGTGAGGGGTGGTAGTTGTGAGGGATGGTGGTAGTGAGAGATGGTGGTGGTGAGGGATGGTAGTTGTGAGGTATAGTAGTGGTAAGGGATGGTGGTGACGAGGGATGGTGGTAGTAAGGGATGGTGGTGGCGAGGGATGGTGGTAGTAAGGGATGGTGGTGACGAGGGATGGTGGTAGTAAGGGATGGTAGTGGCGAGGGATGGTGGTAGTATGGGATGGTGGTAGTATGGGATGGTGATGACGACGAGGGATAGTGGTAGTAAGGGATAGTGGTGGCGACTAGGGATAGTGGTAGTAAGGGATGGTGGTGGGGATACTGGGCAGACACACACACGGACATTGGCCGGGTGCCACAAGATTGTTTTCAAGCAGAAATCACAGCACTTCGACCTGTACAAGTGCTTGAAATCACGGATAACTTTTGTAGCATGACACTAACCTCTGCAGCATGACACTAACATCTGCAGCATGACACTAACATCCGCAGCATGGCATCAACCTCCGCAGAATGGCACCAATCTTTGAAGCATGCTCGTATGACACCGAAGGCTCGTATTATACCGGAGGTTCGTGCAACACTGGAGGGTCGTGCGACACCAGAAAGTCGTGCGACACTGGAGGGTCGTGCGACACCGGAGAGTCGTGCGACACCAGAGAGTCGTGCGACACCAGAGAGTCGTGCGACACCGGAGGGTCGTGCGACACTCGAGGGTCATGCGACACCGGAGAGTCGTGCGACACCGGAGAGTCGTGCGACACCGGAGAGTCGTGCGACACCAGAGAGTCGTGCAACACCGGAGGGTCGAGCGACACCGGAGAGTGGTGCGACACCGGAGGGTCGTGCGACATCGGAAGGTCGTACGACACCGGTTTCACACATACATCGTGACATATCCCTCTATCATTATCTGTCTTGACATTCTTCTTCCGTCTTCTCCGTTATTATTCCCTGCTGTGACTTCCTTCCTTTTCTCAAACGTTATTGCCTCACCTACATTCATCCTTCCCTCAACCTCGTCTATTTTCCCTTCAACCTCGTCTATCTTCCCCTCAACCCTGTTCATCTTCACCTCAACCCCGTCCACCGTCCCCTCAACCCCCTTCCATCTTCCCCTCAATCTATCCCGTCACCTCTGCTCACTGAGATGGTCGACAATGCGGGCCAAACTGATCAGATTTTCCGCCAGAGTGACGCGCAGAGTGGGCTTATCCACAAGAGGGAGAGAGAGGGAGAGAGAGAGGGAGAGAGGGAGAGAGAGAGAGAGAGAGAGAGAGAGAGAGAGAGAGTGAGAGAGAGAGAGAGAGAGAGAGAGAGAGAGAGAGAGAGAGAGAGAGAGAGAGAGAGAGAGAGAGAGAGAGAGAGAGAGAGAGAGAGAGAGAGAGAGATCCGTGTTTTGAAGAAAAAAATGTTATCCCGACTCACAAAACAGGATAGTCAAGTGATAGTAACTATGAACCATCGTCACTGCTTCCCATCACTGCTGACATAAGTGATGGTCAGTAACTAGAGACCAGTGTCACTACTGTCCATCACTGCTGACATGAGTGATGGTCAGTAACTAGAGACCAGTGTCACTACTGTCCATCACTGCTGACATGAGTGATGGTCAGTAACTAGAGACCAGTGTCACTACTGTCCATCACTGCTGACATGAGTGATGGTCAGTAACTAGAGACCAGTGTCACTACTGTCCATCACTGCTGACATGAGTGATGGTCAGTAACTAAAGACCAGTGTCACTACTGTCCATCACTGCTGATATAAGTGATGGTCAGTAACTAGAGACCAGTGTCACTGCTAACACCAGTGATGGTCACTCACTAGGATGGCCTACACTTCCCCCCCCCCACCTCCAGGTTCTGGATACACGGAAACTACCTGGAAACGATTTCGGGGGTGACCATTCACGGGGCCCGGTCCCAGAGCAGGATGGTGGTGCCAGCCGCTTGCATACCACCGTATGTATCACAGCCCGGCTGATCAGGAACTGGCCAGATGAACTTATTAAGCTCCCTCTTGAAGGCTGCCAAGGCTTTGTTGGTGTTTGTTGAAAGTAAAGAACCGTCCAATGGGACCAGTTTCACGCCTCGTCTTGTTCCAGTTTGGTCTGTTATTTCAACAGAGTATTAAACAAAGATGTTCAGTTCTTGTGTTCTCAAGGTCCCCCAAATTATTATACCTGTAATAACAACATAATAACTTTACTTCAACAAATATAATCCTTGGGTAAGGGACTTCTCTATTAAACTCGAGTATTACGCTCTCTTAACTGTTTCTTGAAATACATAATAGGATTTATGATCGTACAAGTGACACTATACTTACAAGTGAAACCTAATCCATACAACGTCACACACTTCAAAACACTGCTTACTTTCACAAAAAGTTAGACAAGGGCAGTTTAAATCTGTATCTTCCTCAGTGACATCATACCGTCAGCAATTATTCAGTGTACAATCCCAACACGTTCTCACAGGTAATAAACAATTCAGAAACTTGACCAAATATAAGCTTTGACTCACAGTTGGCTTCAACTCTCCCTGTGCCCAACATGAAAGGAAATGAGAATTTTGTAAAATATTCAACTATAGACATTTTGTGATGAAGGTAATGAAGGAATCCAAGTATTAAAAGGTCAAATAAAAGCAGCTGCATGCTAGTAGAATGCAAGATAGGAACCCTTATTCTTAGAGCTGTAAACCTATTCCTGAAGAGGAATAGGTATGGAGGCGTGAAGGAGGACGAGGGGAAGAATGATGAGGGGAAAGGTAGGTTCATGTAGGCGTCTCACACACAGTAGAGACAAAAAACGAAACATAAGCATGGGAGGAGACTGACATGGGCTCCTCTTAGCAGTAGGAAAAAGGGAACAGTACGTGGGAGGACTAGGAAAACGGGGCCCCGAGGACAACTCCCATTAGAATCGAGGAAGAAAATGTAAGACCAGGAAGAAAAAGATGATTACAGTATAAAAAAAAAACACGCATTTAGCAGGGAAGAAAAAAAATCACATGACAGGCAAGAAATAGGAAAGAAACGAATAGTAAGCAAATACGGGAATAAGTAACGATGCTGTCAGGATGTGGAAGGAAATAATGGAGGAAATTTGGAGTAAATAGTGTTAAAGAAGGGCGATGGATCAGTGGGAGGATAAAGTAGCGACTTCACAGCAAGACGAAGGAGGTGTTTTGCCTAACTCAGCCCAACCTTAACATAAAAGCAAGAAAATCCTTCCTGTATTACGGGGAGAATTACATTATGCAAATGTTACCTTTTTCTGCTTCATATTATAGATGCCAGACTCTGTCTCATATATATATATATATATATATATATATATATATATATATATATATATATATATATATATATATATATATATATATATATATATATATATATATACATATAATTAAAACAACAACTTATGGTAATTATATTCGTCTAAAACATTTTTCAGTCTAACTGAAGCTTTTGCCATTATTCAACTGTACTATTTATCTGTATCTAACTCTAGCCCTTCCTATTATTTAGGTATTATTTACCTGCATGTTACTTTCGTCTGTATGCAAATTTCATCTGTATTTAACCGTAGATTTTCTCTGTAACAACTGATAGTCTAAACAACAACAACAACAACAACATGCTTCAAGTCCGGAGTTTCCAGGTCTTTCCTCACCCATGAATAAGGTAACCCGCCCTGACCCGTAAAGTCGAAGATCAGGTCCCGTTAGCACGCTCAGGGCGTCCATGCGGCCAGCATCCTCAAACGGCCTCTTCGCCCGTCCATCAGAAGAAGGCCAAAGTTACATTCTCTCGGGATCAAAATTCGGGATATCTCCCCACATCATTTCCACCTGAAGGGAAATAATCCTACGCTGGGAGGGGGGGGGATGTGGGAAGGGGGAGGAGGAGGCGGAGGGAGGATGGGAGGGAAGGGATGGATGTGGGAGGAAGACTAGGAAGGAGAGTCAGAGAGAGAGAGAGAGAGAGAGAGAGAGAGAGAAAAATATTTTGCCGTGCAAGAAGCCAAATATATTCATTTGATTTCTATCGGCGTTGGGTGTCCATCTCGTGTGTGTGTGTGTGTGTGTGTGTGTGTATGTGTGTGTGTGTGAGAGAGTGTGTGTGTATATGTGTGTGTGTGTTTGCAGGGGTCACGTCTCAGCTCCTGGTCTGTGTGTGTGTGTGGGTAAGAGAGAGAGAGAGAGATGGGGGAAGGGGAGGAAGAACCAAGGTATCCAGGAATCGTATTTCCTGCCAACCTCTATCCTCAGAATTTGTTTATATAAGTTTGGATGGAACTTATGTTTTATGTAGCTGGTGTATATGTTGGGTGTGTCATGCTGGGAGAGGTGGCGGTGGCACTGACACCCACGAGCATTTGGCACTGACACCCACGAGCATGTGGCACTGCCTATTTTTCTCATTACGTATTTGTGATTATATATCTGTAGTTATGTGAAAGTTTTCGTAGTTATGTGAAAGTTTACGTAATTATGTGAAAGTTTACGTAGTCATGTGAAAGTTTACGTTCTTGCTCGTGAGAATATTGTAATCCGCTCTGAAATGTAAACTATTGATTTATTCTTCTTACTCTTTAAATCCAAGAACGTTCGTGCTTGGACGAAATAACTTTAGTTTTCATCTTTTTTGTTATTATTATTGAGTTTAAGACCAGGTTTTTGAGCTTAGCGATTGTTGACTATGTAAAACTTCTTGTATTAAATTGATTATGCAAAGGAGATAATTATATTTTTAGCTATGGAAAAAAAAGTTTTTTTTGGGGGTAACCGAACCCAATCAAACTATATTTAATAACCTAACCTAACTAAATCTAACCTAATCAGACCTAGCCTAGCCTAACATAACCTAACCTAACTAAACCTAACCTAGCCTAACCCAGGTTAAGTTGAATTATGTTAGGCTAGGTTGGATTATCAACAAAACAGCTGTTATTTTCACCATATATGTACTAACTATATATAGCTCCATTGCACAACCCATTAATAACGAAGAATTTACATAGTAAAAAAAATCCAATCTTTCTGAGTGTGCTTAGTTACGTCTACAGGGATCATTTCACAGCTCCTGGCCCTGTGACTGGTGACAGGTGTCAGGATTTTTCTGCCCTCGCAGCCCAGCCTGAGACCTGTTCAATCATTTTAGACCATTATTTAAGACTGGGTATTGCATTTGCATCCACCACCTCTGTCTAGATCGTTCCACTTGCTCACAAACCTGTGATTTAAAAAAAACTTACATCCCTATGGTTTATTACGTCTTTATCTCTTATCTGTATCCCCTGACCCCCTGTCCTCTCCCCTCTTCTCACTCTGCCTTTCCCTATTCATACTATGTAATATCCCTGATATTTTGTATGTCTTGATCAAGTTACCCCCATGATCAGCTCTTCTAGTGAGTTTCTGATACCTCTGCTTGTAGTTTTGCCCTAACAGTGTCTCTGCCAATTTCTCTCGTGAGCCTCGAGTGTGTGTATGTTAGATTTTTATTTTTTTCCCCAGCCGAAACGGCTAGTTTATTGTACACGTCATATCCATCCTGTGGACGGTAACGCAAGAGCATATGGACACACAAATGGCCTAGAAACGAGGCCCCCAAATGGGATAACAGGGGTACATTTGGGTATACTGTTTACCTTCAATTTATATAATTTCTGTTGCCAGCATATTTATGATTTTGCTTAATATGTTTGATATATCATTTTAATTAATAATATATCTTGTCATATCACTGAAGTTATTATACTGTCTCTATTTCTCAATAAGTGGACATCCAAGCACATAGTGTTCAAGAAAGTTACCATGAAGTTGGCCACATAATTTGCATTTATGATGATCGTCATGTGTGAAACTGCCAGAAGCAGTTGTAGCCTAGCCTGAGCCTGGCTACCACAACATCAGTAGAGCTTAATCTACGCCCCTGTTATCCTAGTTATAGATCTAATTGAGGCTTCTAATTATTAATTTCAGATTCATTACTTGCTTCTCTTCTAATATTATTCTTAATGCTAGATACAGATGTACCAAGGTTCTATTCTGCATTTTCCTTCAGGGTTCTTTGTTTGGCTAATTTGTAAACTTTTTCATGAAGGATTAATTCAATGTGCTCTGAAATCCATAAGAAGTACATTAAATGATTTTTCTTTAATCTTTAAATACTTATACATGACTTAGCCAATGATCATGTTGGTCGAGTAATTATGTGAATCAAGTGGATTCAGTGATGATTAACTAGTGGAGCTCAGTGTCATAAGTTATCTCTAGTATCATAAGGCTTATAAAATAATTCACTTTGCAGTGTGAAAGGCCAGATGTTAATTATTATATCTAGCTCAACATGGTTGCTATACTTCTTATCTAGGGAGGTGACAACAAGAGCAGACGCAGCCCTGCCAGTAGACTCCTGCTTAGATCCATCAGAGTATATAATTTGTGATATATTATTACTAACAGTTAAGCGAGAATTTTTTTCTTTATCAGTTGCCTTTGCAAGTGATTTAAAGGAGTGATTACTAATGACGAGCTTCTTGGGCTTGAGATATCTGATATTAAATGAATACAAATTCCATGGAGTGGTTCGGTGCTCTTGTCGACCTAGATACAGGTAAAAGACGGGGGAGGCGTTGCAAAATACCCCCAATGAAAAGTAGGGGCGCCATTGGTACACTAATAGAAAACACCATTAGTGTCCGGGGCCCAAGACTGTTCAACAGCCTCCCATGCATAAGGGGAATTACCAATAGGCCCCTGGCTGCCTTCAAGAAGGAGCTGGACAGATACTTAAAGTCGGTGCCGGATCAGCCGGGTTGTGGTTCATACGTTGGACTACGTGCGGCCAGCAGTAACAGCATGGTTGATCAAGCCCTGTTCCACCGGGAGGCCTGGTCGTGGACCGGGAAGCGGGGGCGTTGATCCTCGGAATACCCTCTAGGTAGCAGGTGCCGGTTATAAAACGTAATATAAATGAATGTTTCCGCAAGTCATTTAGATATGGTTTATTTACTTGTAGACGTCCAGTAAGATTTATGGTGACACTGTCGGGCTCATTTCCTAACACTCTGATACTAAGTACAGTTAATCTCATTTATTCTGTCACTGATACTAGCAACACCAAGCTCCTTCCTCATATTAAAAATCTTGGTGTTTTCAGGACACCCAAGAATAATTCCGAGGGCTTCGTTTTCACATTAGCTCCAAGGGCTGGAGAGAACTTTCTTTAGCTAACATTAACATGGCCTATCTACGCAGCTCTTACTTAATTGTGGTATGGTGGATTTACTTAAGGATACGTCTTCACTGAAACGTATGTAAGATTTATCATAGCTGGTTCTTTCATCCTGAAAACAAACAGGTGTGGCATGTAGTTTGCTTGTCAATATCATACTCGTACAAGATATGATAACGCCTAGTCGATTACACATTACTGGAACTTCATTAAGAATGTTGCTAGTTTTCTCATTCCCTGTTGAATGGATCATGATTTCATCAGCACAGCTTATAGCTATAAGTTTATCTGAGGTAGGTAGAGTATTTTGGAGAGCATTAATCAAAACATTAAATATAATGGGACTGAGAACTTCTCCCTCGGATATACCTACTGACGTTTCTTTAGCCTCACTTCTAAAACCTTTGTAACTAAATTGTTTCTGCCAAAATTAATTTTTTTATAGTTTACATACAATAACAGTTCTATTCGCAATATCAAAACCAGATCATTGGCCAAGAAATGTGGTAAAAGTAGTAGAAAAGTGTGCAGCGAGAATGATGGAAAAACAACTCTACACACTATTCCCTCTCATAAACCCACAGAGATGAGGTAAGAGTTGGTGTCTGATTCTTAAGTGTAATCTTTCAAATATTTTGCAAGCTCTGGCTTTCACTGGAGCAGCATAACAAGAGCCACTTCTTCCAGCGCCCTCTGGACGGTGAAAGGTAACTTTCCAAGAGCAATAAATACACGGCGTATTGGAGGCGGCGTCAACTAACTTGTATTCCCTGGTGAGCTGGGGTGACGGTGCTGGGTCCCAGGAAGAAAGTTAGAGTCTACCCTCAAATAAATACAAATAGTGAAACCCATCTTATTTCACTAGGAAACGACCTGAGGTATATTCAACGACAATTTGAAGGAGTTCGTTATTAGTACGACGCTTCATTTATATGAGGTTTTATCAAGAACGTGAAGCAAGAGCTAGCGCTCTTGCTTCACGCACGGAGGGCCCGGGTTCAATTCCCGGCGGGGCCGAAACATTTCGAAGTGTTTCGTTACGCACACACATACATACAACAGGCCTAGTGTCTAATCGACATGTGCCTAAGACAAAATGGTAACTAAGCACACACACACACACACACACACACATCTGAATTTATGGGGTCACTTAAAGGTATCCATTACAATTTTACCAGCAATAAATTAGTCTGTACATCAATACTCTAGGTGCCTTAAAGAACATCATTTGGCTTGGCAACTCTTGCTTTGAAGGTTCTAGTTATCCAGTGATCACTATTATGATCTTTGATACTATCACTCGTAAATCGTTTACGCTAAGCAGTAGAGTACAGCACAAACTGGTTCTGTGGGTTTGTTAGACGAGTAATAGAGTTCGTATGAACAGCTGCACGAGGCACAGCACGAGCTTCTTCAAATGCTGTTGAGTGTGCTCTTACAAGAGCTGCTGTATGTGCCGCTGCATGTGCCGCTGCATGTGTTGCTGCGTGTATCACTGCACGGGATGCTGCTGCATGATCTGCTGCATGTACCGACGCATGAAACACTGCATGTGTTGCTGCAAGAGCTGCTGCATAAACCGCTGCAAGTGCCACTGCATAGGCTGCTACATAAGGTTCAATGACCACTAAGGGGGGAAGGGGTCATTCAGAGTTCGGGAAAATGGGGGTCATTAAGAGAAGTACAATGTCTGGGGACGTTTCGATCATCATATACAATGTGTGCGTGTGTGTGTGTGTGTGGTGCAACACGGTATGTAGCCATTTCGAACAGATTTCTGTCCTCTAATTGTGTTCAGTCTTTAGGACTTCCGACGCATAACACATAAAAAAGAATCAGAGTTGCTTGAAGAGGCATAAAAAGAGGGAAGCAGCCGGGTTTAATGGTTTACCCTCAGAGGCCTTCAAACATTATCCTGTTTACCTTGAGTCAACTTCAAGTTGTTCCCAGGATTGTGTCTGTTTATAGTTATGTCTTTGTGTACCTACCCAGTTCACTGCTTGTGGTTGGGAGCTATGTTGCACACTCCTTTAGTGTACCTACTAAGTTCCTGCTTGTATACACGCTGCCTTGCCTCTTGTAATGAGAATCTATACTACGTCAGCGTGAAGACTCAAATCTCGTCCCTCAAGCATTTTAAAGATGCAGTTTGGGATACATTGATCACGTTTGTTCTCCACGATATACACTGAGGCTTTCCTTGCATAAAGTATACTGTAGGTCTTTGAATGTGGACAATCTTTGTTCTCTGAGTCGTATCTTAGGAATGCCACACCACAGTATCCTGGCCTGTTTGTTCTAGGCCTAATGATAGTTGAAAAACTTAAAAATTCCTGAGGTTTTTAGGCCCAGATATTGAGTGTTTGGTAAAGGGTAGACATGGCAGGTGTTGAGTGGTCTGTGAAGGGTAGACATGGCAGGTGTTGAGTGGTCGGTGAAGGGTAGACATGGCAGGAGTTGAGTGGTCGGTGAAGGGTAGACATGGCAGGTGTTGAGTGGTCGGTGAAGGGCAGATATGGCAGGTGTTGAGTGGTCGGCGAAGGGTAGACATGGCAGGTGTTGAGTGGTCGGTGAAGGGTAGACATGGCAGGTGTTGAGTGGTCGGTGAAGGGTAGACATGGCAGGTGTTGAGGAGTCACTGAAAGGCGTGAATAGCAGGTGGTGAATGGTCAGTGAGGAATAGAGAACTCAGCTGTTGAGTGGTCAGGCTGCTGGTTCCATGCAGTCTAAGGCAGGCATCACAGCCCAGGATCATCAGAAACTAACGTGAGGAGCTTATCAAATACCCTCTTGAAGACAGCCAGGGATCTGATGGTAATTCCCCTTATTCATGAAGTGTATTGACAATTCTTGGTCCTTTAATACATATTGAGTCGTCTCAACCTTTGCTTTCATTGGAGCTCTCGCTAATCCATCCAGAATTTTCCAGGTATAAATTATGATGTATCTTTCTCTCCTACGTTGAGACTTCAAGTGTTCTCAATAATTTAGGTATTTGACTCAATATATACGGCAGTTAAGGTTCTCTGAACCATCTCTGGATATGCAGTTTCTCCTGCCTTAAAACGCACTGTTAGTGTACCTTAACATTCCGATCAAGAAATAAGAAGAGACAATAGAGCATCATTGGCTTGGTATCTCTGGCGTATGGAGATTCACTTTATCCAGCCAGTCATTTTTCTTACGGATGTGAGAGTAACACTGGTGTGATAATTGTGAGATTTTCTGACATTATAAAGAAACAGTATGAAACACCGATACGATGGAAACATATAAAATGCAGTATAATGCGATCCCCCAGTTAACAACGTTTCGTTAACGCAGAGAGCGACACGTTGTCGATAAAGAATCGCATTATACTGCTTTAGTCTCTTTGTTTCCAGCCTTTGACATTATCACTTCTACGTCCCTCACATTAATCTTCCGCTCTATTGAGGGATTTTTTTTTTTTTTTTTACACTCTGTTGCAATTTTCACTTCTTAAATTTTTCCATGGCGGAGTAACTGAAAATTCTCTTCATTAAACATCTTATAACTTTTTTTGGCCCACTGGAACACCTGGTATACAGCAGCTTGGAGATTTGCTGTATCCTCAGTGGATGTCACTCTCATACAAATTCAAGTGTCTCCTGCTGAGGATGATACATTGCTATGTATATATCTTTGTCAGATATGAGGAACAACTGTGTCTTGAGGAAGAGAACCTCTTACTGTGGCAGCCTCTTGAGTTTACTCTAGTGACTTACTCTTGGTGTCAGACGTATTATAAAGTTAAATATCCATTTGAGGGTGTTATAGATGGGAGACGGGAGGGGGGATGGAAAGGTGGGGAGGGGAAGTAAAAGGGATAGGAGAGAGGGGAGAGGAAGGGTTAGAGATGGGAAAAGAATCAGGATCTGGAGGGAGTCGACGCTTCCGCGCCCCGGTCCATGACCAGGCCTCAGGATGGATTGGGGCCTAATCAACCAGGCTGTTACTACTGGCCACGCGCAATCCAATGTACGAACCACAGCCCGGCTAGTAAGGCAGAAAGTTGAAGATCCATCTGCCCTCTTTTCCAGTTATTCCTTTAACACGCATTTTATGCGTTGTCATAAAATAGTACATCTGCATTCTGTTTGTCCTCCAGCGCTCCCAAGACCATGTCATAGTGGTCCAGTAGTTGCGAGAGGAAGGAGTGACATACGCTGAACCCAAGCTGCCTTGGGTTGTATCTAAGTGGTTGGCGATCTTGCTTCTTGGAACCCTTTCAAAGATTTATATGATGTGAAACGATGGAGTTATCCATCTATAATTCTTTGCTATTGCCTCACTGCCATCTTTATGGAGTGGGGCAATATCCCTTGTTTTTAGCGACTGAGGGATGACTCTTGTGTCAAGGTTTCCTCTCCATAGCATACATAAGGCACGCGATAAGGTATTCTTGTATTTCTTGACGAACACGGAGTTCCACGAGTGTTGGCCTGGGGCAGAGTGCATGTTCATGTCGTCAATGGGAGTCGAGTAGGGAAGGTTGAGGCGGTGGAGATGAGAGGAAAGAGAAAAGGAGATAGACAGAAACGAGGTGGGAGGAACAGTAGTACAAGAGACGAGAGAAGAGAAATGGGAGACTGAGAAGGGGAAGGGAGTGGAGAGAAAATTTATGGAAGGCAAGATTAAAAACAAAATAAGAAAATCTAAGTTAGATGTGAGGGAGATGAGTGGTAGTCTTGTATTGAAGATGTGGTGCGGGATGTATGGAACGGTGAGGAAGGAGCGGGGGCAGGGGTTGTGGGATTGGGAGGGGGTTTGGGTAGGGGTATGGGGAGTGGGGAGAGGGAAGGAGGTGCATGAGATGAGGTGGAAAAAGTGGGCTAGGTAAGAATGGAGGGGGTGGAGGGGGGAGAGGAAGAGAGGGAGAGACAGACAGACAGACAGACAAAATCAAGCGAAGAACTTTCTTTAGTTACAAAAATTTTTTCGACTTGAACTTCAGATAGAGAGGCTTTCAAGAGGACGACCGTAAAGGTGGGGTCAACACGACCTTGTGTGGTGGTGGTGGGGTCAACACGACCTTGTGTGGTGGTGGTGGTGGTGGTGGTGATGGTGATGGTGGTGTTGGGGTTGTGGAGATGTCTTCTGAACCAAGATTCCATGATATTGCTGTGTCTGACAAGTTGTACATGTCTGATATCTCAACAAGATGAAGAATTAGACACATGTACAACATCTGGGTATCTTTATTGTAGACGTTCCGCCATACCTTTGAAGAGTTTCGAGAGTATCTACTCTCTGAGCCCGGCCATTGGCCAGGCTCGTCTGGTGCTTGCCTGGTCAACCAGGCTGTTGCTGCTGGAGGCCCGCTGCCCCACATATCCATCACAGCCTGGTTGATCTGGCACCTGATGAAGATACCTGTCCAGTTTCCTCTTGAAGGCTTCTACACTGGTTCCAGCGATGTTTCGGATATCTTCTGGTAAGATGTTGAATAGTCTGGGACCCCGGATGTTAATACAGTGCTCCCGTATTGTCCCCACCGCACCCCTGCTCCTCACTGGGTTTATTTTACACTTTCTCCCATATCTCTCACTCCAGTATGTTGTTATGGCAGTGTGCAGATTTGGGACCAGGCCCTCAAGTACTTTCCATGTATATATTATCATGTATCTCTCTCTCCTTTGCTCCAATGAGTACATGTTCAAGACTTGAAGGCGTTCCCAATAATTTAGATGTTTCAATGGCTCAATGTGAGCCGTAAACGATCTCTGGATTTATTCCAGCTCTGATATTTCTCCTGCCCTGAACGGGGCCGTCAGCACTGAGCAGTATTCTAAGTGAGGGAGCACTAGCGATTTGAATAGTGTCACCATCGGCATTATTTCCCTTGTTTTGAAAGTTCTCAATACCCACCCCGTCATCTTCCTGGCTGTTGTGATCTTTGTCTTGTTATGGCCATGGAATCTTGGTTCAGAGAACATCTCCCCAATCATCTTCACTACTACTGGCCCGTTCCTGGGGTATGACCTACTTCCACTTGGGAATCCCACCTACCAGTGACAATGTCTTCGTCTGCTACAAGTCCCTCACCTGACGCCAGTATATAAGCGCCAGTCTACATGTCTGTTCTTCAGACTTTTCACGACAACGGTGTTCTTCACACCAACTCCAAGACTGAGGGACTGATTACCTCATATTTTGTATATGGTTCTACTCTCTTCCAATTATGTCCTTGAATTTGTACTGATTAAGCCACTGGTCGGCGAAACGTCTACAATAAAGATACCCACATGTTGCACATGTGTCCGATTATTTACCTTATTCACAAGCCACACACACACACACACACACACACACACACACACACAAACACACACACACACACACACACATACCTCGGTTACAGGAAAAAGCCATTTGTCAAGACGGAAATGGAAGAACACAAAGACTTTAAAAAAAAATCCAACAGAGCCTAAGGCCAACTGGAGAACACTGACAAATACGAGTGCACTTCAGCGCTCTGTTTCTTAAAGGTTTTAGGGCGGCATAAATAATGTTAAGTCGCTCATTTAAAGAGAGGTAAGCCTCCAACACCTTCGTGTGAATATACACGGCATTACTCTCAGTGAATTCTGGTAATCTGTCGCGTGTGAGGTTTGATTAGCTAATGTTAAATGCGCTTTTCGTAAATCAAGATTAACATGTTTTATTGTCTTGAAAATTTGTATTGTTTTCAGTCTTCTGTTTACATGAGTGAAAGTCAGCACTTGTAAATGGGATTGTAAACTTTATATTTTAGTCTGTCAGTCGCCAACCCTCAGTGTTAGACACCGCCCAGCAGATGTCTTCATTGTTGGTTGATGCTAGACACCCTCCAGAGGGTGTTACCATCCTCCCTTGGCACTATAAACCCTTCAGAGGGTGTCAAAATCCCTCGGTGCTAGACATCCTTCAAATATCACTATCATCTTCACACACGGAACAGTAAATCGATATAAATGAGTTTCATTTAGATGACGTACAGTTGGTTGCTCACACGGAAACTGAGACGAATTATAGTCAATGGAGACATGTAGTAACTCCCCGAAGTAGTGAGCAATATTTAGCTAGGAATAGATGCGTGTGCTCACACAATCATTAATGAGTGGTAAATGAGTTGCAATTTTCGGCATGTAAAATTTGTTCTCTATGTTTCAGGTAGGGACCTCATATAAAGTATACACGGAATACAAACTCCGTGAAGTATTTTTTAGATGAATACGCAATGAGATTTTACTTAATTGCGTATTTTAGGGATGAAAGTGCCCTTGTCGGGTGGTGGACAGGTGACTTGCAGCCTTATTGACCCTTATGTAGTCGATAGGCTTTAAACCCAAAGAATATAAAATATAAAAAATAGAGTCTTGATTATTTGCATAATAATGTGATATTTGTATTATTTAACTTTGCTAAAATCAATCAACCTCTCTCTCTCTCTCTCTCTCTCTGAGGTAACAAATGGTAATTCACACCAATCAACAGATATTTAAGACACATATACAGTATCTAGGACATTTATTAATATATATATATATATATATATATATATATATAATGGGGTCCACCTCTGGTACAAATTGTGGGACCCATAGCCTCGGAGAAGTGGATAAAAAGGCTTCAAGGAAGAATATTTGGATTTCTTCCTGATGCCATTTGAATATTCCACTTCTCCTACCACCCCATCTTTTAATTTTTTTTTACCAATAGGTATGTTTTATTACATAATATGGTACAAAAGATTTGAGAGATTCATTGTTGATATAAAGATGGCATATACAGTACACGAGGTGAGAGATACATGTCTAGTACATATTGTTACATCTTTGTCACTGATTATAATGCGAAAATCTCATCCAGCTCTTCCGAGCTGGTGCGCGTGCCCAGAATACAGCATGCATTACCCCTCTGAACAGCAGCGCTGAGTCGCTGGAACAGAAAACTAGCTGCCCTGGGATCCCTAGTTACCCTGTTGAGTCTTTTGCCCAGCTCCTTGAGGAACTTAGATGCACTCTTTCCCCATGAGCCAAGGGTCTCTGAGCCTATGGGAACAAACATATAATGATGGGCAAGTTCTCCATATTTTCTCGACTTCTGGGACTCCCTGAAGGTGGCAGCAGACCCTCCTTCCTCCCTGGTGTACTGGAGATAGGTATCAGCCAAGGTAGATGCACATGTGTAGTCCCACACCACCTGCTTGCCGTCTGTCCAGGCTTGAAGGGTGATACCATCTGGACGCTTTTGGTTGCCATCAGATCTGCATAGTTGGGGTGGTTCCCTTACTGCTGGGCATCCGGCTGTTGTGAGGCTCCTCTTGATAATGTTATTAACCTCTTCATGTCTTGCAATCTTTCCTCGGATTTACGACACACAAGACCATGGTACCCGAATCGGTCTGCTGCTTCACTGCCACAAATACACATGTGTTCGGCGAGAATAGGGGCGGCAAGTCGAAGGGCAACACCAATGCGGATGGTCTGTGGGTCGAGGCGTGTGCCAAGGCTGGAGTTGGGAACAGCCAAAAGAAAGTCCCCTGCATGAGGAGCTCTCACTGCAAGTAGGCGGGCTCTATCCTTCCCTGACACACTCTGAAGCATTGCTGAGGCTATATTCTCTACTATTGGGCCATCCCAGTGCGACTGTTTGTAGTTGTTGGGGGGAGCAGGCCTGGTTTCAGAGCCTGTTAGGTTATCCCAGATCCTGGCTCCATCAACGAACTTTTGGTCATGGATTCCAATCGTGTCCCTAAGATGTTCAGGGAGAATTGCTGCTACAAGCCCTCTGGATGCAATGCATGAAGACAGGAAAGCAGGTAGAGCAATCTGAGATGACTTGCGGACACCAATGCCTCCTAGTCTGACTGGGAGTGTAGCTTGGTCCCACTGCCCATCTTCTAGAGTAAGGTTAAGTACTTTAGTAAAGATCTGCCTCAGGATACTGTCATATTCGTGCAGTATAGGATTATCATATGAAGGAGCACATCTTAGGAAATATGTCAACCTGGGCAGACTCAAGCATTTTGTGAGGAGGTACAAGGCATCATGGGTGTCAAGATTGCCTATTCGTTGTTCCATTCTCCTCAATTCTTCCAGTTTCTTCCTGAGAATTGTGTCAATGGCATCTCTTCCCAGAGGTGCTCCAAGCAAGACACTATTAGTAGGGGCAATGACTGTTGCTCCTGGTAGTTTTGATAGCACTGCATCTATCACTTGTTGATTGACTGATATGATTTCACATTTGGATGGATTCAGGATGAGACCCATTTCCTGTCCCTGTGTCATCACCTGTGTAAGATCATCTACAAGGGACTCCTTTGTACCTGCTAGTGTGCCATCATCCAGGAACCAGATGTTTAGCTCACTGGTCAGTCTTACTGTGATTTCCCTAACTGCTATACAGAAGAGAATGGTGCGAGAGGGTCCCCTTGCTGGACACCCTCTGATGATGTATATATATATATATATATATATATATATATATATATATATATATATATATATATATATATATATATATATATATATAATTACAGAAACGTTATAAAACGTAATTTATTTTGTTATTGACTGTGGAATGCGGCCCATGAGACTGCGGGATGTGTAGCCCACTTGATAGTGGAATGCGGCTCGCATGGGTGCGGAATGCGGTTCACTTGACTGTGAAGTGCGGCCCACGTGCCCGCGGAATGCGGCCCACTTAAATGTACTGTGTATTACATAATTTTTGGTGAATTTGTATAGATAAGTCAGCCGTAGTTGTGATCACTAGCCACAGCAGCAGCAGCAGCAGCAGCAGCAGCAGCAGCAGCATCAGCAGCATCAGCAGCATCAGCAGCATCAGCAGCAGCAGCAGCATCTTACAAGGATAAACATCTCATAAATTCATGACTCCCCAAAAAATAGCCACCATGGGGGTCATGCTTCCCTATTTTAATAGCGAGATTACATTTGTTATAATTAATAAAAAGAATTAGATACATCAGCAGTGTGCGGTTACCCTATTCCACATGTTAGTTACACAGTGGGAACAAGAGCTAGGTATGTTTAGCTGCCGCATTCCATCACGTAGGATGGGGCTCATATAAGGTATTGAAATCCGTCAGTCTGAACTAGGAGACTTCAGCACGGTAATAAGGATATCGTCAAACAATAACAGCCTGGTTGACCACACCCTGATCCACCGGGAGGCCTGGTCGTGGACCGGGCCGCGGGGGCGTTGATCCCCGGAATACCTTCCAGTTAGACTCCAGCTAAGCACTCCAGGAAGAGGTCATCAGTTACGTTTGCTTCAACTGGTTCAGTTGCAATCATTTAGGAAGAAAATAATGCTGGGAAAACTGGCTTTGCCAAGAAACGTTCTTCTTGGGATACCAACAACAACAATAATAATAATAATAATAAATAATAATAATAAAGAAATTAGAATAAGAGCAACAACTGTAGTATACATACGTAGTAATTCATGTTTCTGTAGCACTGCAAGAGGGTTAAGTTGTACCCCACAACCAAGCACGTACCTGTAATAGCAGAAAGCTTATATTAATTACTAAATCAAGCACAAGGCCATTTTCAACTTGTCTAACGAATAGGTTAATTATGAAGTTACACTAACAATGTGCAGTCTAGCGCCATCTGTGACCAGCAGCGTGCAAGAGACGACTAGCAGACATGAGCTGACTAGCAGAGTACAAGAGATGACTAACAGACATGAGCTAACTAGTAGGTATTACAACACAGACTAACTTACAGTGTTTATCAAACTTATTACTCTCGTCTTTGCTGTAGCATCAACAACAGCTTAACTATCTCTGGTTCTCTATTTTTCATTGCATACCCTAAATATCCTGAGTGTACCATCCCTGTGTATAAGCCAGACACTTATACACAAAGATTTGGTAGGACTAAAACTTTTGTCGACTTCCTCTCGCATAGGCCTCCGGAAGCTTTGATAAATTCGATGCATTGGCTTAACTAACGATGAGCAAAGAAAATGTCAAATTCAATTTTGCTTTCTTGAACATAAGTTCAAAAACCATTGTTCAAAAAGTAGAAGAGTGCGGACAGAAACTAGAAGATCTGATGCCCATCTTAAAGAAATGTGTCAGGTGAAACAAGTTCAATGAGAAAAAATAGCAAGTTTTGTAGACTGCACGACGCTACCACTGCTAGATTAAGGCAAGGCTATAACTTATAAGTAACTTTGGCACTTCAGTTTGTGTGGAGACGTCGGTCACATGACAAGTAAAGTGTGTGGACAGACGCCACACACGCCAGAATATTATTCATTAACGTGTTGGTATTGTTTGCCATTGTTGTGAAGGACATTGTATCTTAGGTTGTCCAAAACACTTAATAGTCTAGAGACACGTCCAAATACATCATACGAGATATTACAAATCATTCAACTGATTATGATTACTGAAATCTTGAGTCTGCATCCACTTTGCACCGGCTAAATGAATGAGCTGGTAATGACAGAGATAATGACATCGGTAATGACAGTGATAATGATAGTGATAATTGAATTTTTTTTTGGGGGGAAGTGTATCCACACACTGCACTAGGAAAGTTGATTAGCTATACGCAGAGTTCAAATACACCTTGCTGGAAATGGCAAATCACTTCTCTATTAATGATACGATACCTGAAACCTTGACTGACTCTGTATTCACACTTTGTAAGACTAGAAATGGATATCCATCTGTCTCTCCGTCCAACCGTCTCGCTTTTTTATCTCAGCTGTCTCTTGTTTCCATTTCTGTCTCTCATAGTCTGTGTCTCTATCTCCGTTTGTGTGTCCGGGTGGTGAAGACGCCGCGACCAGCCGCCGTCAGCTCCCGGGACACATATTGAGAGGGACACAGGCCATTTTCCCTGCATCTTGGGGTCTGGGAGGAAACTCCCTGGAGGTCAGCCACAAGAAGTTGGACTCACTCTCTGTTTCTCTCTCCCTGCCACGCTTTCCCTCCTCGCTCCTTCCCCCTAGTCTCTCTCTCTCTCTCTCTCTCTCTCTCTCTCTCTCTCTCTCTCTCTCTCTCTCTCTCTCTCTCTCTCTTACCTGGAGAGAGTTCCGGGGGTCAACGCCCCGGCGGCCCGGTCTGTGACCAGGCCTCACATAAAGCAAGAATTCATAATGTCTACAAGGCTTTTTTTCAGGAAGATTTATATATACTGATACTGAAAACGTGAATGAAAAGTATATATGATGAAAGTAAACGTTCATATATGCCACGTAATGGAACCACGTGAGAAGGAAACCAGCAACATAAGACATTATACTCAACCAGACACCATAAACATCATAGTCAACCAGACCCCATAAACATTATAGCCAACCAGGCCCCATATAAGCATTAATACTCAGCCAGACACCATAAACATTATAGTCAACCAGACACCATAAAGATTATAGTCAACCAGGCCCCATAAACATTACAGTTGTCGTGAGGTTTTTGGGGTTGGGATAGAGAGGTCGGGCGGACTAATACACAAGTGTTCTTCGCTGCGTTTTATTGATGATAAAATCTTGCCGTTTTCCACAGTGATTTCCGTGTAACCATCCAGCCAGACGCCGTCATCTCAACTCTGGCTATTTACCTCGTGAGCAAGTGAGGGGCTTTTGAACTGGAGGTCAGCGTCGGTGACCCTAACATTCCCGATCCGTCACGCTGTAACGGCTATACGTCACGGACATAGTCAACCAGCCCCAAAAACATTATAGTCAACCAGGCATCCAAAAACATTTTGGTCAACCAGACACCACAAACATCATAGTCAACCAGACCCCATAAACACCATAGTCAACCAGACCCCATAAACATTATAGTCAACCAGACACCATAAACATCATAGTCAACCAGACACCATAAACATTATAGTCAACCAGACCCCATAAACATCATAGTCAACCAGACACCACAAACATTATAACTTTCGTTATACAAGGTTGATGAGCTTCGACGAAAGATTATTATTGCTCTTAAATTTATGTAGAAGCGCTAAACTCATACGGGTGATAGAGCGGCTGCGGAATAAGTAGTATCCAGGTTTGACTCAAGAAAGAGGAGGGTTAACTCTAATCCTTTGGATCAAAAGCCCCCTCGACGGCATTCGAGGAACCCCTTCCTTAAAAGTTAAATTTACACACATACACAGCAAAATGATCACACATATTTACAGCATGTGTTTACAGCCTATGTTTACAGCCTATGTTTACAACAAATATTTCCAACATATGCGCAAATAAAATGTTTTAGCATTGTTTCCACGGAGAAAAAATATACAAAAAAAAAGAGAAAAAGGTCAGACAGGTGAAAATTCGTTCCACAGCAAAAAAAAAAAAAAAGTGTCATGAATAAAAAGGTAAAGGCGCTGAAAAAATGTCTCCCTCGTAAGGACAGAGGAAGATTAGTCACTTATAAGGTACAGGTAGATGGTTAAAGGGACCATCGTCCCTGTGGACCGGTCTCAGACCAGGCCTCCTTTATCTATATCCTATGTTGAGAAGTTGGTGCTAGCTGCCCGCATTCCAGCGTGGGCACCACAACCTGCTTGATCAGGAGGCTTTATTACAGGCATAGGGAGGATAAATGGCACTGGCGTTAAACCAGTGGATTCATCAGTACAGTATAGGGAAAAAAAACAGGAGACCGAGCTGGTAGAAGTTCAGGTAATCAGTCCCTAAACCCAGTACAGGTTCAGTGACGTAGTCTTGATGCCACAAGACTCGGGGACTGATTACCTCGGCTTTGTTATATACTTCTACAGTCTTGTCATTATGTTCTTGAATTTGTACTAATAAAGACACTGGAGGGCGAAACGTGTACAATAAAAATACCCAGATGTTGCACATGTGTCTAATTCTTCAACTGTATAATCATTGATGTTATAAATGATAAAGTACGTAAGAAGTAAAGTACACACACACACACACACACACACACACACACACACACATACATACAACAGGCCTAGTGTCTAATCGACATGTGCCTAGGACAAAATGGTAACTAACTAACACGCACATGATAACAACATATAAGATACTGAGAGGAATTGACAAAGTGGACAGAGACAGATTGTTCCAGAGATGGGACACAGCAACAAGGGGACACAGTTGGAAGTTGAAGACTCAGATGAATCACAGAGATGTTAGGAAGTATTTCTTCAGTCACAGAGTGGACGGGAAGTGGAATAGTTTAGGAAGCGATGTAGTGGAGGCAGGCTCCATACATAGCTTTAAGCAGAGGTATGATAAAGCTCATGGCGCAGGGAGAGTGACCCAGTAGCGGCCAGTGAAGAGGCGGGGCCAGGAGCTGTGAATCGACCCCAGCAACCACACCTAGGTGAGTACACACACACAGGTTTGGAAGAGCAGCAAGCGTGATCATTGCCAAGCCAAAAGATAGTAACAAAGTTCACCAAATGGTTCACGGATTAATCAGAGGAAATCCCATTAGGAAGGGATGCTGCAGAATGGTTCCCCAACCTGTTTATGCGGCCCCAGGCGGAACATCTCCCGTGCGAGAGAGAGAGAGAGAGAGAGAGAGAGAGAGAGAAGAGAGAGAGAGAGAGAGAGAGAGAGAGAGAGAGAGAGAGAGAATTACGAAGTACAAGAGGGGGGAAAAGGAAAGAAACAAGTCAAATGAAGTGGAGGATTGAGTAGGTACTTATGGGGAAAGAGACGAACGAAAGAGGAAGGCGAAAGAGGGAAGAGGGGAAAGGCAGGAAAGACAAAGTGTAGAATAAGTGAAGAGGTAAGAAACAGGGAAAGGGTGAGTGAAGAGCATGGAAGGAGTGAAGACGAGGTAAGGGATGACAGAAGAGGAGGGAAGAAGGAGGGAGAAAGAGAGGAAGGAAGAGTAAAGAGGCGGTGTGGGACAACAAGAGAGGACATCCGGGACCAGTTGACTGAAGAGACGCCAGTGATGAGATGAAAGAGAGAGAGAAAGAGAGAGAGATTGAATACAATGTTCTAAAAAGATATGGAAGGAGAGGAACGAATAAAGAAAAGAAGAAAAATTAAGAAAAGAAAGACAGCAATAGGAACAGAGATAGAGAGACACGGAACGCGAGAACAGAGACACGGAACACGAGAACAGAGACACGGAACACGAGAACAGAGACACGGAACACGAGAACAGACACGGAACACGAGGACATAGACACAAAACATGAGGACAGAGACAAAACACGAGGACAGAGACATGGAACACGAGTACAGAGGCACGGAACACGAGGACAGAAGCACGGAACACGAGGTGCCGTGAAAGACCATAACACTCTCCACAACTTTCCAACACTTTCCACTAGTCTCCTCCACTCTGCAACACTCAACATTGCAACACTCAACATTGCAACACTCAACACTATCCAACACTCTTCACTGTTTTATTACGCATGCATCATGAGTCTCTCACTGCCTGATACAGTGTTAAACATTGCTATGTTGACTATAACCAGAGACGTGGGCAGATTTCGCAACACCTGGAGCTTTCGTCTCTCGTATCCCTTCTTCCACATCCCCTCTTTCTTCTGTCCTCTTTCTACGCCAATCTTCCCTCTATCCTCTATACTTTTCCTTTCTTGCATCTAGTCCTCGAACATCTCCTTTCTCTTCCCTCTCCACTTCACTAGTGTTTATCCTTCTCTCTTTTTAACGTCTCTAATTTCTCCCTTTCTGTTCGTTTAGTGACAATATGACTCCAATGTTTCGTAAGCAGGTAAAGTAACTGCACTCATGACTGACCACCCTTATGAAATGTTTCAGACCGACGTCTCAAACTCTGCCAGCATTTCCAATATGTCTGACATAACACTACCCTGGGCCCACTTAACTTCGAAAAATCCTTACATAGCATGACCATGCACTCTGCCACCAGCTCGTGCTCGTCAAACTCAATGTTCTTTGATAATTGCAGCAACAGGACTCACAAAATCGAAATAACACAAATGTAAACAAACCACGGAACGGGTTTGGTTTGAACCCATGGAGTCCTGGCCTGGAGTTTTACGACTCACTCGCCATGCATTCAAACCCCACCCGTTCCATGGTTTGATTGGAACAACAGAATCACACATGTCTTATATATCTTATGGAGATGGAATTTATACTGTGGAGTCATCCCCACATAGTCATAGAGCTGTTCCCATGAGAAATGTTCAGTCTGTTTCCATGAGAAATGTTCAGTCTGTTCCCATGAGAAATGTTCAGTCTGTTCCCATGAGAAATGTTCAATCTGTTCTCATGAGAAATGTTCAGTCTGTTCCCATGAGAAATGTTCAGTCTATTTCCATGATAAATGTTCAGTCTGTTCCTATGAGAAATAATCAGTCAGCCCAGGCAAACTGGCATGAATTTTGTGTACAGATTTTTACAATAATTTGATGTGTTTGAGAGGCTGTGAGGATCTAATGTTCTCCGTATATTCTTCAGATAAGCCATTTCTCCGCCTTTAAATTACACTGGAAATAAATAGCCAAATTCCAGTCTAGAGAGTATAATGTGCTTTAAAGATAATTCGATCGTCAAAATACGTACTCTGTGTATTTTTATTCATATAGATAACGTTTGATCGTAGTATTTGCGAAGCTATAGTCAACCTATTAATGATACGAGACTTGAAACCTTGATTGAGTCCGTCTTCTAACCTGTATGAAATTAATGGAACTTTTTTCATGGGTTTAATTAAGGCTGTGAAGGCAAAAATTTTGCTGGGATCTGAAAGTTTAAAGCTGATTCTCTTGGTCAGCTTTTTAAACTTGTGCCAATTTTATTAATCAAAATTTTTTTCTGTGATTATTATAATCAAAACCAAGCGCTAAACCCACTTCTCACCAGAAATTAGTAATAGTGGTTGACTTAATTTAGTCATCCTGAGTTAAATCCTAACTGTACTTGCTTTCTAAAAATGTGGTCAATCTTACTCGCAAAAAAAATGAATATTGCAGAATGTGTATAACTTTCTAATGCATTAATATATCAGCATTGTGGATTTAAAATAAATCGGAAGAGGCATTGACAAGTTATCATGTGGAAACTAAAGTTTCAATTTCTTCATGAAAAATATGCAGCCTCCTGTGTAGGTGAAACGTGCTGTTATTCTATTGTGAGAACCAGGTGAGCCTACGATCCACTAGCACGAACCGTCTGGCGGACCAGGAAGTTGAAAATTCAACTTTAGTAACTTTGCAAATGCAAAGAAAATACTATTTTACAAAACCGGTAATGTTTACACGCACGGTGGGTCACCGGTTTCACCACAATCTCCTCGGCAAGATCACTCCCCACAGGTCCATCAGTTGTCCACGGAGTAGCTCATTATCTCGAACGTCTACGATTAGATGCTGCGAGGTAATAGTTTTCGTAGGTAAGATGTCTGTACTCGAGGTAGCGAGCTTCGTACCCTTCATTACAGATGTCAAGTTCGCCTCTGCTCCAGCTGGCAGCCTGGGCGAGAGACTCAAACTCACGAGAGAGAGATTCTAACTTTTTGTCTTTTTGCGCTACTGCTTGACTTAATATTCTTAACTGGAGTTGTCTCTCGTCATATCATATCACATAGATTATAATGTCTATTTCTATAAGTGGACAATCAAGCACACAGTGTTCGGGAGTGTGACCATGGAACTGACCACATTCTTTGCATGTAGTTTGATATCTTGTGTGTGTGTGTGTGTGTGTATCAGGTTACCAGAAGCATTTGTAACAAGCTTAAGTCTGCCACTGGCACTTGTAACCAAGCCTAAGTCTGTATAAAGTACTTGTAACCAGGCCCAAGCGGTTTGATTTGTATATTGCAGCCTATTGGCTACACGAGGGTCATAAGGCTTCATGTCACCTCTGTACCGCCAGTCAAGTTGACTTAATATATATATATATATATATATATATATATATATATATATATATATATATATATATATATATATATATATATATATATATATATATATATATATATATATATAGATTGCCGATGTTATGAATGAAAAGAAGTTGGATGTCCTGGCCCTAAGCGAAACAAAGCTGAAGGGGTAGGCGAGTTTCAGTGGGGAGAAATAAATGGGATTAAGTCAGGAGTATCTGAGAGTTAGAGCTAAGGAAGGGTAGCAATAATGTTGAAGGATCAGTTATGGAAGGAAAAGAGGGAATATAAATGTGTAAATTCAAGGATTATGTGGATTAAAATAAGGGTCGGATGCGAAAAGTGGGTCATAAAAAGCGTGTATGCACCTGGAGAAGAGAGGAGGTAGAGGAGAGAGAGAGATTTTGGGAGATGTTAAGCGAATGTATAGGAACTTTTGAACCAAATGAGAGAGTAATTGTGGTAGGGGACCTAAATGCTAAAGTGGAGAAACATGCAGAGAGGGTGTAGTAGGTAAGTTTGGGGTGCCAGGTGTAAATGATAATGGGAGCCCTTTGATTGAACTTTGTATAGAAAGAGGTTTAGTTATAGGTAATACATATTTTAAGAAAAAGAGGATAAATAAGTATACAAGATATGATGTAGGGCGTAATGACAGTAGTTTGTTGGACTATGTATTGGTAGATAAAAGACTGTTGAGTAGACTTCAGGATGTACATGTTTATAGAGGGGCTACAGATATATCAGATCACTTTTTAGTTATAGCTACAGTGGGAGTAAAAGGTAGATGGGATACAAGGAAAATAGAATCAGTAAGTAAAAGAGGGGTGAAGGTTTATAAACTAAAAGAGGAGGCAGTTAGGGTAAGATATAAACAACTATTGGAGGATAGATGGGCTAGTGAGAGTGTAGGCAATGGGGTCGAAAATGTATGGGGTAGATTTAAAAATGTAGTGTTAGAGTGTTCAGCAGAAGTTTGTGGTTACAGGCGAGTGGGTGCGGGAGGGAAGAGGAGCGATTGGTGGAATGATGATGTAAAGAGAGTAGTAAGGAGAAAAGTTAGCATATGAGAGGTTTTTACAAAGTAGAAGTGATGCAAGGAGGGAAGAGTATATGGAGAGAAAAAGAGAGGTTAAAAGAGTAGTGAAGCAATGTAAAAGAGAGCAGATGAGAGAGTGGGTGAGATGTTATCAGCAAATTTTGTTGAAAATAAGAAAAAGTTTTGGAATGAGATTAATAAGTTGAGGAAGCCTAGAGAACAAATGGATTTGACAGTTAAAAATGGGAGAGGAGAGTTATTAAATGGAGAGTTAGAGGTATCGGGAAGATGGAGAGAATATTTTGAGGATTTGTTAAATGTTGATGAAGACAGGGAAGCTGTGATTTCGTGTGTAGGGCAAGGAGGAATAACATCTTGTAGGAGTGTGGAAGAGCCAGTTGTGGGTGTAGGGAAGTTCGTGAGGCAGTGGGTAGAATGAAAGGGGTAAGGCAGCTGGGATTGATGGGATAAAGATAGAAATGTTAAAAGCAGGTGGGGATATAATTTTGGAGTGGTTGGTGCTATTATTTAATAAATGTATGGAAGAGGGTAAGGTACCTAGGGATTGGCAGAGAGCGTGTATTGTTCCTTTGTATAAAGGCAAAGGGACAAAAGAGAGTGCAAAAAATTTTAGGGGAATAAGTCTGTTGAGTGTACCTGGTAAAGTGTATGGTAGAGTTATTATTGAAAGAATTAAGAGTAAAACAGAAAGCAGGATAGCAGATGAACAAGGGGGCTTTAGGAAAGGTAGGGGTGTGTAGACCAAGTGTTTACAGTGAAACATATAGGTGAACAGTATTTGGATAAGGGTAAAGATGTTTTTGTGGCATTTATGGATTTGGAAAAGGCGTATGATAGGGTAGATAGGTGGACAATGTGGCAGATGTTGCAGGTGTATGGAATAGGAGGAAGGTTACTGAGAGCAGTGAAGAGTTTTTATGAGGATAGTGAGGCTCAGGTTAGAGTGTGTAGGAGGGAAGGGGACTATTTCCCAGTAAAAGTGGGCCTTAGACAAGGATGTGTGATGTCACCGTGGTTGTTCAATATATTTATAGATGGGGTTGTAAGAGAAGTGAATGCGAGGGTCTTGGCAAGAGGTGTTGGGCTAAAAGATAAAAGCAAATACAAAGTGGGAGTTGTCACAGTTGCTTTTTGCTGATGACACTGTGCTTTTGGGAGATTCTGAAGAGAAGCTGCAGAGGTTGGTGGATGAATTTGGTAGGGTGTGTAAAAGAAGAAAATTGAAAGTGAATATAGGAAAGAGTAAGGTGATGAGGATAACAAAAAGAATAGGTGACGAAAGATTGGATATCAGATTGGAGGGAGAGAGTATGGAGGAGGTGAATGTATTCAGATATTTGGGAGTGGACATGTCGGCGGATGGGTCTATGAAGGATGAGGTGAATCATAGAATTGATGAGGGAAAAGGGTGAGTGGAGCACTTCGGAGTCTGTGGAGACAAAGAACCTTGTCCATGGAAGTAAAGAGGGAATGTATGAGAGTATAGTTATACCAACGCTCTTATATGGGTGTGAAGCATGGGTGATGAATGTTGCAACGAGGAGAAGGCTGGAGGCAGTGGAGATGTCATGTCTGAGGTCAATGTGTGGTGTGAATATAATGCAGAGAATTCGGAGTTTGGAAATTAGGAGGAGGTGCGGGATTACCAAAACGATTGTCCAGAGAGCTGAGGAGGGGTTGTTGAGGTGGTTTGGACATGTGAGAGAATGGAACGAGACAGAGTGACTTCGAGAGTGTATAAATCTGTAGTGGAGGGAAGGCGGGGTAGGGTCGGCCTAGGAAAGGTTGGAGGGAGGGGTAAAGGAAGTTTGTGTGCGAGGGGCTTGGACTTCCAGCAAGCATGTGTGAGCGTATTTGATAGGAGTGAATGGAGGCATATGGTTTTAATACTTGACGTGCTGTTGGAGTGTGAGCAAAGTAACATTTATGAAGGATTCAGGAAACCGGCAGGCCGGACTTGAGTTCTGGAGATGGGAAGTACAGTGCCGGCACTCTAAAGGAGGGGTGTTAATGTTGCAGTTTTATAACTGTAGTGTAAAGCACCCTTCTGGCAAGACAGTGATGGAGTGAATGATGATGAAAGTTTTTCTTTTTCGGCCACCCTGCCTTGGTGGGAATCGGCCGATGTGTTAATAAAAAAAAAAAAAAAAATATATATACATATGGAAATACAAATATTGCCAACGGAGAGGAAACAGAAATTTAGAGTGGAGGTCTTGGGTGGGTTGGGACAGCACTCAGCAAGACCCAGGAGAAGGTGCTCAATTATTCCTGCAGTCAGAGTTGGTGCACGACTCCCAGGTAACTAGATCAGTGTCTCCCTCCTGCTCTCCTCCTACACCCGCGTTTCCTTCACTATTTTCTCCTACTCTTCCTTAGCCCAGAAGACCCTTCGGCAGTTTCTTCCTTCCTTGTCTGAGGATATCTTCTGGCTATTAATGTATCTGTTAATCTGTCTTTCAAAGTTTTACAGGAAGGGGTCTTCGCCCCCGTGGCCCGGTCTTAGACAAGGTATCCTAATTTGGAACAAAAATGTTAGGAAAGATCAGTAATCCTGCCAGAGTGTAAAACGTTTAACAGGCGGCCTTTTAAAAATTTATAAGACAGGTATTGCTTCGGTGTGCGAACGGAGGATCGAGCCTTCAAAGCTTCTTGCATACACGCGTTTAGCGCTACACATAAATATAATATTTAGTAACTCTGGTAATATTTTTTTGGAGCAAATTTTACCTGTTTCCCGGACACTTGAGATTCTCGGGTGGAAATATTATTGAATTTGCAGTTTGTAGCGTCAGTTATGGTACACATTTAGAAGAGCAAAGTTTGTATTAAAATTGACATTATAACTTCTCTTGCTAAAAACCATCAGCAAAGTTCTTCTCCCCCCATATTTTCCTTTCACTCCACTCCTGTCTTCATTCCACTCCTGTCTTCCTTCACTCCACTCCTGTCTTTTTTCACTCCACTCCTGTGTTCATTCCACTCCTGTCTTCCTTCACTCCACTCGTGTCTTCATTCCACTCTTGTCTTCCTTCACTCCACTCCTGTGTTCATTCCACTCCTGTCTTCCTTCACTCCACTCCTATCTTCCTTCACTCCACTCCTGTCTTCCTTCACTCCACTCCTGTCTTCCTTCACTCCACTCCTGTCTTCCTTCACTCCACTCCTGTCTTCCTTCACTCCACTCCTGTCTTCCTTCTCCCTCACGTCTGTCTTCCTTCCCCCCCCTCCTCTCTTCGTTTACCCTCCCACTCCTGTCTTACTTTCCCCATTCATGTCTTTCTTCCCTCCACTCCTGTCTCTCTTGCCCCCACTCCTGTCTCCCCCCCTCCTGTCTCCACTCCTCTGTTTTGCTTTGGTTACAGATTGAAAAGTTTTTTGTGTACATGTACATTGGGAAGATTCTTCTCTATCATTTTAAAGTAAATACTGTACTGTACTTACTAACTTAGCTATTGTACATTTTGGGAAGCTGCAGAGTTAAGAATAAAAATAAGTCTAGAATAACTAAAGATTCGGCTTAGTCTCAGTTATTTTTTTAAGTGGGAGAAGAGGGGATGTAATGTGGCAGGCCAGCATCCATACCCAATTAAAGTTTAATGAGTCTGTTGATGAGATGTTTGCATCACTCACAGGGTGAGGTTATAGTGTTATGATCATTTTTAATAAAAGGTGGAGGATGGAAAGTTGTAAAGATATGAGGAGGAAGGTCAGGACCAGAGGAACGAGGGAAGTGGTGAGAACCGGAGGTTTCCTGTGAAAGCTCCACTTCAGTGAAGGTTTCAGCCCCTGAGACTGAGACTGAGACTGTTTATGAAACCCAGACTGATCACTAAGAAAAATGCAATGCAGATTATGTAAGTGTGTTTCTCCCCTGCTAAAAGATATGCGTCTACCTGGAGGGTGTTCCGGGGGGTCAGCGCAACCCCCGCGGCCCAGTCCATGACCCAAGTCTTCTTTAAGAAAGCTTAACTAATAGCTCATTCTCTCTTAAAGTTAGCTTAAGTTAGCCTCACAGAACGCTAGAGTTCAGACTCAGTAACTGTGGGAATTCACTGATGCATTACTAATACTAATATACAAGGCACATTCACCTGTATTTTGGGTTAAGAATTATCTTTTTTGAGAAGAATTTAATTTTATTGTTAATACACAGAGGGGGAGAAGAGAAAAAGACCCTTTTCCCACCTTTGATATGCCTTTGATGAGCTCCGATAGTTTTTTCTACTATCGGAGCCCGGTCATGGGCCAGGCTCGTCTGGTGCTTGCCTGGTCAACCAAGGTAGGAAAATAAATTGGTTTAATAAATTCTCTGTTTCATACTGAATGAGTTTAAAATCAAGAGATTACTTAACACACACACACACACACACACACACACACACACACACACACACACACACACACACACACACTGGAGTTCTACGACAGGGTGACAGCGATAAGGCAAGAGAGAGAGGGGTGGGTAGATTGCATATTCTTGGATTGTAAGAAGGCGTTTGACACAGTTCCACACAAGAGATTAGTGCAGAAGCTGGAGGACCAGGCAGGGGTAACAGGGAAGGCACTACATTGGATCAGGGAATACCTGTCAGGGAGACAGCAGCGAGTCATGGTACGTGGCGAGGTGTCAGAGTGGGCGCCGGTGACGAGCGGGGTTCCACAGGGGTCAGTCCTGGGACCAGTGCTGTTTCTGGTATTTGTGAACGACATGACGGAAGGAATAGACTCCGAAGTGTCCCTGTTTGCAGATGATGTGAAGTTGATGAGAAGAATTCAATCGGACGAGGACCAGGCAGAACTACAAAGGGATCTGGACAGCCTGCAAGCCTGGTCCAGCAACTGGCTCCTGGAGTTCAACCCCACCAAGTGCAAAGTCATGAAGATTGGGGAAGGGCAAAGAAGACCGCAGACGGAGTACAGCCTAGGGGGCCAGAGACTGCAAACCTCAATCAAGGAAAAAGATCTTGGGGTGAGTATAACACCAGACACATCTCCTGAGGCGCACATCAACCAAATAACTGCTGCAGCATATGGGCGCCTAGCAAACCTAAGAACAGCATTCCGACATCTTAATAAAGAATCGTTCAGGACCCTGTACACTGTGTACGTTAGGCCCATATTGGAGTATGCAGCACCAGTTTGGAACCCACACCTAGCCAAGCATGTGAAGAAGCTCGAGAAAGTGCAAAGGTTTGCAACAAGACTAGTCCCGGAGCTAAGGGGTATGTCCTACGAGGGAGGTTAAGGGAAATCGACCTGACGACACTGGAGGACAGGAGAGATAGGGGAGACATGATAACAACATATAAGATACTGAGAGGAATTGACAAAGTGGACAGAGACAGAATGTTCCAGAGATGGGACACAACAACAAGGGGACACAGATGGAAGTTGAAGACTCAGATGAATCACAGAGATGTTAGGAAGTATTTCTTCAGTCACAGAGTTGTCGGGAAGTGGAATAGTTTAGGAAGCGATGTAGTGGAGGCAGGCTCTATACATAGCTTTAAGCAGAGGTATGATAAAGCTCATGGCGCAGGGAGAGTGACCCAGTAGCGGCCAGTGAAGAGGCGGGGCCAGGAGCTTTGACTCGACCCCTGCAACCACAACTAGGTGAGTACAACTAGGTGAGTACATCTATAACCCCCCTCTAAACTAACTCTAGCAATTCTCCTTAATCACATGCAGCCCCCCCTACGAACACCCTCCTCCCCCCTCCTTCCCCCCCTGCAACCATGCCTAACATGGTTGCCGTCGGCCCATCCCGCTTAACTAATTTACTTGGGTCCCTTAACTTTTAAAACTGCTTCGCTTATTACCGTGGACGAAGTTCGGTAACCATCTCATTCGCCCAAGTTAGAATGAAGTTTGAGAGAAGGGTCTGCACCCGAGACTGAAATACAATTCCAATGGAGTGTCTCTTGCGTTCCCTTCCGCTGTTTACAGTAGTCTCTCCCGCGAGCGCCTCCGTGCCTTCCCCCGGCGCTGTAAAAAAAAAAATCAGCGTCGCTATTTTGCTTACGTTTCCGGCTGCGGCTGTGTTGAGGTTTCCGGCTACGGCTGTGTTGAGGTTTCCGGCTACGGCTGTGTTGAGGTTTCCGGCTGCGGCTGTGTTGAGGTTTCCGGCTACGGCTGTGTTGAGGTTTCCGGCTACGGCTGTGTTGAGGTTTCCGGCTGCGGCTGTGTTGAGGTTTCCGGCTGCGGCTGTGTTGAGGTTTCCGGCTGCGGCTGTGTTGAGGTTTCCGGCTACGGCTGTATGGAGGATTCTGGCTGCAGATGTGTTGGTTGCCGGCCATAGCTGTGTGAAGGTTTCTGGCTATAGCAGTGTGAGGGTTTGCGGCTACAGCTAGTATCGAGGATTCCGGCTACAGCTAGGTGGAGGTTTCTCGTAAATACTCGGTGTAAGTAGGTGCTTCTGTTGTTGCTGCTGCAGGAGGCTCAGCAGGTGCAAAATACCTTCAATGAATAGATGGGGTACAATGAACGCAATAAGAAATAACAGAATACACAAATAACTCGCACAGAAACTTAAAACGACGTTTCGGTCCGACTTGGACCATTAACTAGTTAATGAGTGTGAGGGGACCAAAACTTTTCATCAACCTCTCTTTATACAGGAGGTACAGACCCCCCCCCTCCCCAGCCGTCAAGACGATAATTGATTGGTTCCTCTAGTCAGTTCCTGACCAGCCGGGCTATGACTCGTACGCTCGACTGCGTGCGGCCAACATTAACAGCCTATTTGATCAGTTGTTGATCCACGAGAAGTCCTGGTGTGCTCTACTGATTACACAAGTATATACATGCAAAAATATGATAAAATAATAATAATGAAGGTATTGCTTATGCTCGTGGCTCGAGTGGTAGCTTACTCTACTCACACACTGAGGTCCGGAGTTCGAATCCCCGGTACGGCTGGGTAATATTAGGACGTGTTTCCATAAGACACCTGCTGTCCATGTTCACCCATCAGTAAAATAGGTACCTGGGTGTTAGTCGACTGGTGTGGGTCGCATCCTGGGGACAAAACTGATATCAGCTATGGCCTGTATACCTTGTACATGTACTTGTAGAAATAAATATTATATTATTATTATGCGGAAGGGCTAAGCCCGTAAAAATCAGATAGTCCCATGGTAAATGGGTGGGGGAAAATCAAGTTCAATCCTGGGGAGAGTAGCTCCAGCTCCATGGATCATGAGCCAATTGTGGAAGAGTCTTCCACAAATACTGGCATTGGAGTCCGGGTGGTGATCCATGGCAGCTTTTTGAGAGTATAAATACACCTGTCTAGCTGGAGCACTCTCATTGCAACCGTCATGGTCTAGTCTACCTGGAGTGTGTTGCGAGGGGTCAGCGCCTCCGCCGCCGTGGCTTTGGTTAAATAGCAAGACTTGCTATTTAGCAAGTCTATTAGTAAGACTTGCTATTTAGAAAGACTTGCTATTTAGCCAGAGCTCGCACGCTTGTCTACCTACTCAACTGTTGACTAACTTCTGATGGTACCTGGAATAATCGGCCCAGCGTCTAGGTTCCCGGGCCAGCCCTCCTGGTTTATGGTCTGATCAGTTAAGCTATTGATGTTGGCTGCACGCCGTCCAATGTAAGCCCCGCAGTCAAACTGTCCGACCAATATCTGGAGAAACCCGTCAAGTTCCATCCTGAAGAGAGCTAGGTATCTCTTGCTAATTCCTCTTGTGTTTAAAAGGAAGGCGTTGAAAACTCTTGGACTTTTCTCACTGCATGATGTCTTACTGTGCACGTTGCACTCCCTGCTTTTCAATGGAGTATTTTGCACTGTCTGCCTTGCGTTTCTACTCTCCTAAGAATTAACTTCGGTGCGAAGATTTGGAACCATCCCTCAATTATTTTCCAGGGGTAAATTATAAGATATCTTTCTCTCGTGTGCCGCAGATAACACAGTTTTGGTACTTGAAGCGGCAGTACGCAATTTGGATCCTGCCCATTGGCAGCTAAATATACCTTTAAGTAGGTTTACGCTTCCTACCCTAACGCAGCCCAATATATATCGCGCACATTGCGTCGGGGGCAGGAGAAAACGCACGATTTAACAGACGCAAATAGACAAAACCAAAATAGTGATGGTGCTATTAACACGTTCATGAGAGAGATAGAGAGGAAAAAAAAGAGTCGATCGAGATGCTTCAGTTTTAAATGACGAGGGAACGAGGTGACAGCGTTAAGAGCATTAAATGGTGAGTCAGTGTGGAAATGGTCGTCCACGCACAGACAACTCCAGATTAAAAAGCAATAGCTATGTGAGGGGAAATAATGAGACATTTAAAGCCTCTTTCATGAGTGAGAAAGGTTGGTGATAGGGAAGTGAAGTGGCAAGGATGGGAAAGGGGGGATGAAATGGCAAGGGAGAGAGGAGGGTATGGGAAGGAGAGACCGAAGAGTGGATGGGGAGGAAACAGGAGAGGAAAGGGTAGGACGGAATGGGGAAGAGAATCAGACGAGATGATGAGAGAGATTTAATAAGAGAGAAACAATCAGCTTACATACATCCGGCAACACGGCAGACTGTGTCTTAGAGGACAGCCACACACAAATAAGACACAAAGAAAATGTGAACACTCTGGAACAACAACACACGCAAGACAATAGGAATGTGTGAACACTAGAGGCAGGAGAACAACACAGACAGACAATGCACCTGCTACTAGCACAGGCGGAGACTCGACCTCTGTAATCACAAACAAGTGAACACATACAAAGAATGTGAGAACAGCACAGAACATTTCATGGTGAACTGACACTGAACATTTACAGAAACATCGTTCTTCGTACTCACGGGTACATCATTATTAAACCTACAACAGATGACCAAACACAAACACCAAACACGGAGTACAGAACACCAAGCACCACCACCAAACACAGATCAAGTCACCAAGTACCCCCACTAGATACGGACTACTCTGTGTACAGGTCACTGAACACCCCAGACACGGACCATCCAGAGTACAACTCACCAGACACCATTACTAAGCACCTAAGACAACAGTGCTCTCACTGTTTCTCCGAAAATAAGTCTACATGATAAGCAGGAGGAATGATAAGTGATTAAAAACATTAGAGACTGTAATAATGATAAGAAATGGAATGTAATCTATGAGAGAGAGAGAGAGAGAGAGAGAGAGAGAGAGAGAGAGAGAGAGAGAGAGAGACAGGCAGACAGACAGACAGATAGACAGCCAGAGACAGAGAACTCTAGTCCCCAGCATAGTTTTAAAGATGGTGTGAAGAAACCCTAAACAGATATAGATAGATAAATAGAGACAGACAGAGAAAGAGAGGCTTTGGGTACATAATATACATTTTTTTATGATGATCTTGAGGGTACACTGATATACACTGTACAGTTGTGATCAATAAAGCCGTACTACGTAAGAAACCTCTGTATCATATGTATCTTCTTGGGTAATAATAATAATAATAATATTATTATTATTATGATGATTATTAGTAATATTATTATTATTGTAGTAGTAGCAGCATATTCACAAGGAAGAGTGCAAACCCAAATGGGTCATAGAACGCCATAATTATTTATACTCAACTGAGAGTTTTGCTTCAAACAATGCCCCTCATGTGCACCCATCACAGTGCCATCTATGCCCATTGCAGTGCCATCTACACCCATCACTGCCATCTACACTCATCACCCTGCAGTCTGCAACCATCTCATCTAACCTCAAGAGACCGTGAAGAGACTGGCAAGTGATGTCCCCGTGTAGAGACGAGCAAGTGATGTCCCCGTGTATAGACGAGTAAGTGATGTCCCCGTGTATAGACGAGTAAGTGATGTCCCCGTGTATAGACGAGTAAGTGATGTCCCCGTGTAGAGACGAGCAAGTGATGTCCCCGTGTAAAGAGAGGATGTCCGAGACAGAAGTGATGTCCCCGTGTAGAGAGAGATCCTGACGAGCAAGTGATGTCCCGTGTAGAGACGAGAGATGTAGACGGCAAGATGTCCCCGTGTAGAGACGAGTAAGTGATGTCCCCGTGTAGAGACGAGCAAGTGATGTCCCTGTGTAGAGACGAGCAAGTGATGTCCCCGTGTAGAGACGAGCAAGTGATGTCCCTGTGTAGAGACGAGCAAGTGATGTCCCCGTGTAGAGACGAGCAAGTGATGTCCCTGTGTAGAGACGAGCAAGTGATGTCCCCGTGTAGAGACGAGCAAGTGATGTCATCGTGTAGAGACGAGGAAGTGATGTCACCTGCAGTAATGTCGAAGTTTAAAATTTACTGAATCTGTGGTTGGACTTCAGTACTTCTCCAAATATAAAAACTGACACAAATGCCGCGTAATGCGATCCCCTATTGACAACGTTTCGCCCACACAGTGGGCTTTATCAAGTCACAAACAGATGTTTGTGACGCTGTCAATAAAGGTTCGCATTATACCGCATTTATGTCTACTTTTTCCATCATGCCAGTATTTTATTTCGTTTATCTCCACTTCGCCAAATTGTTGTGTCACACCAGGCCACGGTGCCCCGTGGCCTGGTGGCAAAAGCTCTTGCTTCACACGCTGAGGGTCATGGTTCGATTCCCGGTGAGGGTGAAAACATTGGGAGTGCTTCCTTACACAGGTTGTTCGTGTTCACCCATTAGTAAAGTGGGTACCTGGATGTTAGTCAACTGGTGTGGGCCCCATCCTGATTAAAAAAACTGACCTAATCTAAACGAAATGCTCTGCATAACAAGTGGCTTTCTATGTAGTAGTATGTCATTGATGTCAGCTAGGCCTGTATACCATGTACATGTACTTGTAGAAATAAAGATTTTCTGTGTGGTGGTATTAGTCGTGGCGGTCAGAGCGGATTCAGTGTGTCGCCTTCCTTAAGAACCAGCGAGGAGCTGGAGACGTTGAACATATAGTTTCCCCCTGTGATGCCACGTTGAACAGATAGTTCCCAGTGTTGCAGTGAATAGTACAAACGTTGTTGGTGTCATCTCTCTGAAAGGCACATGTGTGTTCAGTGATCCTCGTGTCATCTCTCTGACAGGCACTTGTGTCTTCACTGAACCTCGTGTCATCTCTTCTGACAGACACATGTGTGTTCAGTGATCCTCGTGTCATCTCTCTGACAGACACTTGTGTCTTCACTTACCCTGGGGTTCAGGTTCATGGATGTAGCACCACAGGGTAACGTGTAGACGGCGTCAGTGTGTCTTTGCCCTGTTGTTTTTGATTTAGATAAGGATTTAAAGAGGTTATTGCCGGTGGCAAGTGTATTATTTACAAAATTTCAACATACACAGATCCCGCTGCATTACCCAAGGGTAAGAGGAGCCGAGTCTGGGACTCTGCCTCTCAATCAACACACATTAGCGGAGTCCATTATCCATTGACTCCATTACATATATTTTTTCCATTAATCCTCTGCTCTCTAAATTGTTTTTTAATTGCACCATAATGCGAGTGAATGTGATATCAGGTATCAGAAAGTGGTGTCGCTGCATTTGTTCATTATGCATTTAAATTACCATCAAAATAATGAAAAAAAATAGGGAATTAATAACTCAGAACAATAAATATTCCACAGTGGAGTTATCCTGCCTGTGACTCACCTGTGACCAGTCTCGAGGATTCCTCTACCCCTGTCACAGCCCGGCCCGAGGCCAGACTTCCTTGTTGAGAGCAAGATCAACCAGGCTGTTGCTGCCAGCGTCCAGCAGGTCCACAAGGCCTAATTCATTTGTAAGTTCATTCTGCTGTCTTCCTGCAGGTATTTCTTTCTGCTGTCTTCCTGCTGGTATTCCTGCTGGTATTCCTGCTTGTCCTCCTGCTAATATTTCTGCTGGTGTTTCTGCTGACGCTCCTGCTGGAGTTGTGTTGATGGTCCTGAGATACAGTTACTGTACGTCAACTTCTACACGATCTACGCAGATATCACAACTAAATTTGTTATTCTAGCTTCGTCTGGGTTCGGTTATTTTGCTCACACATTATTTAGCACACATCCATGGGATAGTTTAAAGCCGATAACCAAATTACAAAAGCGGGAGAGCGCCGACTTTCAGCGGGGTTACACGTCCTCTCGGCTTAAAAATTTAGAAAACAAACGGGGGACGTCCGTACCTCATCAACCGACGCTTGAGCACACACACGGAGGCAACACACATCAATTAAGGCTATACAATCATTGGTGTCATTGATGGCTTGCTAATGTTCATCGCTAATCCAGACACCGTTAACGTCTGCTACTAAGCGCAAAAAGCCACTTTTGTGACGTTAACAGACCTAGTTACTGACGTCAATGAGACGGCTCCGAAACGTTGAAAAGTGCACTAATAACATGGTTCTCTTATTCTTTTATATATGATAATATTTCTTTATTGTTTTTAATGGAAAAGATCATTAAAATCCGTAAAATAAACAGCAAGGGGCACTGTTGACTTCACTGAGGGAAGAGAGGAAGGCGTCACGACCCGAGCAGTGGTGCTGGAGGCACTGTGGAGGGCAGCAGCAGCAGCACCGACCGCTGTTTACCTGTGCTGGACTAACTGTGTGCTTGGTGCTCAAGCAAGGCAGGTGAAATTGCTGATCTAGAGAATGTACAGAGAAACTTTACTGCATATATAAGTTCCATCAAACATCTTAACTACTGGGAACGCCAGGAAGCACTTGACTTGTACTCACTGGAGCGCAGGCGAGAGAGATATATATCATAATCTACACCTGGAAGATTCTGGAGGGAGTGGTCCCTAATCTGCACACAGAAATCACTCCCTACGAAAGCAAAAGACTTGGCAGGCGATGCAACATACCCCCAGTGAAAAGTAGGGGCGCCACTGGTACACTAAGAGAAAACACAATGAGTGTCCGGGGCCCAAGACTGTTCAACAGCCTCCCACCAGCCATAAGTGGAATTACCAATAGACCCCTGGTTGTCTTCAAGAGGGAGCTGGACAGATACCTAAAGTCAGATCAGCCGGGCTGTGGTTCCTACGTTGGACTACGTGCGGCCAGTAGTAACAGCCTCGTTGATCAGGCCCTAATCCACCAGGAGGCCTGATCATGGACCGGGCCGCAGGGGCGTTGACCCCCGAAATACCCTCCAGGTAGCCAAGTAGCAGCAGGTGGTGGTGCATTAAGCCAGCAAGCAGCAGCAGCACCAGCAGGTGGTGGTGCATTAAGCCAGCAAGAAGCAGCAGCACCAGCAGGTGGTGGTGCATTAAGCCAGCATCAGCAGCAAGTGAGAGGGGAGAGGGGGAGTGGTAAAGATGTGGGTGGGGGATATGGGAAGGAATGGTGGAATGGGTAGGGGTGGAGGGGAGCCCGGGTCTCAGCCACACTACATCACCCCCAGGCCTAGATTACACCCCACTTCCTCTGTCCTCCCCACCAGAGGGAGAGATGAGGACGGAAAGATATGGAGTAGTGGAGTGAAAATAAAGAATGGGAAAGAGAAGAGGGAGAATGGAGTAGGGGAGTAAGGAGAGAAGGGGAGAAAAAGGGGAGAGGGGAAAGCAGTGGAGGAGTATGTAAATGTATGAATGTATACCTGGAGGGTATTCCAGAGATCAACGCCCCCGCGGCCCGGTCTACGACCAGGTCTCCCGGTGGATCAGGGCCTTATCAACCAGGCTGTTACTGCTGGCCACACGTAGTCCAACGTACGAACCACAACCAGACTGATCCGACACCGACTTTAAGTATCTGTCCAGCTCCTTCTTGAAGGCAGCCAGGGGCCTATTGGTAATGCCCCTTATGGCTGGTGGGAGGCTGTTGAACAGTCTTGGGCCCCGGACACTTATGGTGTTTTCTCTTAGTGTACCATACACATCCTGTGGGTGGCAGTCAAAATATTATAGAGGCTCATAGCGGGTCCAGGAACTAGGCCCCAACATTCATGGGAGACAAGCAACTTACAGTTGTAACTATTTACAAATCTCTCAACTGTTATTAACAGAAATAATTTGTGTACACATTTATGATTCACTCACAACATCATTACAAAAACATCTAATATGGAATTATGACTTATTTACAATACCCAGTAATTTTCAAGTTAAGGTGGCATTTACACACGTTAAAGAGGTTATGATTTACTGACAATAGGTAAAATCAGTGATTTTTTTCGAGAACTGTTGTTGACATTTCTTGAACATTTTGGAGCTGTCTCTGAATACGTGTTTTTTTTCGTATTGCAGTACGTAATGTCAAGGTTTTCATTGACTTAAGTTATACTCCAGCTGCTGGTGCAAGCTCCCAGAAAGACGTACGTGTGTGTGTGAATATAGTTACATACATATGCATACACACACACACACACACACACACGCGCGCGCGCGCGCACACACACACACAGAATGTTCCAGAGATGGGACATAACAACAAGGGGTCACAATTGGAAGTTGAAGACTCAGATGAATCACAGGGATGTTAGGAAGTTATTCTTCAGTCACAGAGTTGTCAGGAAGTGGAATAGTCTGGGAAGCGATGTAGTGGAGGCAGGTTCCATACATAGCTTTAAGAAGAGGTATGATAAAGCTCATGGTGCAAGGAGAGTGACCCAGTAGCGGCCAGTACACACACACAAACATTATATATATATATATATATATATATATATATATATATATATATATATATATATATATATATATATATATATATATATATATGTCGTGCCGAATAGGTAAAATTGGTCAATTAGCAAGAACTCCTTTAAAATTAAGTCCTTTCTAAAATTTTCTTATACGCTTAAAGATATGTTTTTTCATTGATGTTAATATAAAAACTAATAATTTTGTACCAAAAGAACTTAGAAAACTTACCTAACCTTATTTAGCCTAATCCAACTAAATATGTTTTAGATAATTTAATAATAATATAATAATAAACAAAGACAATGAAATATATTTTTTTTCGTTAGGTTCAGAATGATTTTTGCGAAAATATTGCATACACAAATCATCTATCACCATAGACAGTCACTGATACCATCTATAACCAAAGACAATGAGCGTCACCACAACCTCATTCTTACGACTTCAGTGAGCGAACAACCCCTCTCATAACCTCCTTTTAAACTCACTGAAAGCACTGCATTCCTGCATTCAGCCTCATTCTCATAACTTCACTGTAAACACTGCAATCATTCCTACATCCACATTCTCATAACTTCACTGTTACAGTGCCATTCCGACGACAACATCAATCTTGCAGTGACAGCGGATCAAATCACTCGTATTACAGATCCGTAAAAGAAATAATGATCCGCTAGACGCCCAGTCATCATCATTCCTGTAGCCGATACCAAAACATTTTCAAGAACTGTAATGGTAACAACGGCACTGTGTTCTGTTGTTACTGAAGGTAACAACGGCACTGTGTTCTGTTGTTACTGAAGGTAACAACGGCACTGTGTTCTGTTGTTACTGAAGGTAACAACGGCACTGTGTTCTGTTGTTACTGAAGGTAACAACGGCACTGTGTTCTGTTGTTACTGAAGGTAACAACGGCACTGTGTTCTGTTGTTACTGAAGGTAACAACGGCACTGTGTTCTGTTGTTACTGAAGGTAACAACGGCACTGTGTTCTGTTGTTACTGACGGCAATACACACACACACACACACACACACACACACACACAATGTAGTTACACCATCAAGAAACAGTAAGTTACATATCATCCAATTTAGCGATTAACAAGCGCACCCTGGGTACCTAATTACTTAATATTAACAAGACTCATCAAAGAACTCGTCCACTTTAAGTGGACCAATACTGACTGCCTCTTTCATCCACTACAGACCCAACCAAAGGATCAAAGACCCCATCTTCCTACACTGCAGAATACTGATAGCATCGTGCACATTAATGACTCCGTGACTCAACCCCTGCAACCACATATAGGTGTGCACTTAGGCACGCATGCACACTTACTCCGCACTCACATGCACAGTCATGTGCGCACTCATGCACGCACAGTATGCGAGGCAATGCGGGTTTACATACTGTCAGTATATACTGTCAGTATATACTGTACTACCGCGCACGCGCGACTATTTTTATTCTTTGTATTTTCTATTAAATAATTCATCAGTTCTACCTGACGTCTAAAAGTAATACTCTTTCATAATATTTATACAAAATATTTAGCACTTGTTTGCTCATTGTTTGATTTTACACATTATACACATCATTATACACATCATCATACACATCTTACACATGATACAAGAAGTGTATCTTACATACGTCACTTAAGATTGATGGACTGAACACATCGACTCCAGGCTGAGGGACTGATTACCTCAAACTCCTCCTCATCTCCCACTTTTCTCTGCACTGGACTGAAGAAGCCGCTGCGTGGCGAAACGTTTCCAGAATAAAGATTCCCAAATGTTAACATAAGAACATAAGAACATAAGAAAGGAGGAACACTGCAGCAGGCCTGTTGGCCCATACTAGGCAGGTCCTTCACAATCCGTCCCACTAACAGAATATTTGCTCAACCCAATTTTCAATGCTACCCAAGAAATAAGCTTTGACAATTCTGTGAATGAATGGTTCAGAGAACCGACGAGTTGGTAAATTAGACACATATGCAACACTTGGGTATCTTTATTGAGGAAACGTTTCGCCACACAGTGGCTTCATCAGTCCATACAAAGGAGAATCGTGAAGAACAGGAGGAGTGTGAGGTTGTCAGGCCCTCAATCTTGAGACGATGTTGTCAGTCCATCAATCTTGAATAGAATAACAGCATATGAGCAGAGGAACCTTATATACTGTAGACAGGAGAGGTGCAGCAGTAGTAGGAGGTGTCACATTTGTTCAATGTGGAAGTAGGTCGTGCCCAAGGAATAGGCAAGCGAAGAAATCCCTGTATTAAGATACCAAGATGTTGCAGTGTCAGACAGGATGTGAATGAATGGTTCAGAGAACCGACGAGTTGGTAAATTAGACACATATGCAACACTTGGGTATCTTTATTGAGGAAACGTTTCGCAACATCTTGGTATCTTAATACAGGGATTTCTTCGCTTGCCTATTCCTTGGGCACGACCTACTTCCACATTGAACAAATGTGACACCTCCTACTACTGCTGCACCTCTCCTGTCTACAGTATATAAGGTTCCTCTGCTCATATGCTGTTATTCTATTCAAGATTGATGGACTGACAACATCGTCTCAAGATTGAGGGCCTGACAACCTCACACTCCTCCTGTTCTTCACGATTCTCCTTTGTATGGACTGATGAAGCCACTGTGTGGCGAAACGTTTCCTCAATAAAGATACCCAAGTGTTGCATATGTGTCTAATTTGACAATTCTACCCACTCATGCGCGAGTCCCACTCAAATCCAACCCCTCTCACTCATGAATTTATCCAACCTAAATTTGAAACTACCCAAGGTCCTAGCTTCAATAACCCTACTAGGCAGACTGTTCCACTCATCAACTACCCTATTTCCAAACCAATACTTTCCTATATCCTTTCTAAATCTAAACTTATCTAACTTGAATCCATTATTGCGGGTTCTCTCTTGGAGAGATATCCTCAAGACCTTATTTATATCCCCTTTGTTAATACCCATTTTCCACTTGTATACCTCGATCATGTCTCCCCTCATTCTACGTCTTACAAGTGAATGTAATTTTAGGGTCTTCAATCTTTCTTCGTAAGGAAGATTTCTAATGCTATGTATTAATTTAGTCATTCTACGCTGAATGTTTTCTAACGAATTTATGTCCATTCTGTAATATGGAGACCAGAACTGAGCTGCGTAATCTAGGTGAGGCCTTACTAATGATGTATAAAGCTGTAATATAACCTCTGGACTTCTGTTGCTAACACTTCTTGATATAAATCCCAGTAATCTATTTGCCTTATTACGTACGCTTAGGCATTGCTGTCTTGGTTTAAGGTTGCTGCTTACCATCACCCCCAAGTCCTCGCAATCTGTATGGCTAAGTTCTACGTTATTTAACTTATAAGTGCTTGGGTTATGGACACTCCCGAGCTTCAGAACCTTGCATTTATCTACATTGAACTGCATCTGCCACTTTTCTGACCACGAATTAAGTTTGTCTAAATCTTCCTGAAGTTCTATGACATCTATGTTTGAATCAATTATCCTACCTATCTTCGTGTCGTCGGCGAATTTACTCATATCACTAGTAATTCCCTCATCAAGGTCATTGATATATATTATAAATAACAATGGGCCTAAGACTGATCCCTGTGGAACACCACTTGTTACAAGTCCCCATTCGGATTTAACCCCATTTATGCACACTCTCTGCTTCCTATTGGTGAGCCATGACTCGATCCATGACAGCACTTTTTCCCCCAATGCCATGAGCTGCCACTTTCTTTAACAGTCTCTGGTGCGGTACTCTATCAAAAGCCTTACTAAAGTCTAAATAAACAATATCGAATTCTTTATCGTGATCAACAGCCTCAAAAGCTTTACTGAAGAAGGTTAATAAATTAGATAGGCAGGAACGGCCCTCGTGAATCCATGCTGGGTATCATTAATCAAATTATGGTTATCTAGATGGCTTCTAATAATATCAGCTATAATTGACTCTAGTAATTTGCCTACAATTGAGGTCAGGCTTATTGGGCGGTAGTTTGACGGTAGTGACTTGTCCCCTGCTTTAAAAATAGGAATTACATTAGCCATCTTCCACATATCAGACACTACACCTGTTTGAAGAGATAAATTAAAAATGTTAGATATTGGTTCACAGAGTTCCATTTTGCATTCCTTAAGAACCCTTGCAAAAAGCTCATCAGGACCCGGCGATTTATTTTGTTTCAGTCGGTCCAGCTGTTTCATAATCATTTCGCTAGTGACTGTGATATTACATAATTTATCTTCTTCTGGGCCTCTGTAAAAATTAATTACTGGGATATTATTAATGTCTTCCTGTGTGAAAACCGAGAGAAAATAATTATTAAAAATAGAGCACATATCATTCTCCTTGTCAGTAAGATGCCCAAAGTTATTTTTAAGGGGACCTATCTTATCCCTAACTTTTGTTCTATATACCTGGAAAAAACTTTTTGGGTTAGTTTTTGAATCCCTAGCAACTTTAATTTCTTATTCCCTTTTTAACGTCCCTCTTAATGTCAGTATACTGATTTATAAGATGACCCTCACCTCTTTTTATGCGCCTATAAATTCCTTTCTTCTGCCCTAAAAGATATTTGAGCCTATTATTCATCGATTTTGGGTCATTTCTACTTGATCTAATTTCTTTATACGGGATAAATGTTCTTTGGGCAGCCTGTATAGTGTTAAGAAAACTGTCATATTGATACCTCTCTTCTTCACCCCAGTCCACAGTTGATAAGTGTTCTCTAAGTCCATTATAATTTGCTAAGCGAAAATCTGGGACCATTACTGAATTATCCCTACTATCATACATCCATTCAATGCTAAAGGTAATTGACTTGTGGTCGCTTGAGCCGAGTTCCTCTGTAATTTCTAAATTATTAACAAGGGTTTCCTTGCTTGCCAGAACCAAGTCAAGTAGGTTATTTCCCTTGTAGGTTCTGTTACAAACTGCTTCAAAAGCAATCCTGAACTACTTCTAAAAAGTCGTTAGATTCTAAATTCCCTGTCATGAAATTCCAATCAATCTGACTAAAGTTAAAGTCCCCTAGAATTACTACGTTATCGTGTCTTGTGGCCTTAACAATTTCCTCCCAAAGTAGTCTCCCTTGTTCCCTATCTAAGTTTGGAGGACGGTAAATCACGCCTAAAATCAATTTTTCACACCCTCTGAAAATTCTATCCAGACAGACTCTGTATGTGTTAATTCAGACTTTATACCCGTTTTTATGCAACAATTTAAATGATCACGGACATAGAGTGCCACCCACCCCTTTCCCGATACTTCTGTCTACTTGGAACAATTTAAAACCCTGAATGTGACATTCGGCAGGCAAGTCCCGATTTTTCATATTAAACCATGTCTCAGTTATTGCAAAAACATCAATATTACCCGTACTTGCAACTAATCTCAACTCGTCCATCTTATTCCTAGCACTACGACTATTGGTGTAATATATATTTAGAGACCCTCCTTTCTCTTTACCCTTTCTGCTCATCTCTGTTTTTCCACTATACCTATTACTGTCCTTGTCATCTAGTGTCACTAGCTTTCCACTATCCACCTTATTCTGCCTATTACTAGTTCTCCTACAACTTATAATATTACTACACTGGGACTTCTCTGTTTTCCCCCCAAAACCCATACCACTAAGCGTCTTGTTTATCAATGTTGGGGAACTTTATAGCGACGTGTGAGTCCATCATGAGCCATTCTGAAGCCTCAACTGTGACTTGACAATTCTTCACAATAGACGAATAGCCCACATAAGAGAGGAGGAGCTTACGAGGACGTTTCGGTCCGACTTGGACCGAAACGTCGTCGTGAGGGTTATTTAACATAAGAACATAAGAAAGGAGGAACACTGCAGCAGGCCTGTTGGCCCATACTAGGCAGGTCCTTCACAATCCGTCCCACTAACAGAATATTTGCTCAACCCAATTTTCAATGCTACCCAAGAAATAAGCTTTGACAATTCTACCCACTCATGCGCGAGTCCCACTCAAATCCAACCCCTCTCACTCATGAATTTATCCAACCTAAATTTGAAACTACCCAAGGTCCTAGCTTCAATAACCCTACTAGGCAGATTGTTCCACTCATCAACTACCCTATTTCCAAACCAATACTTTCCTATATCCTTTCTAAATCTAAACTTATCTAACTTGAATCCATTATTGCGGGTTCTCTCTTGGAGAGATATCCTCAAGACCTTATTTATATCCCCTTTGTTAATACCCATTTTCCACTTGTATACCTCGATCATGTCTCCCTCATTCTACGTCTTACAAGTGAATGTAATTTTAGGTCTTCAATCTTTCTTCGTAAGGAAGATTTCTAATGCTATGTATTAATTTAGTCATTCTACGCTGAATGTTTTCTAACGAATTTATGTCCATTCTGTAATATGGAGACCAGAACTGAGCTGCGTAATCTAGGTGAGGCCTTACTAATGATGTATAAAGCTGTAATATAACCTCTGGACTTCTGTTGCTAACACTTCTTGATATAAATCCCAGTAATCTATTTGCCTTATTACGTACGCTTAGGCATTGCTGTCTTGGTTTAAGGTTGCTGCTTACCATCACCCCCAAGTCCTTCTCGCAATCTGTATGGCTAAGTTCTACGTTATTTAACTTATAAGTGCTTGGGTTATGGACACTCCCGAGCTTCAGAACCTTGCATTTATCTACATTGAACTGCATCTGCCACTTTTCTGACCACGAATTAAGTTTGTCTAAATCTTCCTGAAGTTCTATGACATCTATGTTTGAATCAATTATCCTACCTATCTTCGTGTCGTCGGCGAATTTGCTCATATCACTAGTAATTCCCTCATCAAGGTCATTGATATATATTATAAATAACAATGGGCCTAAGACTGATCCCTGTGGAACACCACTTGTTACAAGTCCCCATTCGGATTTAACCCCATTTATGCACACTCTCTGCTTCCTATTGGTGAGCCATGACTCGATCCATGACAGCACTTTTCCCCCAATGCCATGAGCTGCCACTTTCTTTAACAGTCTCTGGTGCGGTACTCTATCAAAAGCCTTACTAAAGTCTAAATAAACAATATCGAATTCTTTATCGTGATCAACAGCCTCAAAAGCTTTACTGAAGAAGGTTAATAAATTAGATAGGCAGGAACGGCCCTCGTGAATCCATGCTGGGTATCATTAATCAAATTATGGTTATCTAGATGGCTTCTAATAATATCAGCTATAATTGACTCTAGTAATTTGCCTACAATTGAGGTCAGGCTTATTGGGCGGTAGTTTGACGGTAGTGACTTGTCCCCTGCTTTAAAAATAGGAATTACATTAGCCATCTTCCACATATCAGACACTACACCTGTTTGAAGAGATAAATTAAAAATGTTAGATATTGGTTCACAGAGTTCCATTTTGCATTCCTTAAGAACCCTTGCAAAAAGCTCATCAGGACCCGGCGATTTATTTTGTTTCAGTCGGTCCAGCTGTTTCATCATTGTGTATTATTCCAGAAAGGAGTACCATCCATTGGCTCCATACTGATGCATGAACGTTTTCTTAGATTTGCAATGTAACCCATATTTATTCGCTTTCCTCTTATTCTTTTCTCTCCCATGTCTCTTGCGTTTGGGACAAGCTGCCCTCGGAGATGGTAATTCCACAGCAATAATGATTCCAGCTCTGCTGGAAGGAAGCCTTTGAAGCTGCCGTAGCTGACGCACCTTAAATGGTATGCCTGACGATGTCCTCACTGACCTACTGAAGCCTCCCAGCTCAGGGAGACACCCTGCAGGAGCACCATCCTCCGTGATGGAAAATAACAGGGGAGGGAGGGGGAAACATAGCTACCTTTTGTGTGTACCTTTTGTTCCTAATGTGCAACTATCACACACAATAGGATAGCTGCACACTGCAGATGTATCCAGTTTTGCTATGAAAAAGGGGCTCGTCTAAACTTGTCCAACCACGGCAAGCATAGTGTAAAACCTGTCAAACCACGGCAAGCATAGTGCAAAACCTGTCAAACCACGGCAAGCATAGTGTAAAACCTGTCTAACCACGGCAAGCAGTGCAAAACTTGTCAAACCACGGCAAGCATAGTGCAAAATTTGTCAAACCACGGCAAGCATAGTGTAAAACTTGTCAAACCACGGCAAGCATAGTGTAAAACTTGTCAAACCACGGCAAGCATAGTGTAAAACTTCTCTGCCTCCAACGGCCCTCTCTCTCCTTCCCACTCCACTCAAAACTCCCAGCCCCACTCAACCTTTTTCCCCCTTCAAGAATCATCACCTACCCTTTAGAAATTCATCATCATCATCTTTCCCCTCCCTCCCTCTATTCATTTAATTACCCCTTCACTTACCTCATTCAATCACTCCTTTCCCCTCCCAATTTAACTACTCCATTACCTTCCTATTCTTCCAAATCAAACCATTCATTTACTTATTTTGCCTCATTATTTACTACGCAGTTCATTCTTTACTTAATCATATCTTCCCATTCAATTGTCCCTCCTTCTCCTCCTCCTCATTTAATCATTCCACCTCCTCCCTACCCACTCAATCACCCCCGCCTCCCCTTCCTCTCCACTCCATTACCTCCACCCCCTCTTCTTCCCCACTCAGCCAGGCTCTCTGTCCGACTATATCCCCACCACTCCTCGGTCTGTTCCCCCGTCACCGCCTCCTATTAATCCCCAACTCCCCATCACTATCTCTCATCACCCCACCTCTTCTCCCCACAACTCCCACATCTCTCCTTCACCCTCTCTCTATAAAAACACGAATCCCCTTAACCCTCTCTCTCCCCATCACCCTGAATCTCCCCTATCACCTAACCTCTCCCCCAAACTCCCCACATCTTCCCCCCAGTCTCCCCCTCCTCTACTTGAGTCATCAACTGAGAAGCTTTGTCACCAGTGGTGCTTCAGGGTGGGTTGTTAGGTCCTCGTCTCCTTATGTGGGACTCCGGACATTCCCTTTCTCATTCTTTTTATGCTGCTGCCTGCTGCTGCTGCTGCTGTTTCTTCTTCCTTCTCCCCTCTCCCCTCCTGTTTCTCTTTATTCTTTACTTTATTATTCGTTTTCTCACTTTTTTCCTTCTCTTTCTCATCCCTTTTCTTTTATTTTCGAATCGTATTTCGGTCACAGAGGAATTAATTGTCTTTGTTGTTGTTCTCCATCTCTCTCTCTCTCTATTCTCCTCCTCCTCCTCCTCCTCCTTTCTCTACACCTTTCTCTTTCCATTTTTGGAATCACTTCCAATTATAGTTGCTTTTGTATGTATTTCTTGTTTGTCTAAACTCAGTTCTCACCGGGTCTCTCTCTCTCTCTCTCTCTCTCTCAATCTCTCTCTCTCTCTCTCTCTCTCTCTCTCTCTTTCCCACATGCATCTTCTCTCTATTTGGAGCTGCTGTGAACGAGTCTTGGCTGGATGTGTGTTTGCCTTCCTATTTTAAGTTTGTGTAAATGTGGTGTGTGTGAGGGGGGGGGTGTAAAGATGTGTGTTAGTTACCATTTTGTCCTAGGCACATGTCGATTAGTGTGTGTGTCTGTGTGTGTGTATGTTTACACTGGTCATTTTTACAGCTACCCCCCTTCACTCTCTCTCTCTCTCTCTCTCTCTCTCTGTTTCTCACTTTTCATCTTTCTTCAAAGTTTATTCTCTTGCACACACACACACACACACACACACACACACACACACACACACACACACATACTGTAGTTCCCTGCATATTGTTTTACCGATTTTTACGCGTTACAGATTAATATATTCAGGTTCTTGCTTTTATTTTCTCGTGTTACTGTATCTGCCTCCTCTCTCACATCCTCTCTCTCTCTCTCTCTCTCTCTCTCTCTCTCTCTCTCTCTCTCTCTCTGTTGCCTTGTCATACTAGAATGACAAACAAAGTTTTGCCAGCATTCGCTTCCCACGTCATTTTCTTCTTCTCTACACTAACAACCCGACTTGGACCATTTAAGGACCGAAACGTCACATTAAGTTTCATAAGTTTCATTCTCCTATGCGTATTGTGTATTGTTCCACTCACTATATTGTGCCTAATTATTCTCCTTGTTTACTTTTCTTACATTCTCGGTATAGACCATTATCTTTCCCTCGTTGTGCTAATTTCCAAGCTACTGAGCAAATTCCTTATGTTTTTCTTCTACTGTACCTTCTACATCTTCCTTGAAACATCTGATTTCTTCGTAGGTTTTCTCAGCGGAACCTAGTACCTAGTGAGGACCTCTCGATGCTCCTGTATTCAGCTTTTCCGCCAGTAAACACTTGTCCTGTTTCCTGACGAATCTTAGCTAGCCTCCTAACCTTCCAGTGCACGGGAGTGGGTACGAGGTGCTCAGTACTGTCTGAGGATTCTATGTTTAATTTGTCCCAGTCAGTTCTCGGATTGTTCAGGTTCACTTCGCTGAACTATGCTTTCAAGTCATAGTTAGGTTCTCCACCCATGGATTTTAGCGCTTCTCTACTGCAATAAGGTTTTGAACGACGAATATTATGTTTGCGTTCGTTGTTTATGATTCTGAACCCATCACCACCTGCTGATGGATTATTCGGTCGTCACCACCTGCTGATGGAGTATCCAGTCGTCACCACCTGCTGATGGATTATCCGGTCGTCACCACCTGCTGATGGAGTATCCAGTCGTCACCACCTGCTGATGGAGTATCCAGTCGTCACCACCTGCTGATGGAGTATCCAGTCGTCACCACCTGCTGATGGAGTATCCAGTCGTCACCACCTGCTGATGGAGAATCCAGTCGTCACCACCTGCTGATGGAGAATCCAGTCGTCACCACCTGCTGATGGAGTATCCAGTGGTCATCACCTGCTGATGGAGTATCCAGTCGTCACCACCTGCTGATGGAGTATCCAGTCGTCACCACCTGCTGATGGAGTATCCAGTCGTCACCACCTGCTGATGGAGTATCCAGTCGTCACCACCTGCTGATGGAGAATCCAGTCGTCACCACCTACTTATGAAATATATGGAGAATAGTCATTACCTGTTGCTGAAGTATAAGGGGAACTTCATCACCTACTGGAGTATAAGGGGTTGTCACCTGCTGGGGTATAATTGGGTCGTCACCTGCTGGAGCATAAGGGGGTCGTCAACTGCTGGAGTATAAGGGGTCGTCACATGCTGGAGTATAAGGGGGTCGTCACCACCTGCTGGAGTTTAAGGGATGGTTTCGTCACCACCTGCTGAAATATAAGGGGGTCTCGTCACCACCTGCTGGAATAAAAGGGGGTCTCGTCACCACCTGCTGGAGTATAAGGGGGTCGTCACCTGCTATAGTATAGGGGCTTGTCACCTGCTGGAGTATAAGGGGGTCGTCACCTTCTGGAGCATAAAGGGGTCTCGCAACCACCTTCTGTAGTACAAGAGGGGTCGTCACCACCTTCTGATGGAATGTAAGGTGGTCGTCACCACCTTCTGATAGGATGTAAGGTGGTCGTCACCAAGAAGGTGGTGACAACGGAGAGGACTCGAGGTCATCGCCCTGTAGAAGTAACAAGTCGCCAGAGACTCGTAAAACCTCCTGGTGGGGGCATGTGTGGATGGAGGGGCAGGAGGGGCAGGATGAAATATACGAGGAGTCTTCTTATTTTCACGCCCCTCCACTCCCCAATCCCCTCCACCACCACCACACACCTCCACCACATTATGAACTAGGAACCTCCAAGTTTATCCTGACCACACTAATTTCCTCATTGAGAACTCTCTCTTCAATTACGCCTTGACGGTCATTTTTGCCTCAATTGCACTGACCTTATTAGTTGAAACATGACCTTTTTCCCAGACGACACGAAGGTGGCAGGGAGGACTGGGTCACTGACATGAGAGTGGCAGGGAGGACTGGGTCACTGACATGAGAGTGGCAGGGAGGACTGGGTCACTGACATGAGAGTGGCAGGGAGGACTGGGTCACTGACATGAGAGTGGCAGGAAGGACTGGGTCACTGACAACACTCAGCATGAAGGTGGCAAGGAGGACAGAGCTCAGCTATATCATCCTCAAACACCTTTCTGACACCATCACAACAAACACCATCCTAGCTGACACATACCTTCCCTCTGGAAGGGGTGTCATCCTTAGCCCAAAATCCAACAAATCACTCATGGACCCCATGAATTATAGTCCCATCAGTCTATTGGAAACACTATCAACCAACGTTAATGTATTAACTTTGAACAAAATAACTTTCTCACGGATAATTTAGTTTCAGACAACACAGATCAACACAATATGAAGTGAACATCTTCCTACATTACTTATACATCAGTAAACATCAATACATCAAAACAGCACTTGTCACCAAGAACGTAAATAAAAAAAAGGCATTTGGCACAGTCTGGCACGATGTCTATAGTACAAAATATGTAATTAATTCGAACTTCCGTAAATCTCTTCCCCCCAAAAAAAATAAAAATTGTGCAACTTCAAAAACAATCGAATCATGAACATCAGATTCCAAAACAACACTCAGACTATTTTATTTTACATGCAAGGGTCCCCCTACACTCTGTCTTCTCCACCACTATATACACCGTGTACACAAAAGAAATACAAAACCGTAATTTAGCGACACGATCACTCCCTTTTATGCAGACCTCACACAACTAATCACACAGAGGCACAGAGTCGCCCTATCACGAAAACTCAGATTGAAATAGCATCACACCATCTGACTATAAGCTGTGCTTTAAGACATGAAAACAACTCCGAAATTGCATACTATAAGAAGGGAAGCCCAATACCAAGTGTTGAATTAAGGTCTCAAATAGCCGCACCTTCATACCCACCTCTGACGCAGTCACGGTTCTAGATGTCAACGCTGACGCAAACACAGACACGCCACCATAATAAAAGAAATAGTCAGGAACCTCCTTAGAGGACTCTACAAACAACGAGGGACCCAGCAACAGACAAAACTACGCTTGTACAAAGCCCTCATCCTAGCCTTTCTAACATACACTCCACTAGCACTCTCCCTCACTGCCAAGTTCAACTTATGGACACTACATCGTATCCTAAACAAGGCTTTATGCTGGATATTTAACTAAAGCCAGCAGGGCCGTCTCAGCAAGGAGACACTCGACGCCAGAGTAATTACCCCAGCTAGAGAACACTTAATGGTAAACTTGCGGACAAACTAGAAACTACCACGACACACTGGCCACCAAGGTACTTTCCTCATTAAGAAGCCACGAAACACTCACAGCCTATTGTACTATCTCTACGCACCTCCGCCTATAACAACTTACAACTATCCGCAAACTATTCTCCATAGACCTGACGAGCTTGGACTAAAGTCTATCTTTATAAATAGACATAAGTCAGTTCCTTATCTGCTCCAATGACCTTGAAGTGCAATGCGTTTGTAAGTATTAGCGACCTCTGCTGCGTGCCCAGACCT